>JAOUZG010007398.1:2365227-2380159 GCA_026289955.1 Argiope argentata | reverse complement strand
AAATTTGTATAAATATATTATTTGTCTCATAGCTTGAAGATTTCATAGATATTTAGATTATAGATGTCAGTTATGTATACCAAATTTTATCTATCTTTGTTTTGTATTTATCATATTAACTGATATTCGAACAGCCGGACAGACTTTCTCTGAATGAAGTTTGTTCTAACATTAACATCTTGAAATCTACAAATTTGGTATAAAGGCAGTATACAGAATGTCATCCATCTAATTCAAAGAATTCTTAAATTTTCTTTGTCACGTAGAGATATATTTTACATTTTCTAAATATGTATTTTTAAACGCAAGAACGTCAAACGTTGAGAGATTCTGATGAATCTCCACGTATACAGAATGTATACGTGGAGATTCTTGCACTCGGAAAATACACGAGTATGAATTGTTTGACAGTTACTTTTTCCAAAAGCGAAAAAAAGTGTCAACTATTTTTTATTTATTTGCTTTGTATTCGGTAAAATTATTAACAAGTCCTACATTTTCTCCAAATTATACGAAAAGTTTCAAAAAAAAATATTAGATCCTTTTATCGTGTATTTTTTTATCTCATAGTTCAGAAAATAAAAAATAAAAAAAATCTAGAAGGCAGCCTTAATTTCGGTTTTATATCAATGCAAATCTAAATTCAGTGAAACTTGCAATATTTCCTCAAATAAATATATATTAAAACGAGAACGATAATATTTATAATCTGATGCCATTCACTTAAAACAATTTATTTTTTAGCTCTATTAATTCATTTTGAGATTTTTAAAAATACAAAGATATTTTTTACATAAATCTTTAAAAAGTTACATACTTTATATTTACAGCACTTTACATCTAAAAATATCTTTAAAAATTCCCTATTTTGCATTAAAAATTATTCTTTATTACTCAAATTTAAAAAAAATACTTTAGACAATTATAGTACTTGGTAAAAACATTCTTGGCATGAAAGATCTTAAAAAATTTCATTAAAAAAATCAGTTTCCCTTTAAACAATATCTGTATCTGAAAAATTATCGTTCTTTAAATTAAATTAAAGTTTTAGCTATTTACATAACAATATTTCTTGAAACAGTGAATTCATATAAAATTATTTAAAAGAAAATAAATTGATATAAAATTATTTAAAACAAAATAAATTGATAAAAAATTATTTAAGCTTAAAGTTTTATTTAATTGCTTTATATGATTTCTTTCTCAAAGTGCGATATTCGTGCAGTAGTTCATTTTAAAACAATTTAAAGTTGGTCCCAGTCATTAACTATGTAACATGAAAGCAGCATTCTAAACTTCTCTCTCGCCTTTTAACTTCATTGGAATACCTACAAAATTTTATCTAAAGTTTTTTTGTTTGCAAAAATGAATCAATTGAAGGTAAGTCTAAAGAAGGAATTTCACATTAAAATTAGTGAAATAGAAATGGCATAATACAATTATTAATCGATAGATAAAAAAATAAAACAAAAATTTCAAAGTTCATAAATAAAGAAGTCCGAAATCGTCTGCGTAGTGTTCAATTAATTTTTCTGTATTATTGTTTATAATTAAGTTAAAACCAATTGAATTCAACAAAAATGTATGAATTATTGTGCCTTAATAAACAGAATTTTTATATGTTTTTTATTTCTGCGCTTGTGCTTTTTTTATCAAATAAAAACTTTTAATTTAGTTATTATTGATATCTCTCATGTTCAATCGTAAAACGCTATTTAATGATGCCATTTGCAAAGGTATAAATATCGTTTTCTATAAAATAAAACGTATCAAAAATGAAACTTCGAAAAACAATATAAATGAATGCATTTTTTTCTATTACTATGCACTTATCTAGTAAAATTTTTATTTATTTATTTAGTTTGTAGTTGTTCTAAATGTTTGTAATCAAAACCTTTTAAAGTGTAAATAAGTGATATCGACACCTGTTAATTTATTCTTTTCGTCTACTATTGACAGCTGCCCTAGAAAAAAATATTAAATCCAGAAACAGTTGTCGTAACGCTAAAGCGAAATTTTGAAACTCAAATTCAATAGCGGGAATTGATTGACGTGGTAATATTTAAGACTAATCTGCATACATACTTTGAATTTAACCCATTTTAACTTTCACAGACTTGAATTTCAATTAAGGAAATATTGTTTCATAAGCAAACACTTCGAGCTAAATCTACATATTTTAAAGTTTTCAATTATAATTATTGAGATATTTGTTTTTCAATAATGTTAAAATCTTAGTTAAAAGTAAATGATAACGATAATAATTAGCATTTCCTATTCATTTCCAAACATTGTTTTTATATTTATAAGTTATTATTTGATTTTAAAAACATTTTATTATATGGTGGTAAATGACATCAATTTTTATTCATAATTTGCATAATAATGTTAATTCATGCTTACATGTTATATGCCAAAAGTATTATATAAATCTGATTTTAAAAAAACATAGCACTATTTGAAAAAGACAATATAAACATTTTATTTTAGTATCATTTTGACTTAATGGACTTTGACTTGACAGCTATATATATATAGTTTATACTAATAATTAGTAAACCGTCTAAGCTTCATACTGTTGCATTTCTATTTTTAAAATTTTTTAAAAAATTTTACTTTTACGAATTCTTGAATAAATAAAAAAAAAATCGTGAATGAGATTTTTGGAAATTTTAATACATTACTTTAATTTTATTAATTATAATAATTTTCATAAATTTAAACTTTACTAGTAGGACTTGAATAATTGTCAGAAAAAGTGGCAACAATGACTGACATAAATTGATATAAATGATAATAATTGGTTCAATTGTAAATAGATATTTTCACCTATAATCCATATTTTCCATTATTATCAAAAATATCAAATTTTTACAAATCAAGCTCTTATTCCGTTTTTAAAAAAGAGATTCATAAACAAACACCGAAAACAAGGTTCTCTACTAATAATAAGGATGGATATGTGTCTGTCAGTCCTATACAGGTCAAACAGGATGCCCTACATTCATCAAATGCTGCACAAATATACTTCGGAAGGTGAGAATATGCACTTAGGATCAATATTTTTAAAATTTTCATTCGAATTTCTATTAATCAAAAACTAAGCTGAATGTTGACGATTATCACTTTAACTTTCGAAAATACTATTTCACAATATAGAAGAATATTTAAATTTCGTATTATTTCAAAATTTATAAAATTGATTTTATCATAACAATTTAATAATTATATATATTTTTCTTGAATTTTGACAATTTTTTAAATGAATTATTTTTCCTAATTTTAAGAAATAGTATTTTTTTTTCTTGAAATTCAAATCCTTTCATTGTTTTATCAGATATTTAATCGCAAAATATTCTTTCATTGCTGGAAGCTGAAGAAGAATTATGTTAAATAACTTTGTAGTTTAATGACAAAAAGAGGAAGTAACAATAATACCACTTAAGATAGAAAATAGATGAATTTAATTTGACCTCGAGCTATCATATTATATTATATATATATATATATATATATATATATATATATATATGAAGCCAATTAATTTGTAATGTAAATTATTCTTGAATTGTTATTTTCCAATTCCTATTAGTTCACCGTCTCCTATATATATACCCTGTTTAAATTTTCATTCGTTAATAAAATACTTTTTATTCATCTACTCAAGTTCAAATATATTTTTAA
Organism: Argiope argentata; assembly: GCA_026289955.1. NCBI lineage: Eukaryota > Metazoa > Arthropoda > Arachnida > Araneae > Araneidae > Argiope > Argiope argentata. The sequence goes on along the minus strand of JAOUZG010007398.1, from coordinate 2,376,475 downwards.
AACTTGTAATCGATGATACTTGACGTTAATGCAGTTTTTTTTCAAATATTCATTCGTAATTTATATGTAATTATTTTTTCATAATTTAAATAAAGTTTTAGCTGTTTGTAATAAAAATGGAAATGAACAAGCAGTAACTCAATCGGTAAAAAGAGAGGATTTCAGTATTTTTACCGGTGAAGGTGAAGAATGCGAGATCAATTCTTGCGAAAATCAATCATTTTTTGATCAGTTATTTATATTAATTGTAATTATTTAATAAAAAGTAACTAAAATAAAAAATTTCTTTGTTGACCTAAGTAGGAGATGATTTAAATATATTTTTTGCCTATATTACTTGTTTTATTTTTTTACAAATTTTCAACAATAGCCTCCATTGTTATAAAGAAACTCATCCTTTATTTTTAAGTGCAATCTTTCTTTTTTTGCTTGAATAATTCGGCAAATATTTATTCTATACCGCGTATATGAAGAAAAATTAGATTTTGTTCATCAGGTACCACGAGCAGCAAATAAGATCGATTATAAAACTCCTCTTTTGAGCGCGTTATTTAAAATAACATTTGAATATGGTGACAAATATTTCAACCTAATACAACAACATTTGTATTATTTCACTATCCTTATGTTTATTTATTATTAGAATCCGATTTTATATGAATCGTTTGAAAGAAATGAATCGTTTATTTAGGAATCGTTTGAAAGAAACTTTCGCACTGAATTCAATATACTAAACAAAACTGAAATAATATTAAATAGACGCTTTTGACAATCAGCAGCTCAAAATAAAAATTATATTAATAGTATTAATATTGCGAGAGAATAATTATAATAAGTATTGATGACATTCAACCATGATGATGTAATTAGAACAAATGAAAATACTTTTTTAAATTATACTGCATAAGGAATGATGAAGTATAAAATTATATTTCATAAAAGGAGCGTTATTAATTTTTTGCTATGCCCACTTAGTTGTTAAACCCTTATTATTTAACATAGACACATAGACACGATTATATATATATAATCTAAATTTAACCCTAATTAATTCCAAACTTTATCTGAATTTTATCTAAACCCATAGTAACTTCATTCTAAAATATTCTCTTATTTTCTGATGCCATTCCACTTTTATATTTAATTAATACTACTAAATCTTTGCAAAAAGGGTTTCGTCAGCGATAACCACACCCCGAGTGAAGGGACAAGAAACTACTAATAAAAAATAAATCCTTCTAGAAGATCCCTGTATTTAAATATCAGAATCTATATGTGTTAAAATTCCTTAACAAAATCTCACTGTATATAAGCACTGTGAAAATATATTTTCCCTAACAAAATCTCATTTTATATAAAACTGGCAATAAATGATTTCCATCCCTTTTTTATGCTAATTTGCACTTATGCCACACTTTGTCAGCCCCAATTGTTCATACATCGTAATACCCGGGGTAGAATAAAACGAATTTAAAAATTCAACCTGTCTTCTCTCTTGTTTCGGCCACGGCTATGCCCTCTGCTTCAACAAGAATTAATAATAATTATAATAATAATTATAATTATTACATAGTTTTTATCGAATTTTATTTTATTCATCATGGAAGTGACATGAAAATTTACTTCTATAAATGAAGAAAAATAAGATAATCTCATTCACGCAAAAGAAAAAAAAAATGTTTTGAAAGCATACAAAAAATGATATTTTGATGTTTTCTGAATAATGTGTAGCATTGTTTTAAATAATTTGGATTAAAAATATCGATCTGAATTTTGCATTTTATTTAAGTTAATAAAGTAAATAATTTTTAAATTTATGCATAACTTAAAATCCTGAGAAATGTTGGACAATTATTTAAAAAAATGCTTACATTTCAGAATTGTTGTTAATAGATGGTATTCTTTTAATTTGCTGAATTTGGAACTATTATTGCTTTCAAAAGAGAAAACAGAATACAGAAGATGAAAGAACCAGTTTAAAAGTTTCATATCAAACTAGATGAAAACATTAAAGAAGTCACTCAAAAAACATTTTATCAAGATATAGATAAAAAAATGTTTATATATATATATATATATATATATATATATATATATATATGGTGTGGATGTGAAATTTATTAAAAAGAACATCTGGAATCAAGTGAATTTTCATCAAATTTCCTCATAATAATAAACTAAGGAATTTTTAAATTTATGCATAACTTAAAATGCTGAGAAATGTTGGGCACATAAAAAATTTTCAGAATTACTGTTAATAAATAAAACTTTTTGAATTGCTGAATTTGAAACTATCCTTACTTTCCAAAGAAAGTATAGAATATAGAAAATGAAAGAACCAGGTTAAAAGTTTCATATCAAAATAAATGAAAATATTCAAGAAGACGTCCAAAAAACATTTTATCAAAATATTTAGATAAAAAGGGTTTTTATATATAAGGAATTTTATAAGAAAAACTTCTGCAACCGAGTGAATTTTTATCAAATTTTCTCATAATTTATTCGCATCAATAGTTATTTGATCAGACTTCGAAATATTTCACCAGCATAATTTCTCGTCTGATTTGCCAAAACGTGACTATGCAGATATAACGGAAGCGCTTAAACTACCATTCTCCAAATTTCTCTCCAATAAGTAGCATAAAGTATTCTTGTTGCAGAAATAATATCAGCAGTCACGTATTCTCAAAGAAGAAAAGTCTAGTCAACTCCGAAAGTACTCAACAAATTAACACCTGGCATGCTCTACTGCCAAACGATTTTATTTGATTCCCGAGTAGTTTGTTCTGTTCTTTTTTTCTTTTTATGTCAATATTTGTAGCTTTGTTTAGTTCCAACAGTTATTTAATGTAAAAAGTATAAAAAATGTTTTAATAATTAGTGAAAATCTTGAAACGAGATTCAGATACTTTACGTTTATTCTTATTTATTCTTTATGAAATTTTTCTTATGTTTTATTTATTGTTTATGTGGTAGTTTATTCAAAGTGTGTATACATTTTTTGGAGCATCTTATATTCCACGAAATGGGGATTCTTTTTATCTGTTCACCTCTTTATTCTGATAAAGGAAGACAATGTAATCGGGCATTTACTAACGACGGAATAAAAGTAATAAAAAGAAGAGGAGCACAAACCGACCTGAGGATTGAGATTAAGACAGGAAAAGAAAGAAAGGAATTACGTGAAGGATCGCATGCATTCTTAAAATCTTTCTGAAACAAATACTCAGCTATGTTCACACACAACTGAGAATAGCAAACAAATTTTGTTCTCAAATTGTGTGATGCTGGACAGTATGATTAAATGAAATCTGCTATGCATATTTCAATGTATCATGTCAGAACATCATTTCTTGAACGTCCAAGCACCACGTGCTCGTGCAAGTTAAATTATATTTTTATTCATTTCAATGGTTTCTTCGAACGAGTCACTTTAGTATTGCAAACGATCCAAAAAAACTTTGTCTCGCATTTATTGTTTAAAATAAATATCCCATTTCCTGTTTATTTCATTTCATATAATCACGAGCTGAAAATGATATTTTTCTATGTTTTATTTGCTGTAGTCATTAACTTATTTATTTTTTATCGGAGTTTTTGCAAATGCAAGGGTATCACGGTATTAAAAACTGATTTTTCGAGATGCTCGTGCAGTTAATAAAATTTTTATTTTTTGCCTACGGAATTTAGTTGACGCTACAAACATCATCCCAAACACAACATCATGTTCTGACGTGATAAAAAAACATAAAGGATTTAAAGAGCTAATTTTTGAACCTAATGGAATATTCTTTTAATGTAAAACTAAAACATTAATTTAAAGTCTAAGGAAATCGAAATATTGAAGATGTTATTCTGAAAGATGTACTGTTATTATTTTTTTTATTTAATGTCGGTAATTGTTACTTTCCATGTATCTTCAAAACTTAAATACACCAATTTATGCAAATTTCCATTTCTTAGTAATAACATTAAAAAGATGAATGAATATCTGTATGTCCTTCATACAGTTCAACATCTTTTGATCTCCAATTTCCGTGAAATTTGATACATATGTGTTTCAAAACCAATAAGTTATCGTCAGCTTTCCCAAGTCCATACATATAATTTAATTAAAAGTTGAGCAAGGTTTTTCTTTGTTATATTTCCCAATAATATATCACAAAAATGATTTTTACACTATCTCAAAATACAAAAAAAAAATTACACTTTTATTTACCTCAACTTTATTTTTATACAATTCTTCTCTAGTTTGATATTACTTCTTTAAATTTAATACGATACACAATAAATAATAAGATTTTATAGTTAAGATGAAATACAAATGAATTTCGCTGTTCCATAAAACCATTCAATTGCTTTTTTTACCAATATTAAAATACAGATAAGAAAAAAAAATTGTGCATTAATTCTGAAGTAGTATCTTCACTTATGCTTTTATTTAGTTTACACGCGTACTAAGTTGTAATAAATTGTTTCGTTACATTTATATTTTTCAGTCATCAAGTAATAATATTAATAAAATGAAATTTCAAATAAATGAAATATGAAATTTCAAATAAATGCATTTGAACGCTTTCTTTCGAGAAAACTAGTAATTGAAGGCAAATGTCATTAAAAACTTTAGTTGTCGGTTAATTTTGAAAAATTTGTGTAATCACTTTTATCGCATAAATTTTCATGATTATAAATTTATGTTATTAGTTTCTCAATAATAAAGATATTAGTCTCAGGTAGATATGATCTTATACGTCTAATTTTTCTCTTACAAAATCTTCAGGATAGATATTCCTTAATGTAGTTTTCCAATAATCAGTAGAATTGCATAATACATTCTAACCTTTAAACCTTAAATACATAGCAATGTAGATCTGAATCATATGTTTAAAACTCCTATACCTTTATGTACCAACCTTTTAACAGTGTTTGTTTATTTCAATTTCACCAAAACTATTTATTGTTTCTGAACGCAAATAGAATCGTTTGCAGTTTATTTCTTTATCTGTGACAATTTTCATTGTTGGTGCTGTTTGAGAAACAATTTTATTTAGGCAGATGTTTTGAATTACGATTATTTATATTAAAAGTAATAAAAACATACAGGAAATTTTTTTGGATAGAAATAAGACGATAGTAACAAATTATATTATATATATATACTAATAAATTTATGGCAGAAAATGTAGCTTTTTTATGATATAAAAATACATCAATATGGAAAATTAGTTCTACATAAGTTCACTAAACCTTCAGACACATCTCATTATTTGCCGATTATACATATATGAAAAGACGGATTATTCATTGATTATATTTAAAACAGATTGAAGTATAAAATGCCATTATGTACAACAATGTGGTCATGAAGAAGATGCAACGTTGCTTTATGTTTAAATTCTAAAAATAATTCTTTGGGGAATTTTTATTTTATAATGTAATGGTAGGTATTATTTATGTATGAAATATTATACTACTGTTCACAGTAGATTTGTAAAGATCAAGGAATGATTGTTCATGAAGATGTAGAAATACATCAATATGTTTTTTAGAAAATTACTTTAAATAATTCTTATATGAGTATTTTTTGGTATCCTATGAATTTCCTCTAATTCCCGATTGACTCCAAATCTTAATTTATTGAAAGTAAAGATTCATGCATTTGAAGGTTAAATTGTGATTTTGATATGGAAATCGTATACTTAAATCAAACTCGCATCAAAATTTTCCCTTTGCTAGATAAAAAAATATATATGAGCTATATATCAATCACCCATTGACAAATGTGGTTTGAAATATTTATAATTTATTTAATAACTAACTTTGTTAACTAGTTAATTAAATTAGCTAAACTATTAACTAGTTAGTTAAACTAGCCTCTTTACTACAAAAAAGTTTTAATTTATAGATTAATTAAAACTATATGCAGAAGAGACATAGATGCCTATTTGCAAATACCGTTAGCTTGGCGCAGCATGGCCAAATATAGCCCTTTGGTTTAGAAAATCACTAAAAAAACTATTGTAAGTCGAAGAGATATTACAACAGTACTCACCTATGCTGGAAACTTCTAATTGCTCTGTGGGGGATATGGAAGTTAATTCCTTTGTATCCGTAAAAGTTAATGTATCCTGAGTGCTTTCGTCCTCAAACACAACTGATTGTAGATCTTCTCCTACAAAAAGAATTATTCCATAATTAATAAGCATTACTCAATTGATGAAATCATTACTTTAAAAAATTCAATTCATTTTAATAAGCAAATACAAGAGATGTTTTAAAAATGTTGTGATAACAAAATATAGAACTTTGGTGTCAAATATCAGTCTAATCAAAAATTGAAATGATGTTGCTTTTTAAATATAGTGGAAGAATACTTAAGGTAATATTTCATAGTGTATATGTTATAAAAATATATAATATGGTAGTTTAAATTTTATAAACATTTTTGGAAATGGGAAACTTTTTTTGTTTGGTATTAAAGTATTGTGAAAGAAATATAAGGATATTTTAAAAATTATCCCTTTTCTTTGATGTACCGAATTCAAAATTTGATTAAGACCCATAATTCAATTCCTACTATTAACTCACACACACCCTATTGTATGTATCTTGTTCAAATTTCAGTCGTTAATAAAATACCTTTCATTCATCCAATCAGTTCAAGTATTTTTTAAAATTTGTAGTAAATGACAATTGATGTTAAAGTTTTTTCAAATATTAATTAATTAATTTTTTATTAATTAGTTAAAAGCTAATTTTTTCTCATTTATAGTAGTTGTAATTGTTAGGTCGGGATAGTCTGGTTGGGAGGGTGTTGGATTCGCATCCCTTGTGCTGCGAGTTCGAACCTGGTAACAAAGTTCTCCATGTCGAGAGTAATACCACTGGGGGTACTGAGTCAAAGGTGATCGTTATTCGGGTGCTCAAGGGTCATAACCTCAGAAGCTACTGCACCCCTCCTTCTGATGTAAAGCGAAACACGAGATCAACAATTGTAATTATTTAATAAAAAGTAACCAAAGTAATTTTTTTTTCTAATATCCAAAGTAGGAATTGATTTTTAAAAATTGTTTTTTATACTACTAGTTTTCGTATAAAAGATACCTAATAAGCTTCAATCATCCATCTGAATGGGTTTTATTATCTTTCTTACATGTATTTGGGCATATATTCCAAAATAGTTTAAGATTTTTGTTGTTGTTATTTGATAGAGTTGTTATAGGTAGTTATTTGATTTAAAATATGCAACTACAACGAAATCTCGAGATAGATTTTCTTTTAATTAATACGTAGAATAACTTTCAAGAAAAGATAGAACTGATAATATAAATAATGACGTTATAAAATATAGGTGATATACTGGATCAAATACTGTCTTTATACAGATATGTATGATCAAATATCATTCCAACTTTCATCATTAAAATATCGAGGTTATAGAGTTCAACGCAAAACAAAACATCTTGAAGAAATATGTATATTGTTTAAAACTTTTCATTTTTTTGCCTTATTAGAATATCATTGGAATTTCTAAATGTGCTTTCCTTAATATTTTTAATTAATCGAACACAGGATTCAATAGAAGAAAATAAATAAATAACAAATTCAAGCAAAGAAAACTGAGTTTACTAAATTATCAAACGATTTTTGATGAAATTAAAAACCCTCGTCTGAAAATTAATTTTTATTTGCTTATCAAAAAACTACCAGAAATTTAAACTACATTTATTATTTTAATTATCATGTTGAAATTGTACAAAACATTACATCTTTGCCATTTTTTTGGCTAATTAGAATGTCTAAGGAATTTATAAATGTTCTTGATTATTTTTAATTAAATTGAGTATAGAATCAAATAGGAGAAAATAATAAACAAATACAGGCAGAAAAACTGAAAAAAAAATATCAAACGATATTGAATAAAACTAAAAACACTTGCCCAAAAATTATTTTTTGTTTGTTTATCAGAATACATCCACAAATTATTAGCTGGGTTAAAAATTATCCTTAAGAATATTATTCTCAAAAACATGTTGAAATTGTTTATATTAATTAATAATTCCTACATAAACAGATATTAATGATCGAAACGTAATAGAAATTTATATAGATATGTATTTTTTAATTAATTTTGTTATCTCATATGGCAGTCGGAAATAATTGCCTTGGTTTATGTAAAAGTAATATTGTCTACTGAAATATTAATGAAGCTCTTAAAAATAAAATATTTATTGATATGAATAATGTCTATTTATAATTAAAATTGGTTATTATTTTTTAATGCGAATAATTTATGCATAACTTTTATAAATAAAGTGATTCCAAATTACATTTTTGAAGGATTTATATATTCTTCATTTTTTTGACTAAATAAACTGTTGTTTATATTCCTTTCCTTATGTCAAGAAAAAATATTCAGAAAGTAATTGAATGCAACGTTTCTCATAATTCTATAATTGTATGCAAACTTTGCCTGTTTGCTGCAAATTTTTGGATTTGTGAAATAAAATTTCAAATTCTGGTTTCCCATTTCTTCATTTAATTGCATTTCTTTATGTAGTTAATTTAAATAGATTAAAAAAAGGATTTTTTTACTAATAGTAATATGAAATGGAGACATTCAAATATCATTAATTTGAAAAGTATTCAGCTTCTTCATATTAATTCCAAAAAAATAAAGAACTATTTTTGAATTTCTGAGAATATATAGACTTATTTAGTCAACCACAGTATTTCTTAATAAATGCTGTTAAAGAAAGACCGGGTTTTTTTCTGTAATTTAACAATACTTGTTTTTATCCTGAGTATATTATTTAAATATTTGTTACATTATCGAGTCAAAAATTTCAAAATTGCAATTCATTAAAAATTATTATATGAAGTCAGCAAAACATTTTTTTAAAAGTTTATTCTAGCCTTAAGTATTCGAACAGATTTGCGAAGAAATAAATTGTTATACGTTATGTTTTTTTAAATATTTAAAGCTGCATTATTCAATCTTAACTAACAACATATTCTTCGTTCTTATAGTTTGTATTTGTTATAATAAGCCATAATTAATTTGATAATGCAACTTTTTGATACATAAAATCTATATTAAAAAGCATTTCTTAAAAATAATATCCTTAACAGACGTTTTATTCATAAAATGTTCACAAGAATCAAAGCTCGCAGAAATTTAGAGCGGGGTGTAAAAGAAAGTTCTACATCCTTTTAGGAAAATATATTATTAAACATCAGATAAAAAGATATTTTTTTATTGTTATGGCAAAGTAAATAAGAAAATATTAAGGATTTTATATAAACAAAAATTTTAATGTATATCCCCCCAGGTTTCATCATTTTATTTAATTTAAATATATATTTTATTTTTAAATTAAGAATATCACTTAGATGATTCTCTTTGAGAATAAATTTAATGATATTCTTTGAGAATAAATTTATTGATGAATCATAAAATTTACTGATTTTATATGTTATTTTTAAATAATAAAACTTATTTAGTTATTATAAAAAAAAAAATTTCCTTCTGTAAACTTTTATTATCTCGAATTCTCCTTGAATTATTCAGTTTGAAATTATCCCGAATTATTTCAGTTTCTTTTTAAGCTAAGAATATCTTGTAGGTTATTTTTCAACTGAGATGATGAAAATAACATTTTAAAATAAATTTAACAGTAAATCTTATAAAAATTACTGATTTTATATCAGTTATTTTTAAATAACGAAACTTATTTAGTTATTATAAAAATAATCCCCCCTGTAAACTTTTATTATCACGAATTCTCCCAGTTACTTCAGTTTCATTTAACGCGTGTGTCTTTTATTTATAAAAATCTAGATTATATTTTTTATTTCGTCCTATAATTTTGATTGCGTTTAATAATGTCGTTTATCAATTAAAATTATAGATATATGAATTTTTTTAGTCTAAAATAGTCAGGATGATTTAATGTAATTTCATTCTATTAAAAATATTTTTATTTCAGTTTTCTGTTATTTCAGTTTCGTCAAATGCGTGTTTTTCTAATAAAAATATCGATTACGTTTTCCAATTACCCATATTGTTTTAATTGGATTTAATCAGTATATTCTTTTATAAAAATTTTTAATTAAAGGTACAACTCTACAAAGCTATCTTAGTCTAAAATAGCCAGAATGTTTTAATTTAACTTAATTTCATTTCATTATAAACCATTTTTATGAAAATATGACATCGTGATTTCTCCTAATCATTTCCGTTTCTTTTAATTATCCAAAGAAATAATTTTATAGAGAAATGATCTGTTGAAAGTACACCAGATAAAAGCTACCAAATATAAACTCTAATTAAAGGCTCACTTCATTTAAAAATCTTTTCATACAAAAGTATATCATCATATATTTTCGTAAATTATTTCAATTGAATCGAATTCAATTATTTTAACAAATTACAGAAAAAAAAATCTAGTCAAAGGCACTTGCTTCAAATTATTTTTTATTTATTTTCAACCTATGTAAAATAAAATTTAATGTCATCTAAAGAATATATAATATAAACCTAAAGTAAGTCACAAATTAAATTAATGGCTATTATATTTACAAAAAATAAAGTAGAAAACAAGAATGAAAGAAAAAGAAAAACCGGAAATCAGAAAGCGTGAAAAGAGACTGGGGGGAGGGATTCGTTTCTATATCACCTTTCCCCCTTCGAATTCAAACAATAGAAAACTTTTAACCTCAAAATAATTCCTGCCGAACGATTTATTCTTGCAAACGATAAAAAAAAAAGTACTTTATTTTCTTTAAAAAAAAGTTGACCCGAACGAAACATAACAGCATCATTCACACTTCCATCTCGTATCCCCCAAACGATAAATCTCTCTCTCCCCCCTTTACCCCAAACTTACTTTTGAGAGACCTCGGTTTGGCCTGTTTCCTCCGTGACATCTTTAAATCCTTCGTCCGATAACACGAGACGCAACTTTCACTTCACCTGATCCGCCGGCAAACGATTTCCGAGCGCACGAGGAGCAGCAGAGAAGGATCGTTTGCGTGCACACCGCTCTGTTGTGTGTCGTCTGCCGGTCTGGGGGTTGGCGGGAAAACACATCCCTACGTCACACATCTCCCAACGGGGACGAACGGAGACCCCCTTCCACTGCAAGGCGCAGTCGGCACCCATCGGTGAAGAGGTGCCGATCACCCCTTCCACCACCCTCCCCACTACGCATGCGCATTAGCGGGTGGGAAGGATGACTCTCCTCTC
>JAOUZG010007398.1:2313496-2331697 GCA_026289955.1 Argiope argentata | reverse complement strand
GTTTCAAAAGAATGTTGAAACTAATAAGAAGTTTCAAAAGAATGTTGAAACTAATAAGAAGTTTCAAAAGAATTTTGAAAATAATGAGAAGTTTCAGAAGAATGTTGAAACTAAGAAGTTTCAAAAGAATGTATAGACAACGAAAAGCTTCAAAGGAATGAATGAATATACTTACCTCTCTCTCTCTCTCTCTCTCTCTCTCTCTCTCTGTGTGTGTGTGTGTGTGTGTTGCCACTTTAGTGTATATACTGTTTTATTTAGTGTTACTGCATTTGCCACATGCATACATTTTGAATCCATACTTTTTTTTTAGAAGTAGACGAAAATTTTTCCACTTTTTCATGGTGACTTCCAAAAAAGCCACGAAAGTTTCTGTTTTTAGTCCTTACTTTTTATAATTCATAGTTGCAAGTATTACAAAATTTCAAAAATAATTATAAAAAATTTTTTGGATTGTCTCAGTTTAATAGAATAAAAATATTGCCAATTTAACGAGAATACACAACCTTACAAAATTTCAAACATCTAGCATGTCAGAAACTGAGTGACAAATTCATTAACCCATTGATTGCCAGCTACGAGATATCTCGTAGTGCGTGCTGCAATTTTAGATTAATTAAAAATGGCCATTTTAGTTAAAAAATATTTTTAAAAGGTGAATGAAAAATTTATATGGAGTAAAAAAACATATAAATGTTAATTTTTTATTATAAAAATTATAACTTAGACGATTAGAATATAGTAATTATATTTATATGTATGAATGTATTACATAAATTTAAAAATATTTTTATTATTGTTGCTGAATATGATGCTCTAAAACAAGGATCCATGCAAAGTACTGGCTTCTGGGGGTACTGTGGACAAAAATACCTAGTCTCCTTGCGTTTTTGTTCCTTTATATATATATATATATATATATATATATATATATATATATATATATATATATATATATATATATATATATATATATAAAGTTACTGATACAATATTGTAATGGCATTTACTGCAATTTTTATAAAAAAAACAACACTACGAAATAACTCCTAAGTGGCAACCAGCACATGAATTTTTATCAGTGACACACACACACAGGAATTCTTATCAGGAATTTTTATCTCGTAGTGTTTTTTTTTCAATAAAAATTACTGTAAATGCTATTACAATATTATATCAGTAACTTAATATACTTATATTTTGTAAACTTTCATGTATTCTTCAAAATAAAACCTTGGCACCTAGGGCAAGACGCTCTAAATATGTCTGTTAGTCAATGGGTTAAAAGAGTCTAGCTTAATAAATATTAAAGCATTAAATTTAAATAAACCCATGCAAACATAAAAATGATTTCAGAAAAGAAAATCAATTTTATCATAACCAGCAGGAATTGCAAAATGTGACATACATATTGAATTTTAATTACAGTTATGATTGAAAAGATCTCAATGTAAGCTACGAATGACGTGGAAAGTATAAAACACACCTAACCGTTTACTGTATACGGATGACTTCAAGCGTTTACTGTAACTAGCAATTAAAAGTAACGACCCATGCCATTATTGAAACCTTGTTTAGCTCAACGTTAATGTGCCGTTTGAGTAAAATTGCCGCCAAATTTTGTGCTCTGACATGATAACGATGATCAATAGCTGCTCAAACACACGATACATAACTGTCAACTTTACAATGATGTTTAATCCATTGATTGTAGGATAAATTGTAACAACTAAATTATATCTTTGATAAACTTTAAGGTGTTGAAACTTTGTATAGATTATCGGCTCTGTACTTTCTCTAAACTTGCATATTAATATGGGCGAATTCCCTTCTTTTCAAACAGAATGATTGGTGTATATAATAATTCATTTGCATATAAATCGGACATGTTATGATGTATCACATTGAAAAATTGTAAGTAAAATTTCTTCCCGGAATATTAAGTGAGCGAGACAAGATAAGAACCCATTTCTAAAAGTTTTTTTATATTAAGACTTTTAGAAAAATAAAAATTGGGTATTGTAGAGTTCCCAGTTTCTTATCTCTACACAAGTACATGAAAACTTATGTAATATTCTCATCAACGTGGAATAATAAAATAGGTTTCGTTAAAGTCATTATTAATTTTTTTAAGTAAATTTATTTTCGAAAGTAATTAATATAAAAAAAATTCAATCTATATCCTACTTAGGTCAACAATGAAAAATTTTATTTTAGGTTCTTTTTATTAAATAATTTGCAACTATTTACAGTGAAACGTTCCAAAATATAAAGGAATTTCAACAGAATGTAAACAAATTAATAAAACTTTTTTAAATATTGTAAAAGAGAACGAGTGATATAAAAAAAATTGAAACTCAATTTTTATTTAGGTTAGCAAGAAAAAATTTCATTTTAGTTACTCTTTATTAAATAATTACAATTAATGTAAATAATTGATCAAAAATTATTGATTTTCACAAGAATTGAACTAGCATTTTTCACCTTCATGCCAAAAATACTGAAATCCTCGCATTTTACCGTTTGAACTACTACTTGTTGATTTCAATCTTCATTACAAACTGCTAAAACTCTATTTAAAGCATCAAAAATCAATTAAATTTAACTAAAAAGTCAATTGAGCTACAGTTAACTGAGTCAAAGGGGATCGTTATTCAAGTGCTCATGGGTCCATAACCTCAGAAGCTACTGCACCCCTCCTTACGTTTTAAAGCGGAACACGAGAAAAACAATTGTAATTATTTAATAAAAGGCAACTAAAATAAAAAAAAATTCTAACATCCTAATATTCAAAGTAAGAATTGATTTTTTTAAAAAAGTAAAAATATTTATTAATATTCAAAAAGTAAATATATTTAATCGATACTCTGAGACCTCTTTAAATTAGACTGGTACTTTTAACGTAAAAGCATTTTTATAGACTTTACTAAGCGAGTTAAAAGTTTATTTTACTAAAATATTTCAAAGAATTTTCAAAATATACTATGCAGTCTTAAATAGAATTTTATGCTCTATGAGTTAGAATTTTCTTTATACTTATAGCAAAAAAATTTTTTAATCGATTTTAATTAACAGCAAAACATTGAATATTTAAAGATAGCTTGGATTAGGACAGCTAATAACAGAAGTCAAGTTTACATTTCAAATGTAAGAACTGCTTATTTTTTTTATAGCTTTTTGCTTCTACGCAGCTAAAAATAGAAATGACCTTGAAGAGTGAAAGCACCGTCTAGACGTAATTTGCTTATGTCATCTGAAAATATTACAGATCTTGTGTAGTTGGCATAAAGCTTAATTGTCACTAATGAGAAACCATTACATCCCATGCTTATGAGCTCGTAACGAGCCAATATTCTACATTTTAATGAGCTTATTTACTATTTGACCTTTCTTGACCTCTATCCAGTCACTTTAGAGCTTGATAGGCATATTTATCTCAAACAAAAAAGTTTTATTTTTTAAGCCATGTTTGCGTCTCTTCCTAGATAGTCAATTAAAAGGTTATGTGATAAAGTGCAACTATTTGAACAACTATTTATCAAAAAATTATTTCGTTAACAAACTTGCATGTGGGTTGCTATAAGAATTTATCATGATCTTAATGTATGTGAAAGTCATTGTAATTATGTATATAAATGTGTTCCAGGTCTCCAACTAAATGAACCGATTTAAACTAAACCTTACACTCCCATTTTTTTTAATTAAAAAAAAAAGAAATCCACCAATTTTTCAAAGTGCAAGAGTTAATTAAATATCAGTAAATAAAAAATTAACCGATTTTTTTTTTATTTTCTGGAATAATTTCGGTTCAAATCATTTTACAGAAATTATTTAAATATCATCTTCAAAATCAAAATGTTTCCTTTCCGTTGATATTAAATTCTTTTCTTTCTGGGCAATTTTTTTCTTTCATTTTTATTATATTCTTTTAAAGATTGACGCAGACGATTTTGAAATTTAACCTAGTAAAACTCGAATCTACTATGTCATTATATTTCAAAATTTATGTTTTATAATTTTAAAAAAATATGCTGATATTGAAATAATTTTAATAAATCGTTTGTTCTTATATCTTTTAGAAATGTTTTTGATTGGTTTAAAATAGCTATTTAAAAATGCTTAAAAGGACTGTAAGTCATGTCTTGACTCTCCGACTCGTTCGAAGACACACGGATTTAAACTCTCTGGGCTGAACGACCGGAGCGCTGAAACAGCAACACTGGCGGGAATTGTGGTTGAGTCCTAATAGTCATCACCGGTCACGGTACAACCCTTCCTGTAGGAAGTAAGTCCCGTCATCGATGGGAGGAGTCCAACCCTTACCTATTAATGTACTCACTAAAGGTGGTGAGATCCAACCACCATACCAGCAGCATCTCATTTTAATTTCAAGGTGCCCCCTGGGGGGATTAAAACTACTGTAAGTCATAGACAGACTCTCCGACCCGCCACGAAGGCACAAGGATTAACCATAAAACTGAATGACCAGACCACCGCAAGAGCAACAATGGCGAGAACTATGGTTGAGTCTTAATAACCATCACCAGCCACGGTACAGCCCTCCCCGTAGGAAGTACGTCCCGTCTTCGATGGGAGGAGTCCCACCCTCACCTATTAGTGTTCTCACCAAGGGTGCTAGATCCAACCACCACACCGGAAGTTTCTCATCCTCAGTTACGAAGTTTCCCTCTGGGGGAACTAAAAGTACTATAAGAAAGAAATGATATATCTTTCATTTTGTAGTGACTAGAAGCTCAAAGGCAGTCATTCAAGTGGTAAAGCATTTGGGGCAAAAATTGCGATAATTATATTAGTTCGTCCAAATTTGGACTTTACATTGCAAATAGGAGGCGTGAATCTCATTCCATTAAATTCGAAGTAATTTCAGACATATGATTAGCATTAGAATAAATCAGCATCACTGATCCTCCAAAAAATTTCTCGCGTATAGCTACAATGAAGATGTTTTCCTAGAGAAACAGTCTATGAATAAATAGAGAAAATAGGATTATATATGAATTGTAGATAAGACTTGTCAGTGTGTTTGTAAAAGATTCAAAAAAGTTATTAGCTCGAATATTATGTTTTTATAATTAAAATATTCGTTTAAATTAATTGATAAAAACTTATTTCTAATACTTATAAAAATTATCACAATTATTTTACTTGGTATTTTATTTAGTTTAACCAATATATGCTGATCTTTTTTTTTTTCTTCTTAGAGTGATATGGTTATAAATATAACTTTTAAAAAAAAGGAGAAAAAAAAGATAAGCTATCACAAAAGATATTTAAAAAGTTTTTTTTAAATGATCATTGTCGAATGTAAGCAATATTATTTATTGTTCATATGCTAATTTATCAAAGTCTTAACATAAACATATAGTGTTTTATTAATACCCAGTAGAGTTAAATTGCCTGGCTGAATTAAACCATGTTCTTTTTATTTCGATACTTACGTCATTACTGAACTAGATGACGAAAAATACAACGAGAGCTTGGTCACAATCCTGTTATTTAGATCCATTATCAACAAATTAATGATAAAAAACTTGATAGAGTAACATCTAACCGCAGTTAAAACTCTGGGGAGCATTTAGGGCAAGTTGAATAAAAGCAAAAATTATAAGGACCCAACAAATAACTTTCTTTATCTTTTAGGTCCTGACAGCCATATATTAATAACCTTGCCTTAATAAAACAGAAGTTTCAAAAACATTGTATCAAATTATAAAAATAAATTTCAATCCAAAATGAAAAAAATGAAAAAAAAAAAACATTTAAAAAAAACGATTCAAACAGAATACGTATATAAAAAGTTAGAAAGGAGTTTCTTTTTTGTTATAACTTCCATAACAGATACTAGGTATTCATTCTTCTTATAATATAAGAATATATTACATTATTATTCTCTTAATATAACAGAAGCTTCAAAAACATTGTATCAAATTATAAAATTAAATTTCAATCCAAAATAAAAGAAAACGAAGAAAAAAATTACATTTAAAAAAACGATTCAAACAGAATACGTATTAAAAAGTTAGAAAGTTTTTTTTTTCTTTTTGTCATAACTTCCATAACAGATACTAGGTATTCATTCTTCTTTTACAGCAATATTTCAATAACATTGACGTTGTAGCATGTTATTCTTTATTAACATGTAGATAATCGTCTGCCCACAAATGTCCGATATGTAAACGGGGGGTTGACGGATGAGTCTGCTCCTCCCTTCTGAACTTTCCGACCCCAATAGTCAAAGGGTTGTTTTAATTACAGGTCTCCGTCATTGTTCAAGCAGGTAGTAATTAAAAATAATTTAGGACTGCTTTTAATGCTAAAGAGAAGCACGTATGGGCAGTTTTACGTGACCAGCTTCAAACCCAGTAGGAAAAAAAGTCGCAGATGGTTCTTATCAGAAACAGCTGCCCTTTTTTTGTTGTTTCATTTTCCCTTCTTTTCCGCACTCTTGTTGCAATAGCAAGCCTACTCTTTTGATACTAATTGAATTATTTTATTATGAATGGAGACTTACTTGACAGCAGGTAACATCTATGTTGTCTATATGACAGGAACATGGCTTCCAGAGATACCTCCGCTTAAATAAATAAAAAAAAGTGCATAGTACGTTTGGGATGGACAGATTCAGCTAAAAAGGAATATTGGAAGGTATTTTTAAAGCCCACTGGAATTCGATTCGTCAATCTTCGTCAATAACACCCACGTTGACTTAGAGACGTCATTTTAATAAGGTCTGAGGCCGGGTGGTAATTGGGAATGATCGAAACATCTCGCAGTATTAAATTTCGGCCCGCTTTGTATTTTATAAATTAAGATATTCAATCTGGACAACATGACGTCGTCCAGATAAAGATTAAAAGTAATTTAGTCTCGTCATTATTTTTCTTCTTTTTATTGACTCTAAAATACAGTAGCGAATAATGTGCTTTTTTGTTGTTGTTGAAACTTTAACACAAGCTGCCATTCATAGATCGAAAAATTTAATCCACCGTCTTTCCGTTGCCATTTCGTTAAAGTAATTAGTGAGTTAATTGTGTCTAAAAGGCGGGGAAAGAGGTTTTGGATAAGTCGCGTCATTTCATTAAAACTGATGATTCGTGGTGGTATGAATTTGAATCAAACTCTAGTATTGACAGAGTTGATTGAACTATTTGGTTAGGTTTATGCAAATGAAATGAATCTTATAAGAGATTTCCGGTAACAAAGTGTTTTTCTAGACTATAAGCTTATTGAAGAATATTACACAATAAAAGAAAAACACTCACCATTTGGATTAATAATATGTGTGATAGATATTCAAATATTATTCACATGCAGTACAATTTACAATGAGTACAAAGTGTCTAAAACAGATCTAATTAAATGTGGAATTATTTAGAGACTCGAGTTTTCATAAATTTTCTATTTATAATTCCAAGATTTTGAAAGAAGCAGTTTTAAACGAATAAACATATAAATTTCTTGTATTACTAAATTAACTATAAAACAGATTCAAGTAACCTAGAGTTAGAAGAATTTTTCAATTGAAAACAAATCACTAAAAAGAATTTTATCGTATGTTAAGTATAAAAAAATATTACAATTGTCAAAAAATTCGGATTTAGGATTTTGACAAAACTTTACGATTTAGTCTTTGAGAGTTCAAAAAACACATTTATGAATTATTACTGTCTCACTGAAAACATGACACACAAAAAAGCATTGAATTAGATGGATAAATTACAGCACGTGAACTTAAGACCAAAATTGTAGTTTCTCTACAGAATTTTGAATGAAATCCATTCATGAATCTGTTCGACCATCCGAGTACAAGAGAACACGATAGTTAAAATTAATAAAGAGTTATATATATAAAAGCATCAAAAAGATATCAATTGTTGAACCAATGACGCTAAACGATTGAAAGTCTATCTGTATTTTTGTATGCATGGAAATGTAGAAATTCATAAATGTAATAACTCAAATAAAAATTTATTTGAGAGTGATTTTATAGAGAAATTGTAATTCTAGTCTGAGTCAGAAATTATAGTCACATTTCAGTTTTATTCTGTCAAAAAAATACGTCCAAAATATATATTCGATTTTCTGGTTCTTGTACATTTATTACACTCGCTAAGTATTTATCGCCAAACATAACATAATAGTTTCAGTAAAAATAACAAGATTCACGTCAAAGCTTTACTTTTCGTTACTATTATTCGCCAATGTCAGACAGGAAATCCAAGAATGGAGCAAAAGTTCAACAAATTTATGCAATGTGAAAGGAATAACATCTTTATTTGAAAGTAAAAATAATGTTTTGAAGAAACACTTCCTTATCAAAAAATGTGAAAAATCGTGAACGAAAGATGCAAAAGATTGCTACAATTCAGTTTCTTTTAAATCGTTTGGTCAATATATTTATAAAAAGGAAATAAACTGTTTTATTTTTTTATTACATTTGTTTTGGTAATTAAATCATTTTTTCTCTCTTCTCTGTTTGGAGAAAAAGAAAGATTAGGAGCCGATGCAATGATAACAAGGATGTTCCAGTAAATAATAATTCGTAACGCTTTTTTTTAATTTAAGAATATTTTCAGAAATAAAATGTATTGGCAAAATATATTTTACATTATCTCAAAGATAATTAAATACTCTTCTGCAATTTTATTTTTGATTTTATTCAATATCGTTTATATAGATTCATTTACTAGAAAGCAAATGAAAAACTGAGCCTACAAATCAGAAATATGGGAATCCTAATTTACGAGGGGTTTTTTTAACAATAAATTAATATTTAATATTCCGTTAATCGCAAGATTTTTTTTCAAACAAATATGGCCACGGCATATCCATCAGATACACTAATATATATTGTTAATATTAAATATTAAAGCTTCTTAATAGAATAATAAAATTATATAAACTCAGTTTAAAATAGAAAATTTAAACACAATTTTTTTTTTTTTCCTAAACGAGCCAGGAAGAGAGCAAAAAAGAATTGTTGTTGTTCTTATGTTCCACTCTACAACGGAAGGAAAGGTGCAGAAGCTTTTGAGGGTATGACCCCTGAGCATCTGAGGGCAGAAGTCTGACTTCTAGCTCACACATGTCACAAATCTTTTTTATGGGGTGGACTTCATTCATGAATTCACAGATCGCAATTTAGTTCTTGAACAGAGAACGATCACCTCTGACTCGGTAGCCCTAGAAGTATTACTTTCGATATGGAGGACTTTGTGACCAAAACAGATTTAACGTTTGTCAAACACCATACATACACGGAGAGTCTTCGGCTGGCGGGTTCGAACTCGCAGCCCAAGGGATGCAAATCCAACGACGTAACAGTCAGGCTATCCCGGCCTCCCTGAATGAATTTTCTTTCAGATATAACATCTAATTATTGAAGAAAGAAGTAATCTTATATCTGTCGGACAAGGTATGACAAATGAAGTGTTAATAAAACAATTAAGTCAAAATTCAAAACTTTTGGGAATGTATACTTTGAATTTAAAAGAAATCTATTAATTGAGTTTAGAATGATTCGAATTAGATTCATAACAAATAAGAGAATGCTATTACTACACTATAGAGTAGCGATAGAGTTTTATAGTTAGCAAATGAGTATAGAAGAAGCTATTGTTAAAAATTAATGTTGCCATCTGTCTTTGTTTAAAACTTTATTTAATTTTTTCTGAAAAATCTATATTTTATAATAATTTATATGAATAAAAATGAATCGCCAAATGTGATCCTAAACGCAAAACTCGGGAACGACTCGCCCACTTCAGTATTTTTTTTTAAATATTTTCATTAAGACACGAGGAAGGTTCTTATAGAGAGAAAAAAAGGGAAAACTAGTTAGGAAAATTGTCAAAAGGACACTTTTTTTACTTTCTCACCAAAACTCTTTTAATTTTCCCACCCCGAAATAAATAAAACTTCAGTTTGTTTTTTTCCTACTCTAATGAGGGCACGCTTAACATGTTTTCGACCGATTATTTCAAACGATTCTTTTTATTTTCTTAGTGTTTGGTGCCTTTAAAATTAAACTTTGTTAACTAATCGATTTTTTGAATTCCTTTTGAAGTACTTTTGAATTAAAATAAAACAGAATAAAGGAAGTTAAAAATTTCTAATCTGTATTGCGTAACCCCAATTGACGTAGAAAATCCACACAATTGCGCTGCCCCGATTGGCATTAAAAATTCACGCATTTGCAGTGTTTTGTAACTGTTAACAACTGTGTTTTCATTTTAATTACAAGTTTAAAAAATATGTGTATAATACTGTTAAAACTATCTCAATCTCGATCGATAATTAAAACTGACTTTAAAGAAATGCGGACTTGATTTATGGTCTTATTTTATTTCAGGTACGCACTGTAAGTAAATTGTTGTGTAGTTATTAATTAACAATAATTTATTAATAATCGATTAAGTGTATTAATTATAATAGTTTAATACGAACTTATTTTTCTAATGGCTTCTTACTATGATTAATAATTAGAATAGAATAGTCCAGCTATTTATATGAAGAAAAAAAAATCTGATTTGATATGAATCTATTAGAGATCAAATACGTCTCCATTAATAACAAGAATCAAATTTCTCTCTACCGATTAATTTTATTTCTGCAAGATTAATGTTGAAGATAAAGACATCCACGAGAATGATCGATAATTTTTTTTTGTTTATTCCATGCCATTCTTAAGTAATATAATCTTATCCACCAATCTTCAATATGCTAATCCAGGCCCTACCGATAATTTATTCATCTAAAGTAAAATAACTCCATATTTATAACTTCATTGTCTAAAAACACGTCTGCCCTAAAAATAAGTCAACGTCATGTACGTAAGTTCATTGTGTGTGCTAAGTAATAAGAAATGAGATGAAATATGTGAGATTATTTAAAAAATTTGGTGCTTAAAATGGCAACATTCCTCATTTCCAACATAAACCTTCCGTGAAAAAACTATTCATCGCCTTTGGTTCATATTATCCTTTTATCGCCGTATTACACAAAACAGAACTCATTAACACTCAACGTTGTTCGTTCCTAATACCTCAAACCAAGCCTTTTGCGATTGAAATGATGAATATGACTTGACACTAATTGTTAGGGACTGCTGGCGCCACCTGGTGGTTATGATATATTGGAAAAAACAGCCGTTCGAAAGTCGGTAGAAGAATGGGGCGTGTCTTCTGGCTGGTAGACAATGACTGTTCGTACGAACGATATTGTGACATTTAATTCTAAACACGTTTCAGAACTGTTTTGTTTTGTTTTCGAATTCGTTCGTAATTAGTTCGTGCCGTTTAAGAGAGGTGAATAGGAGCGATTTATGGCACACCGACTTGCTGTTTGTTGTTTTGGTAAACATATTAGTCATTCAATTTGTTTCGGAATCTTAATCCCTCATTCCATGCTTTGTGTTGCTCGATATAAGAAGGTTTTAATGGAGACATCTTATTTTATTTTTATTTTTCTATAAGGGATAATAAATGTGTTCTTAATTCTACTTAGAATATTTATTGTCCAGTAATTCTACATCGAAGCACATGTCGTTTTCTTGGAAAATAGGTCCAACTTTAGATGGATTGTCATCATAACGATAATCACATCCATTCG
This sequence comes from Argiope argentata, assembly GCA_026289955.1. Lineage (NCBI taxonomy): Eukaryota > Metazoa > Arthropoda > Arachnida > Araneae > Araneidae > Argiope > Argiope argentata. Next base: position 2,320,066 of record JAOUZG010007398.1, on the reverse strand, counting down.
TTTCTTTACAAATCGCACTGATATGCTAGTGCTGCCATTTAAAAAATTCTGTCGTTAAATAAAATATCAGCGTGATTTAGAATAATTTAGAAATCTCAATGAAATAAAAAAAAATACTGTGCAGTATAAATTTTTTAATGAAATAAAAAATTGTTTCATATTATGAATATAAAAATAAATATATATATATATAAATATATATATTTATAATATATAATATAAATAAATTATAATATAAAATACATATTATATCAATATATTTTATACATAGATATATTTTTTATATGTTCTATTTTATATTTTATATATATTATAAAATATAAATTATATATAATATAAATCATGCATATAAAAATAAAAATATGAAATATAAATCTCCTAACGAAATAAAAAAAATTACAATTTAGAATTTATTTAAAATTTTAAGAAAAAAATTGTAAAAATACAGTGAAATATGAATCTTTTAGTGAAACAACAATTCAGTGTAATTTAAAATTGTTGAAGACTATAATGTATTGAATAAAAATCCCAAGATTTTCAGAAAATTATAATACATACTTCGAATATGAAATAAAATTATTGATCCAGAACTGATTTCGAATTAGATATATACAAATCCCTTAATGAAATAAAAATTAGCGTAGCTTAGAGTAACAAAATCTTAATGAAATAAAAAAAATTCTGTGAAATAGAAATCTTTCTATGGAATAAAAATTACTGTGAAATATAATGAAATAAAAATTTTGCAATTTAGAAACATTTTAAATTTTAATGAAAAAAAATACTTTGTAAAAATACAGTGAAATGCGAATTTTTTAGTGAAACAACAATTCAGTGTTATTTAAAATTGTTGAATACTATAATGTATTGAATAAAAATTCCATGATTTTCAGAACATAATAATACATACTTCGAATATGAAATAAAATTATTAATTCAGAATCGTTCGAATTAGATATATAATAAATATATAAATCCCTTAATGAAATTAAATTTAGTGTAGTTTAGAATAACAAAATCTTAATGACGTAATAATAAAAAAAATACTGTGAAATATAAATTGCCTAATAAAATAAAAGATATTGGAAAATATAATGAAATAAAAATTGTGCAATTTAGAATTATTTAAAATTTTAATGAAAAAATACTTTGTAAAAATACAGTAAAATATAAATCTGTTAGTGAAACAGAAATTTCGCGTAATTTAGCATTATTGAAAACTATAATGTTTTGAACAAAAACGCTATGATTTTCTGAATATTAAAATACATACTGCGAAAATGAAATAAAATTATTTATCCAGAACTGGCTTCGAATTGGATATATAATAAATATATAAATCCCTTAATGAAATAAAAATTTATTGTAATTTAAAGTAATTTAAAATCTTAAAAGAAATAAAAATAAAGTGAAGTACGAATCTTTTAGTAAAATAAAAATTCATCATAATATAGAATTATTGAAAACTATAATGTATTGAATAAAAATCCCATTATTTTCGGAATATTATAATACATATTTCGAAAATGAAATAAAATTATTATTCAAGAATTGACTTCGCATTATGTATATAATAGATCTCTTCGTAAAATAAAAGCTCAGTGTATTTTAGAATAGTTTAAAATCTTAATGAAATACAAATCTCTTATTGAAATAAAAATTCAGTGTAATTTATATTTATTAAATAAAAATCCCATGATTTTCGGAAACAAAATTAACAAAGAATTGACTCCGAATTAGATTTATGAAGAATAATCATATGTTATAAAAGCTTTTCTTTTTCGATAAAACAGAATATGTCATCGTAACTGTGTAATTATTAAAAACTAGGCATGTAATATGCGATTGTTGAAACTAGAATTCTTTCCAAAGTATTTTGTTTTAACTTTTACTTTATTTAGTTTTATTAAAAATTCTAGTCAGAATTTAAGTAATTCAAACAATAATCGATATTCGATATGTAATATAAAACCATCGTTCGTATTCAATTATCTTTTCAATTTTACTGCAGACAAAAAATGCTTGACAAAAATTATATAAAATCGATTTATTTACGTCATTTTATATAAATACAATCATTCCAATTTTTTAAAGATTATATTTGCTATTTTTATTTTTATTTTCGGAGCAGGTGGTTAATTTTAACTTTCGTATTTTACTTTGGTAAAGAGTTGTTGATTGATTATGATTAGCATTTTGATTTCACTGTTGGCTTTCCGTTCTGCGTAAACAATGACGTACGTCTATTATCTTTACAGTAGATCATTATTACAGATTCAAAATACATTGAACAAATAAAAGGGTTCTCAGTTCGATTCTTATTAATACGCGAAACCGGACGTCAAGTCGATGTTTCTCTTTTTCACATAATTTTATCAGAAACTTTGAAACAAATGAAATCGTTGTTGTATAATTTAAAGTAAATCATAAAATAAAGATGGACACAGCAAACAACCTAAAAACTTAAACACACAAAGTTGCCTCTGTTTAGTATTTTCGAATTACTTTCAAATTGTTTTTTCAAACAAACAATTATTTTATAGTGCACTTATTTTGAATAGTTTTAAAGCGTTTATATTTCATCAATATTTGAGTTCTACTAAGTAGAAACAAACTGGTTATATTCTGAAACAATTCCTGTAGGGTTTCTTTGTCCAACATTTTTCAACTTTTTTTTTTTTTGATTTGTAAGATTAAACATAGTTATGCTTTGTAAACCAACTCTAATAAGCAGCTATTAAACTAATAAATAACAATATACAATGGTCTAACTATGAAATATAACTGAATTTTACCGTTAGGGATCAACAAAAATCGGCGGTTAAAACAATGCTATATATAAAGCAAAAGATTATGTTTTATATTTTTTGAATCAATAAATGAATTCTGGAAAAATTTATTCATATTTTTACTACACCGTTTGCACAGTAAAATAAACCTAATTCTTGGTGATGTAAATAAGTTCTGTTAGCTTTTAGGTCATTTTTTTTTTCAATTCAAACTATTAGTTCACACTCTTCCTATATATATATTAATATATTTTGTTACATTTTCAATCATTAATAAAATACTTTCTTTCATCCACTCAAGTTCAAATACATTGTTTTAAACTTGCAGAGGATGACACTTGATGTTAATGCAGTTTTTTCAAATATTAATTCGTTAATTACATTAAATTAATTTTTGATACTTTAAATTAGCAGTTTGTAATGAAAACTGAAATCGACAGGCAGAAGCTCAAAAGGTATATTCAGTATTTTTTCAGTAGTGAAGGTGAAGAAGGCGAGTTCAATTCTTGCGAAAATCAATATTTTTTGATAAATTATTTATATTAATTGTTTAATACAAAGTAACTAAAATAAAAAAATTTCTTTTGTTCACCTAAGTAGGAATGGAGTTTTGATTAATTTTTTTATCACTTGTTCTCTTTTACAAAAGTTTTATTAATTTGTTTCCATATTTTTGAAATTCCTTTATATTCTGGAACGTTTCACTGTAAATAATTGTAAATATTTGTTATATATTATTAGATTTTTTGACTTTATTCTATTTTAGTATATTTTAAAATTCATCTTGCCTCTTTAAATTTTAAGCATTTCAAAATTTTACACCCTTGATTTGAATTATACATTTCATTATATATAATTATTACTATTTTTTCTAAAATGCATTCCTATAATTTTATTAATGAACTAATTACCTAACCTAATTTTTGTTCTAAAAGCAAAAGGTTGAGTTATCTTTCCTGGCTGTTGAATGAATGTGATCACACTTGCGTATGACGAATTCTTCAGAAAATTTAGAAGAATTCTAAAATTTGATTGTTCTAAAGTAATTATTTTTGTTTATTATAACTAGTGTTTTATAAAATGGAGTGGTTGGATTAATTCTTTTTATAAAACCTTTGCTACAAGTAAAAATAATTGAATTAAATTTTCTCTATGATATTTTTGTCAAATGCCTAATATTTAGAAATACTTAGAAACTTGTTTTCCTGGATTACAGACTTTCCAAATGATTAAATTATTACGTAGAATACATTCACCTAGTTATATTACGAGACCAAAAACTAAGAATGGAATAAAATCAGTACACTCTAAATCACTACAAGTTATGAAATCTATTTCTGTGAAATATACTATTATATTCTTAAGGAAATAAAACTTTTAATTTAATTTCAGCGTCGGCAAAAAGTGTGTGATAGGAAGACTTAATGGAATAATGAATTAGCCCGAATTTCATCATAAAAATAAAATATTGAAAAGAAAATGCTGTTTTAACAAAAAATTTCTAAGATATATTTAGAAATTAGAGAGGTATTGTATGGAAATTAGAATCATATAATTAAAAAAATAATTTTTAAAAGATTTTTTTTTGGATTTTTTTGGATTATAATATGGTGTAAAAATTATAAGAGTTAATATTTTTGAAAGATATAACAAAAAAATATTTAAAAAAATAAAGTAATTTTTAATTAACATATTTTTTTATCAACTTTTGACTTTGAAATGTCAACCGTAATTTTCTCTCTTTGAAGAATTAGTGAGCCGAATTTTTTAAATGTATAGTAGAAATTGTACTACTATTTTTCATTCTATGTAGGTATATTAATTCCACAGTTTGGATAAAAATTAATTAATAAAATTTTCAAATTTACGTCTTGAATTAAATTAAGCCGTTATTATGTTTTAACAGAATTTCACTAATATAATGTAACAGATATTCGAAGAGTAATTATTATAATAAACATGAAAGTGAAAAAAAAAGCATCTGAACCTATAACTAAGTTCAAAGTCGATAGAAGTAAAAAAAAAAAAAACTTTACGTTAGAACAATGCTTTTATTGAAGTAACAATTATATTTCGAATTGTGGGATTCAAACAATTCGCAACTGAAAAAATTACAATATCCAAGTTTTTATACAGCGTTAGGCTTATTCAGTCAAATATTCTTAAAACACTAATACTTTAAACAAAAAAAAAAGAAATCTTCGCCGATCCAAGCTTTCTTACTTAGCAATTTTTAATGGCAGAAGTTTGTATTTTTTTTAAAAAAAATGTTTAGTATGCCAAGATTTTTTTTTTTAATATGACTAACAGAAACGGAATAAAGAAATTTAGAAAAAAATCTATCTATCTATCTTAATATCATCAGCAATGTATTTATTGATTGAAATAGACAAAGAGTAATTATTTACCTCATTTAGATTATTTAAACTGCAAAAAGTATATATCTAGCTTATATAATTTAATTATATAAAAGTTAGTCGTTTGGCTGAATTAGAAAGGGCCTCAATACATATTTTTTTTCCTTTTGAAATATAAATTCTATATTAGAAGTAAACTTTATTCAAAATTATGAAAGTTTCAGAAATAAATTTATGTATTGATTAAATTTACACAACTCTTTTGCTTAAAAAAATTTCACTATTAAAAAGAAAGCTATAACGTTTTAGAAATTCAAAGAGATTTAATTGCTAATAAAATAAAAGTTAAGAAATAATATATTTTTTACCGTTGTACGTAATATTCTTTTATCCGTTAATTATTCCGAATTTTTATCATATAAGAATAGTTAAATATTATCAACTTCTAAAATGTTAAGCAGCTGAAAAAATCTGTTGATTAAAATCTGAATTTGCAATCTCAAAACAAACATTCACAGTTGGAGCAGGTGGGGCAAAAGCACGAATAACGATAACAAAAACTATTCTAATTCTCAGATTCGTTATTTTTATTACTCAATTTCCAGTGTTAACTGCTTCAAGTTTGATTAAATTTACCGCGAGTTTTAAAAAATTATCGAAGAATTTGAAGAATCTTGGTATTCTTGAAATATCTTCATGAAATATCTTTCATGAAATTAGCTTCCTGTTGATTGATCACTTTTTAACAAATTATTATCTTTAGAAAAAAACCTTATCAGTTCAGAAATCTAACTCCACAAAATCAAGTCCAGTCACGGAACATTAAAAAAATAAATTGATTGGCGATTGTTTAATTGTTTTGGCTTTGCCTCTAGTGAACAGAGAATTTTAATTTCCATATTTATCCCACCAAAAAAGACAACGCGGGCCTAATCTGCATAATTGTTGTACTCCCGTCCTACGTTTCACAGTGATGGTGGCATTAAAAATTTATGCACTTTAATTATACTCTTAATCCAATTTGAATAAATGCAAGTCTAACCTGAGGCACCAGAATCGCCACACATTTCCCTAAGATTTCGCCACCGATAGCTAATCCCTTTTACAGAGATATACCCCCAGGCGAGGGAGTGGAAAATGAATAGCTGAAATGGTGGCAAACAGCAGACGACACTTGATCCTCGGTGGGTGTGGTCCACGACAGAGTTTTATTGGTTCTAAATAGGCTTTCTGCCCATTTGGTGCTATTCCGATTTTAACTCTTAACGACCATGCTATTACAAAACGACGTAATGGACGTTAGGCAAGAATATTGAATTAGAGATGAAATAAGAATATATATGTATATTGAAATTCAGAAGTGGTTTATATATATGAAGTTGTGATGGATTAGATTTAAACGATGTTAGACCTTGGATGTTAGG
>JAOUZG010007398.1:2293320-2308496 GCA_026289955.1 Argiope argentata | reverse complement strand
ATATATATATATATTAGACATGTTTTCTAAAAATTTGTCACAAAATAAAAATAAAATTTAATTTTAACGAATACACTATACTCCTGGGTTTGGTTAAGTTTAGTAAACATTCCTTTAACATTCCTTCGAAAAGCAACACTAGGGTTATTTTGGGACTGAACTTTAAATTCTTTTGTAATTAACGGCGGTCAGATGACGAGGACGTCACTTGAGCTGGCAAATCCCTCTCCCCTCCACATCAGTGGAAGGACGTTTGTCCTGATGGATTTAATGTGCAAAAGACCCCCTTACACGACACTTCTTCAAGGTAATTGGTTTCGAGCTTGAAACCATACGGATTCCATGCCGAAACCTTACCACCAAGCCACCACGTCCGTTAAGCCACCAGGCCACCAATTACTTCTGGGAGTAATTGACTTTTATTAATGTGTTTCCAGCTCCAATTAATATTTATAATTAATTAGATATTTTAAAACTCAAATTTAAAAAAACTCTTATTGCAAATTGAAACCAGAAAATTGTAATTGTGATGAAATAAACAAGAAACGTGATATTTTCTAAAAAAGAATAACCAGTGAGAATGGTCTCCCCCAAACTTTCTCGAATGAAATGAATTCTTCCACTTCTAATAAATTTATCATGTCAGAGAACGCCTTGCACGTTATGTCATTAGTGTACAGTACTAAAAAATATTACATTTTGGCTGGAGTTTAACGCTTTTAATGAATTTATTATATCTTGGCGAGTTATTTGGCGGTTAATTCATGGCATGCCGTTGATAACATCCGAAATTCGAATTTGTATTTCAGATCTATGTTTCTCAGTCCATTGAAACAAAAAATGAACGCAAAGATGCACTCGTTATCAGAAATTCTCGTAAAAAATTTGATATATTTCAGTCACTGTGGTTTTGAATTACCGAAAATACATATTGACAAACGATCAACCCTAAGTTGGATTTGTCTCAAAATTTGAAGTTGCCTACACAATAAATATTAAATTTGTCTACCAAATCTCATTGATCTGGATTTCTTCGTTTTGTAGTTATCAATATAACTTATATTCGATGAGCCGAACAGACGGACTTCTCAGAACAGATTTTCCTGAAAACTTAATATGTCTGTAAATTTGGAATAAAACCCATATGCAGACTTTCAACCGTTTAGTTCAAATCGTTTTCTTTTTTATCTTTGTTACAGACAGACCGACGGACATTTTTCAAGAGTTTCTTTTGAAGTTTAAGATCCTTATATGTAGCAAACTACATTCATTCAAATTCAATAACAAACAATTTTGTTAATTTAAATTAAAAGAAAGAAGAAAAAAGCGTGAATTTATGAAGAAATACATTTGAAATATTTCAGAAAAACACGGTTTTAAAACATTTTTTTCATTAGCTAATATTGAAGGAATCCTTTTGAGCTTCAATTTTTGAAATAAAAGCAATTTTAAAACACAAAAGTAATTTGTGAAATAACATTTTCCAGAGTTAGTCGAAATTGATATTAAAATATATATATTATTTTAAGGCAGGCAGCATTAAAATATTTGTAATATTAAGCATGAAGTTAAAAAGTTACGGAGGGATTTATTCCTAACTTAACAAATTCAGAACAAAATTAAAATGCTTTAGACTAATTTCAGATATTGAGTTATTAAAAATTCAACGTAACGCCAGAAGAACGATTTTATTTCAGATGCATTTATTAATTTTAAACAAATTTATATATCTGCTTTTAATAACGCGTTGCCATTGCATTTACAAACGCTTTAATTAAAAAAAATAAGTTAATGACTACAGCCAATAAAACCTAGAAAAATATCATTTTGAGCAGGTGATTATATGAAATGAAATAAGTCGGAAATGTGATATTTTTTTAAACAATCAATGCGAGACAAAGTTTTTTAGAACGTTTGCAATACTAAAGTGACTCATTCAATGAAACCATTAAAATGAATAAAAATATAATTTGACTCGCACGAGAACGTGGTGCTTGGCCATTCAAGAAATGATGTTCTGACATGATACACTGAAATATGCATAGCAGATTTCATCTTAATTTTTATTTCTTTTTAAATTTGAAACAATGTAAAAATTATTCTTGTGAAGTAATGTTTTCGAAAGTTATCTAAAAAAATCCAAATAGATCCTGATTTATAATTAACTAAAATTCAAATTAGTTAAAAAAATCGCTTTGAGGCGACATTTTTAATTTCCAAATATACATGCGGTAAGTTAGGAAACGATAGGTCAAACAATGCACGCACGCACGCACGAACACACACACACACACTTATTTTTAGCAATTAAAAGTGATTATTTTAAGACTTGAACGCAATTTTTAAATTTTTGATTTCCAATTATGAGTAACTCATCAAAAATTGAATATATTTCCCGAGGTCCTACACTGATTGTCCTTTTGATGTACTCACTGTTTCTTTTCAATATGCATTACTCATTTTAAAAAGTTCAGTTCTTCGCTGAAAATTTTATAGCATGAGATCTTCGATTATAACTCATAAAAACCTTAATTTTCATTCTAAAGTTCATACATTTTAAAAGTATGTTTCAATTTCTAAATTAACATAGCAACAGACTGGATATTTAAAATGTAAGTTGTTTGAAAATACCTCACGCAATAAATATTGCTCTTACATAGAATATAGTGTAAAAATTTAATAGAGAAAAGTTGAAATAATTTATGTTTACCATATAAGCTCGATCAAACAACAAACTAATTAAACAAAAATTGATTGTAATCTGATTTCTCTAAAATTCAAACAATTATTATCTCTTAAAGTCTTGATTTTTTTTTTCTGATCCAACGGCAATTGCAATTTAATGAATTCCAATGCCTTTTGAAGAATTTTAACATACCAAATTGCATGAAGGAACATTTTGGCGAACATTTGGCGAAATTTTAGGATTTCAAATGTATAATTTCACTGTTATAGTTTTGAAATTTTTTTATTTGTGCAGATCATTTATACAAAATGGTTACAGTTACTTTGGAAATAGTTGTGTTTGATTGTCCTTTTGAAGTGTTGTTGTTGTTACTTATGGCACTTGCCAGGGACAAGCCTCCTGTTGATACAACAGCAGATTTAAAGCGAAAGAAGCGTCTTTTTTTTTTGTAGTGCCAACTAAGGCCAAGAGTACGACTTAGCTACACATCAAATTCACTGGTGCATACCCTTTTTACAAGGGGGCACATTCACACACCTCACAGAACAAGTATGCCCAAACAGGGACTCAGACCCAGGATTCCCAGAACACGAGGAAGACGCGCTACCTCTGTGCCAGAAAGCCGGCCCTTTTGAAGTACTCACATGTTTCTTTTCTATACACTTTACTAAAATAGAGTATGTCTGAAGTGGTTTCTAAGGCAACCGAGTGGAGGGGGGGGGACAAAATTAAAGAAATCTCAATCAAAGAAGTCAGAGGGGAAGATTAGGGGTGGGAAGGGAAAAATAAGTTGGAGAGGGCAGAATGTGTGTGTTTTTTTACTCAATTCCCCCCTAAGGTATTTCAGATATTGAAGAAGCTTCCAATTTAGTGGTTGGTTCTCGCTGCCTTGATGAGAGCAGAACTAGTATGCGGTCAGCTATCCCATAGATGACGGGACGTGTCACCAAAAGGAGGTATTGTACTGGGACCAGTGATGGTCCTTAGGACTCTACCATTACCACCTAGGTTGTCGCAGTGTTTCGAACATTTAGATTTTCTTATTTGCCTAAGGCTGATAGTATTTATTAGTAAATATTTTTAATCGAGTATTAAACGAATGCTAAATTCATAATTAATTATGAATATAAATCAATTTATCAAAATATTTTGCTTACTTAATAATAAATAAAAACCCCAAAAGCCTGAAAGAGTTAATTTCAATTAATTGACCTCAAATGATATTGGCTGAATCTTACCTCTGCTCATGCGCACTTAATTGGATCTATTATATTATCAAGTCAGAGGAGTGATGGATATCACGTGATTATTATCATTCGGTTCGATTCATTATCTCCGCGTTAATGATAGTAAATTATGGTTAAGTAGTGGCTTACGCTGACTATCAAAGGAAAAATATCAATGGGCAGAGATAAAATGGGCTTAATTATTGCCATCAGGAAACCAAATAAAGATATTGGCTAATGCAGAAGGCTGACTCGTAAAAACGGTCTCCAGACATTTGAATAGAAAGACAAATCTTTAAAGGATATATCGAAAGTTTTGGTTATTATTCCGGAATAAATGTTAAGTGTCCTTTTGTGCAAACGAACTTCGAATGGAATAATAAAAGTAATATCAATAATTGTTTACGGAGGAAAAATAAAACGAAATTTTCAGTTCGTAATAAATTATCATGTGATGACGAAATTATTAGATTGAATGAAAAAGATCAAAGAAAAATCTGCTACGCATATTTTAATGTATCTTGTCAGAACATTTCTTGAGCGGCCAAGCACCACGAGCTTGTGCGAGTTGATTGATATTTTTATTCATTTTAATGGTTTCCTCGAATGAGTCACTTTAGTATGGCAAACGATCTAAAAACGAAATAAAACGAAATAAAAATCTCGCATTTAGTGTGTATAAAAAAATTTCACATTTTTTATTTATTTCATTTCATATAATACCATGCTCAAAATGACATTTTTCTCGGTTTTATTTGCTGTAGTCATTAACTTATTTTTTTAAAATCAGAGCTTTTGTAAATGCAATGGCAACGCGTTAATTAAAAGCTGATTTTCTGAGATGCTCGTGCAGATAATAAAATTGTTATTTTTCGCTTATGAATCTTTGTTGACGCCACAAACATCATCCCAAAAACAACATGTTCTGACATGATAATATCTTTTTAACAATATCAATCGAATAGGCATTCAGATTTTTCTGCCTTTCGACATTTTTTTAATGTTTTCGGCTTGCCGCAGATTTTAATTGCGGGAGTTTCTTCCATTGGTGAAAACTAACGAAAATGGATACTTGTGTACATTACCTAAATATTGAACGACGTATAGCAAGTGAATATTAAATAACGTGAAAATCAGAAAAAAATCAAACAATTACGTTTTTAATAGCATTATGGTGTAATTGAACCTGTCTCTATTAGGAAATTTCAAATACAAAATAAGCAGAATACTTGCAAGATTATTAAAATAACGTGGTTTTAATGTCCGACAAATTGACGGATTCATAAACATGAAATTATTTCTTAGTCATATAACTGAAGTTATATTTAACTCTGGTGAACTTAGTCGGCAAAAGCAGCTAATTAAAAATAAAATTTGAACACCAAGTTATAGATTTAAATATATATTTTAAAAAAATTCGTCATATCATTTTTACCAAAAAGAATTACATAAATGAAGTTATTTGAATTAAAATAACAAAAATTACACTTTAAAAACATTAAAATAACAAAAATTACACTTATTTGAATTAAAATAACAAAAATTACATTTTTTCAAAAAAAGAAATTGCCCGAAACATAAATGCTATGAGAATTTTATTAATTACAAAAATTGAAATATTGTCGAAATATTTATCATCTATTGGCATGTACATGGTGTTAACACAAATTAATAACCGGACGTTAATTGCAATGTCATTTTCCCAGTTTTTTTTTTTAAAAAAATACATATAAAAGAAACCAACATCCTTCGAAATCGCGCTCAATTAACCGATTAGTAAACAACATTGACACTCATTGTTATTCTAAAAGCATCGATACATATTCCGTTTCAAAGAGGTGCCGAATACAGCGAACTGGTCAAAGCAAATAAATGAATAAAACGCGTTCCAAATAAGAACATTTTCTCCATTAATCCTTTCAATGCCATTAGCAAGTTATTATTTCATCCTACGCGGCTAACTCCTTAAGTGTCAAGGATGCGATAACTTGTTCGTTAACGTAGGCAGGGAAGCGATTGACTCCAAAATGGGTACCCCGCTTGGGTGGTGTGTTACATCAATTGTTTCACTCTTATCAAATTTTGAACTGTTCAAGGATGTCTTTTTAAAGTTTTTTTAACGTCCTTTCTACTTAAGAAAGCACTCGAATAATTAGATTTATTTTATGATATTTTTACGAACTTTGTGATCGTACATTCAAAATAACAAAGCTAAATTTATGTTATTATTATTACTAGATTTAAATTATTATTATTATATTTATTCTTACCATTATGAAAGAAGCAGTATTCTACGAACGATATGTTATTTCTAAGAATGTAAATTACATATAAAATATTCAAGCCAGACTTTTATTATTATTCTTATTATTATTTTATTCTTACCATTATAAGAGCAATATTCCAAGATTAATAAGAAATATCTGTGAATGTATGAAATACATACAAAATAACCAAGTTATATTATTATTCCCACCAATATGAAAGCTATATTCTATGAATCATGCGTTATTTCTATAAAAGTAAATTACATACAAACTAACTTAGTTACTTTTATTATTATTACTTCCACTATTATGAAAGCAATATTATACGAATCCGTTATTTCTAAGAATGTAAATTACCTATAAAATATTCAAGCCAGACTTTTATTCTTCTTCTTATTATTATTTTATTCTTACCATTATGAGAGCAATATTCAAAGATTAATAAGGCATATCTGCGAATGTAAGAAATGCATACAAAATAACTAAGATATACTTTTATAATTATTGTTTCCTTCCCACCATTATGAAAGTAATATCCTACGAATCCATTATTTCCATGAATGTAAATTACATATAAAATAATCGAGTTTTATTATTATCATTAATATTATTTTATTCTCAACATTATGTGAGCAATATTCTCATATTAATATGGTTATCTGTGAATGTATGAAATACATACAAAATAACTAAGATATACTTTTATAATTTTATTGTACCATTTTGAAAGTAATGTTCTATGAATCATGCGTTATTTCTATGAATGTAAATTACATGCAAATTAATTAATTTAGACTTTTATTACTATCATTAATATTATTTTATTCTCACCATTATGAGAGCAATATTCTAACATTAATAAGGCATATCTGTGAACGTATGATATACATACAAAATAACCAAGTTATACTTTTAGTATTATTGTTTTCATTTCCACCATTTAAAAAGTAATATTCTATGAATCATGCGTTATTTATATGAATGTAAATTACATGAAAAATAACCAAGTTAGACTTTTATTATTATTATTATTCCCACCATTATGAAAGAAATATTCTACGAATCCGTTATTTCTATGGATGCAAATTATATACAAAATAAACTAGCTAGAATTTTATTCTTATTCTTATTATTTTGCTCTCACTATTGGCCACCCTCAACAATATTCTAATATTAATGCTGCATATCTGCAAATGTATGAAATGCATACAAAATAACAAAGATACACTTTTATTATTATAATTTCATTCTCACCATTTAAAAAGTAATATTGTATGAATGATGCGTTATTTCTATGAATGTAAATTACATACAAATTAACCGAATTAGACTTTTATTATTATTATTATTTTATTCTCACGATTATTAAAGCAAAATTCTATGACTCATATGTTATTTCTACGAATATGTGAAATTACATACAAAATAACCTAGCTAGACTTTTATCGTTCTTATTATAAGCTTATTCTTACAATTATGACAGCAATATTCCAAGAATCATACGTTATTTATACGAATGTAAATTATATACAAAATAATCAAGCTAGATTATTATTATTATTTTATTTTCACTATTATGAAAGCAATATTCTAAGATTCATACGGTATATCTCAGAATGTATGAAATACAAGCAAAATGAACTGGCTATACATTATTATTAGTACTTTATTCTCACCATTATTATTAAAGCAAAATTCTACGATTCATATGTTATTTCTACGAATTTATTGAATTACATAAAAAATAACAAATAGAATTTTAGAAGTATTATCAGTTTATTCTCACCATTATGAAAGCAATATTCCACGAATCATACGGTATTTCTACGAATGTATAAAAATAACATACAAGGTAATTAAGCTAGACTTATTATATTCTTATCATTATGAAAGCAATATTCTACGATTTGTTCGGTATTTCTACAAATATAAGAAAATTACATTTAAAAAAACAACCAAGTTAGACTTTTTTATAATTATTATTCTCTCTATTACAAACCAAGGACTCGTGATAATCATTTTGCATTTTCATATATATTTTTTAAAATACAGAGAAACCTGATTAATTCGAATTTTTTTAGACCACAATTATTCTATTTATGTATATCTCCTAAATATAAAAATTTCCAAAATATCATTTACAATTCGATTTTGCTTAGTAATAAGTTAAAAATAATTGGAATATTCATTTTACTTCTGAACTAATTTCGTTATTTATTTCTGTTTAGGTTTTTGATTTATTTTCTTACTTGATAAAAAGAAGAGCAGCTGATTTTATTATTCCCCATAAAACAACATGTCGTTGGAAAACATCCCTAATAAAGTTTACCAAACAATTATATCCTTCCCTTTCTTTATTTGTCGAAAATAAAATACTGCCAACTCAACAATAAAACAAAATATAGCAAAATCTTATATTTAGGTTTAAAATTCATAATATCTATATACAGTCACCTGGGTTTGAAAAAAGTCCAGTTATTTTCTAAACGTAAAATCAGTTAAGTAAAATTCTATTTTATTGGAAACAGCGTAAAATTATAAATTATTCGCACAAAAACATTTTTGCATGTTGAATTTGTAAATTTAACGAATTGTTTTGAACCGTGATCATAGAAAAAGG
This sequence comes from Argiope argentata, assembly GCA_026289955.1. NCBI lineage: Eukaryota > Metazoa > Arthropoda > Arachnida > Araneae > Araneidae > Argiope > Argiope argentata. Next base: position 2,299,697 of record JAOUZG010007398.1, on the reverse strand, counting down.
CCAATTTAATTTTTTAAAGAATATTTTTTCATTATAGATTTGAATTCGTCGTACAGCATTTGCAGAAAGATATATTAAATCAAATCTTTGAAATATTAAATGAAACAAATTAAAATTAGATAAATGAGTTTAAATGAATATTTAAATTTAAAATCGCCTGGTTTTTAATAAATCATTGGTGGTTAATTATTTATTTAATTGGATTAATTAAACCAAAAGGATTCTTGAAATTTTTTCTCAAAATATTTTCATTCGAAATTTAATCTAAAATTATTCTTACAGAAAATTTTTGTAGGTTGAACTTTTTTCAAACTGCAATGACAAGGAATTGACAGTTTAATGTTTTAAGAATTTTTTTTAATTACAGATTCAAATTTACCACTTAATATTTGCCAGAAAATGTGTTCTAATAATCTTAAGAAATAATCTTAAAAGATTAAAATAAAATTTGCGATGCATATTTCAATGTATCATGTCGGAACAACATTTCTTGAACGGCCAAGCATTACATGCTAGTGCAAGTTAAATTTATGATTTAATTCATTTTAATCGTTTCACTGAATGAGTCACTTTAGTATAGCAAACAATAAAAAAAATTGTCTCGCATTGATTGTTTAAAAAAATATCACATCACGAGTTGAAAATGACATTTTTCTAGGTTTTATTTGCTGTATAAATCAACTTATTTTTTTAAAAATCGGAGCTTCTGTGAAGGTGAGGGCAACACGATACTGAAAGCTGATTTTTTTAGATGCTCGTACAGGTAATAAAATTTCAATTTTTCACCTACGGAATTTTGTCCACCTCATTCCCAAAATAATATGTTCTGGAATGATAATAATCTTAAGAAATACTTACAAGGAAATTGACTAAATGAATTTATTTGAATAATCGAATGTCACATCACTTGGTCTCAATAAATAATTAATGGTTAATTTTTTGATTAAATGGATTAATTAAACCAAAACAGGACTTGAGAATATTTTTATCAAAATATTGCGACACTTTTTTTTAAAGAAAATAAATCTGTGTAAGAAATATTATCATCACACTTGTTTTAGAGAGCATAATGATTAATTACATACTTTCCTTAATTTAATGTCATTAAATGGTTAAATATATGATTTAATTGCTTCTGTTAAACAAAACAAAAGCTTTCCAGACTAGTTCGTCGAAAATATGCATGCAAATTTTTTTCAAGTGAAACGACTCAAAAAGAAATATTTTTATCATCCATCTTATCAGACACCCCACCCTTCCATTCATACACAAAAAGTAATTAATATTCACTGATTAAAATTCAGGCGTTTTAGTTACACATTCATAACAGAATGATTACACACAACTTCCGGTGAAAACCACATTAGATAAAGCTTTGATAGATCAAATTTCGATTCGTGTCAGAGATGGATTATTTTTTTGCAGGCAGTTATCAACCATTTTCTTTCTCTTGAGTTTTCACTAAATTAATTCAGAATTACCGAACCTTAAAGCTTTGATGAAAATTTAAATAAAGAATAGAATTTAAAAAAAAACATAAAAAAGAATTGTTCCAAATTTGATCATTTACAGTTAATCTTAATATTAAATTAATTTACATTACTTTCATACTAATTAGCTTTTTTACATGAATAAATCAATTAATTTAAAAAAATCTATTTAATTGATAAATAGGTAAAAAATAAAACGAATGAAAAACGATTTCTTTCTTTTTTTTCTACAGCATTTTTATTTATTTCTAAAATTTTATTTAAGGGAGAAATAATAAAAATAAAAATAAAAATTTCAAATGATTCTGATATCCCATTATGAATTATTCTTCTGATTTCTTACTAACAAAATTTTTGACTATTAAAGAATGATATAAATACGTAAGAATGAAAAATAGAATTTATCGTTTAGCATCCGTCTATTTATTGCTTTTATTGTTGGTTATTATTGTTAGTTAGTCTAAGTTTTAAAACAGCAAGAGAAAAATAGACTAACACCAAACGATCATTTCAAAATAAATGAATAATAATAATAAAATAACTTGAATTTACATTTATAATCGACACCATTCCATAAAACATATTACTGAATCAAAATGTCTGAACACATTTATGAAGCTATGTTATTTTTGGTTTAAATATTTATAAGTTTGATAGTGATTTCTTTCTCTCGTTTTTTTATTAATTGCTTAAATAATGAAGTATACTTTTAGTAGTAGTAATAATATAATTCAATGAAAGAAAACATTAGTTATTGTTCTTAGCAGTTTCATTATTTTCATTTAAAATTTACGAAAAAAAAGTTTCACATTTTTTTTATATCAACAAAAAATTGATTTGATAATTTAATGTATGAATTAATTCCAAAATACAGAAGAATTCTAAAGTATCTGAAATTTTTTTATCTTTTAAGCGGAAAAATTAATACCATATTTTTAAAAATGAATTTTTCGAACAAAAATAAAAATATATAACTAACAATAAAAGCAATAACAGACATATGTTAAATGATAAATTCGATTTTTCATTTCATAGTAGTTGAGTATATCTTTTGTTTTTCCAATATTCTTAACAGTCAAAAAATTTTGTTAGTAAAAAAAACAGATGAATAATTCATGATGGGATACCAGTTAGAATCGTTTGAAAACTTATTTTATTCTAACTATTTCTCGTTTAAATAAAATTTTAGAAATAAATAAAAATGCTATAAAAAGAAAGAAGTAGTTTTTAATTTTTAAATTTTTTTTACCTATTTATAAATTAAATAGATTTTTTCAGTTTGTTTAAAATAGATTAGAAATGTATTTTCCATTCTTTCTTAGATACTTTCTTAAGTTTTAGTGACGAAGTACTTTTACTCAGAATGAGTGTAATTAAATCGCCAAGAAAAAATAAATATTCTCCTTATCATAAAAATATTCAATAAAACGAGTAATACTGTTTGTCACAGTGATATCTAATAAATTGATTCAAATTGGTGTAAGCAGTCATGAAAACATACTTTTATGCGTTTAATGCCAATTTTTATGTGTTTATTTTTTTCTCCTATAGCATATATGCATATTTTTTAAAAATTTCATTAACATAAATTGTAGCTAGTAATCATACACAGAAGTGAAAATTATAAATCACATAATAATTCTTCTGTTGAAGTTTCTCTAATAAATTAAACTGTTAGGTTAAATTTGAAATTTAATAAATTTAATTTAATTTTTAAATAAGTTAAACAATAGCATCTGTCTTTAATTTAAAAAAAATCATGATAACCTTTAGTTTTTTTTTTTGGTAAAGAAAAATAAAAATTCATACTGCTAAAAAAATAATTTTAAATCACAAGAATAACAGAATCAGTAAAATTGGCTAACAATAAATAATTGACAGTGGATAAATATTGAAAAGAAAATGAGCAAACGATATTTTCGGATGATCTATTCATTTCTTTTCTTAAATAATAAATTCAAGTTTAATAATTTTATTGATTAACCATTTAATAATTTCTTTATTATTTTGACAATTAAATTAATTTATAAATAAAATCTTCCCTTGATTGTATTTATTTCTTATCGAATTTAAATCTATTTATTACAAAGAATTACTGAAATAAAAGTCATTCTTTCAAACAGATATGATGTGTCATTTTCGTTTATTATTAAGTTAACTTGACTGGAATGGATTGTAAATAAATAAACAAAATAAATGTTGTTTGTTGTCTAAAACAGAGCATCAGAAAATTTATGCCAGCTTAAAATTTTCTTGATAGACTTTTTCTCATTTTCGTAAAAGATTCAAAAGCACACATTGATATTTTAGTGATAATCAATTATAATACCTATCCAAATGATGTTAACTATTATAATTTTATCCTGTATGGTGATTTGGATTTGCATAACAATCACTTTCTTCTATAGGTTTCAAATTTTTGAAATTAATTTATAAAATCCTTAACAATTACATTTTCAGTATGATGAATCGAGGTTTTCGAATATGGAAATTTGAATTGAATAGAATCAATCAGAAACCAACAAACGAAAGCAATTTAAAATTAAAAAAAATTAATTTAAAAGTAAGATTAAATTTAATTACCTAATTAAATCTCCTGCTATTCAGTTACATACTTTTAAGCAAATTTTGTTGATCTAAAGAAGGTTTTAAGAATGCGATATTTAAACATGCTACAGTAAATAATAATCGATTTTATTAATGTCTGAATTTAATGCAGTGTCATTTCATCTACTTATAGATGTTTATACCTAAGTGTATTTAAGGGAAAATGTATGTAAATTGTAGCTGTTTGAACGTGTTGAAAATAAATACTGTTTTTTAATATATTTTAAGAAAGGAAAAACTTGATCTTGAAAACATGATTTTCTTGATTTTTGAAACTTGCTTTTTTACATACTTATTTTTATAATTATTATTTCATAGTCTTGTATTAAATTTAACTACCTGTTTGTTCTCAAAAATAAATTTTTATAATTCTATTTCTTTTCTGATGCTCCAAAGTTCTAAAATTTTGTTCTGCAACTAAGAAATACTCCCAAACTTAAATTTTTAATTAATTGATTTTAAAACTTCACTCTTCATGAAAAACCCTATTAAATATTAAATTTGTCAAAAAAGGTGATAAATTTTTTTCGTAATATTTATAATAGGGGAATAGAAAATATATTAAAGATTAAAATATAGAAAATAATAAAAGTAAAGAAGTTTAGAAACACGCTTTTTTCTTTCGTACTAAAAAGTAAAAAATATTTTATATACACATTAAAAAGGTTAAAGATCCAAAGATATTCACAGAATGTTAGAAGTGTTGTTAACAATGTTAAAAGAACTATCATTAATAGAAATTTTTAAGAATTAAAATTAAACTTGATTCTTTATGAGAGACGCCAACTAATAAGAAAGTTTAAAAGACAAAAAAAACTGATTAAAATTTTTAATGATATTTATAATAATAAATGACAAAAATTTATAAAAAAATTAATATATTATTATAAATAAGTTAAAAAGGATTTAAAAAAATTTCTGTGAGAAATATAAAGATAAAAAAATCATAACACGAATCAATGAAAAGAATTCCTTTTTAGAAACAATATTCATTAGATGTTATAAAATAAAACTCTTAATATTTATTAAAATCCAATAATATTGCAATACTTGATAAAAAAAAAGTATCCAATTTATTTAAATTATTTGTATTAATAAACAGGAAAAATATATTAAAGACTAATATACTTTTATTAATGTGCGAAAAGGGAAAAAATATGTCTTCTATGAGAAATATAAATATAAAATTAGTTTTAAAAAAAACGTAAATAGTTGAAAGGAATCAAAATAATTTTAAAATAATCTAATTTGTTAAAAATTAATATATATTTATTAATGTGTTAAAAGAGTAAAAAAATTTTCTGTGAGCAATAAAAGATAAAAAAAATTAATTAAAAAGACAATTGATAAATAAAAAAGATAAAATAAATTAAAAGATAAGAGAAGATAAAAAAATAATTTAAAAAATATATGAATCAATGGAAATAATTTTAGAACAATCCTTTTTAGAAACAATCCTAGCTTTATGTCATAACATACCATTCTTAACATTTTTTAAAATCCAATAATATTACAATTAAGATTATGGTAGTTATCTTTACCATAATCTTGTTTTTCTTTGGGAATTCATTAAAAATGTTCAATTTATTCTAAATATTTTTATTAATATATATCAAAAATAAAGACTAATATACTTTTATTAATCTGCTAAAAGGGATGAATTATTTCTTCGGTGAGAAATATAAAGATAAAAATAATTTAAAAAAAACATGAATCATTGAAAAGGATTCTAAATAACACGGAAACAATACTTAACAGATGCCATAACATAAAATTCTTAACATTCTCTAAAAACCAATAATATTACAATGCTTCATAAAAAAAAGTAATTTATTCAAAATATTCCTCTCAATGCCCCATTATTTCATTTTAACCACCCTGTTTTTAATAAAAAGAAGAGAAAAAATATTTTCAACTTTATAACACACTAATAAAATCCTTTCATATATATCTTGACCATAATCTTGTTTTCCATTCGGTTAGATAGTAATCATTTCCGAAAAACGCTTCGAAAAACATGTAATCTATTTCAAAATAATTTTCCCAAGATTAGCAATCACCCCATAAATCCTTAACCACTTCCTCAATAAACATTGCTAAATTCCTATCGAAAGCATTAACTAATAACAAAAAATATTTATGTTAACCATCCTGAGATAAGGGCTCATTACCATAGATAGTCTTCAAAACACCAGACTGATGTTACACTAATGTCTTTTATCGTAGGTATTATTTTTCATATTCAAAAAGGCCCGCGTTAAATTTCTCCCATACAAAAAA
>JAOUZG010007398.1:2228740-2247435 GCA_026289955.1 Argiope argentata | reverse complement strand
TTTATTATCTCTTTATTAATCTCTTTATTTCTTTATTATCTCTTTATAAAATTTCTAATTTAAAAATTTATGTTGATTTGTCTTTTAGGAATAACTAATGATGAAATATTCGTTATTTTCACATTGTTTAATGTTCCAATCATTTAAGCTATTCCCCCCAGAAGATATCATCGATAATAATCAACAAGCAACTGTTTAAAAAGTTACACTGCTCATTTAAAAGTTTATTTTCACCTCTGATCCCGAACGGATAGTTACTATAACAAATTTCATTATCATTCCGCGATGTATTACACCCCGCCTCTGCTTTTCATATATGACAATAATTACATACCAGCGTTGGCTAGAAAAAAAATAATAAAAACACCAAACCCGTGCCCTCGATCGAACGTTCAACATTCGAAATCACGCTCCATTACCGGATCTTCGGAACCAGTAACCAGTTCAGAAATGACACCGCAGAACCCTTAACAAATTCATCAATGTTGTTAGAAAGTGAACACTGCATTAATCAAAAACCGGCGACTAATTGGTGACAGTAACATCGCCAAGCAACAGCTCCCCACAGGAACATGCAAATGCCATTAGCGGTGGAGAAAAGATAAGAAATATAATAACTGTTAAGCAAAAGAAGAAAAAAAAAACCAACAACTGTTGGCCGAGTATTAAGAACAGCAATCTTGAAATGGATCCGGTGCCTGATCAATCATGAACCGAGATCTAATGGCGCGTTTTGAACCTGAACAAATGGAGATCTGTTTCTGGCCCGTAAGCCAATGGGACAACATCTTATTAAAGTGTCTGCTAAACTGATTCGATGGGTGCTGTTGGTTGCGAAAGGTTCGTCTTATTTGGAATGCAGGTCTACGAGGAATGGTAATGGGAGGAATTTAAATGCTCGTGTTGTGGCCTCCAAGCGATGTAGTAATTAATTGATACCTGAAGAAAATGTTGCAATGTTTCCCCGGTGTAAATTATTGGCCATGTAATCTGTGAAAAGCAGTTTTTTGTCCTTTCTAGAACACACACGTCGTTTGTCTTTTAACTGTCACATTTTTGTAGCTTTGTATTCCATACATTAATTGCCATCAGTCTCTCCTTAAACATAAATCAGATGCAATTGACATCTTTTAAGGCCGATATTAATGTAATAACTCAACTATGGAAAAAACGATTTGTAAGCCAGAACTCCACAATTTTTTTTGTCCATTTTTACTTTTTCGTAAACTGAGTACAGAGAAAAGATAGTATTTGTCAAAAAAAAATTGAACTCGAAATTTTTACGAATCTCTATGTCCCGAGTTCAAAAAACACTTTTTTTAGATAATGTCCATCTATCTTTCTGTGACATTGATAACTCAAAAACTCTTTGATATAGACGAATGAAATTTAGTACACTGTTTTTATACCAAATTTGTAGAAGCCTATCAAATTTTGAGCAAAATCTACCCAGAAGAAGTCTGTTTTTACGATTGTATGAATATAATTTAACCCTTCGCACTCGATGGTTCCTCTTGGCACCATTCAAGACCGTGCATCATTTTGACGTTTTATTTATTTTTCAATTTTGATTATTAAAAATGCCTACAAAATGGTAAAAAGACGGAGAAATTCCATTTTAAACACACACACACACACCCATAAATTTGGAGCAATAAACAAGCCCTTGTATATTGAATGATTATGCATCGAATTACTTTTCCGAGTGCGAAGGGTTAAGGCAATAATTACAAAACAAAGAGAGCTAGATAAATTAAATTCGATGCATAGAATTAACATCTATAGTTTAGACACTTATCAAATTTTGAGTCAAATCCAAGTAGGAATTGAATTTCTGTCGGTCTGTACTTTCAGAACTATGTAAACGTGATAGCTCAAAAACGTAATGACTTAAATGTATAAAATTTGATATGTGATTTTGTGACTACAAGCGCAGTTTTGTGTCCAATTTTCAGTACTTTTCCGTTAGCCGGGCTTAAGCGAAAAATTATCAAAGAAATTTGGCGGAATTCTACATTACTTGGTGATTTTTCGTTTGAGCCATGATAACTGAAAACTATCATGCATTCATTACTAAATGTAAATTTAAATTATTTCAAGTTGTATGAAAATACCAAATTTTTATTTCAATCGGTTGGGAAAATATATTTCCATAATTCCAAATTCCAAAAATTCCATACGGAAAGAAATCCTTTATTTTCTCGTTAGATGGCTGTTAAGTAATAATGGATTTCTTTTTCCCCAATCTAATATAAATTGGATAAAGTTACAATTTTTAATCTCAATGCAATGACTCGACGATGGATAGGCGATTTGTCACAGAGAACTCTGCTATCCTTTTGTTGATTTGTTATGGCAATAAATAATATTTTAGAAATCAATTGAAGAGTATATTCCTCCTAATGAAAGGTCCATTTTGTTAAATTCCATAAATATCATCGCTATGCGGTTAATGAAACTTGAAGAAATATATATAAAAAGTCTACGAGAAGATATACAGGGTGTCCCAAAAAGGTCGTTTACAAACTTGACATGCTGGTATGTCATATCATAATGAACAAGATTTACATAGGAACTTGTGTCCGAAAATTCAGACTGCAACCGCTAGAGGGCGATAAGTGCAGGTCTGGATGAGGAGAAAAAAATGATATCGACAGCGGTGTTAATATGATTTTTATTACAAAACATCATTGCATTAAAGCAAATGTTCAAATCTCTTTCCATTCGCCACAACGCGCGTTTCACAACGACGGCGCATGGATTCACGCACCCGTTCAAATGGGCCAGGAGTGACACCGACACGTGCTGCCGCTTCCGAGATCCTGACGATAAGATCCATGCCCGATGTTAAGGGTGTTTCGTACACCATGGACTTCATGTGTCACCACAGGTAGAAATTCAGGGGAGTCAGTCGGGGGATCGTGGAGGCCATTGGACCGGTCCGCCTCTACCGATCTAGCGATTAGGATAAGTCCTATCGAGGTATTCTCGAGCAGCGTAGCAAAAAACATGACTGGGCTGAAGTCTGTTTGGGAAGCGCTCAAGGTACATTCGTGCCGCGGTTCGTCCATTTCCATGAGTTGGTGCCATATACGTAAGGCATGTCGGCCATTTCTGAGTTACTAAACTCATTCATCCTTCTACTTCAACACCCACGCCTGAAATGATTGTTTTTCCCACTCTCCCATTTTCGTGCAATTATTGCCCTCTAGTGGTCGCAGTTTGAATTTTAGGACACGTTCCTATGTAAATCTTGTGAATCATGATATGACCGACCAATATGTTAAGTTTGTAAATGACCTTTTGGACACCTTGTATATAAAGTCTACGAGATGATATATATGTTAACTCCAAATAATTATCTTAGATGTATTTATAAGTCTTTCTTTACATTTCTCTTCAACTTTGAACAAAAAATAATAAATTTCTGAAACTGATATTAAACCGACTACAAGTCAAAAGGTATCCTAGGAATCCATTTTTCAAACCAATAAAGAAGTGACGTAACAACATTTCGAAAATATAGAAAAAGTATGAAATATCGTTTCGAATGCATTGTAACAGCATTAATTACCAGTGAAAGGTATCACTTAATACGCTTTTAACCATGATTCACACCTGTGGTTTGGTCTCCTATTAAGAGGCTTACTTCTTAAATGTAGTAGATAAAAAATATTTAATGAGGTAATAAGTGAGAATTATGGAAGATTCACATTGTGAACTATGCGTTAAAACAAGGCAATGTAAACTAAACACCGACCATTAAAGTCACGGAAATTTTGATGACGCATTACACAAGCATGAGTATCGCTTGTTTCTTTTAAACATACACAACAAGTATCAGTGTGGTGGTAGCCTCATAAGCCATATAACATACACCGAATACGAATGTCACTTTTGTCTAGTGGCTATGTTACTTGGCTACAAACCCAAACGTTTCGAGTTCGGTTATATCATTACTTAATACCCATTCACCTACAATGATGATCCGCATTTGAATAAGCAATCTTCATACAAGTATTGGGGAGTCCTCTACCGGCAGTAAAAGTCGTCAGGCGCATTAGAAACAACAGCCAACATCACCACTGTAATGACTTGATCCTGGTCGATCAAATAAACTGGTTGCGTTTGAACACAAAGGTTTTATTCACAGCTTTATTCAATACCAAAACAACAACAACTCGTCCTCATCTAGGTTAATATGCTGGGAAATATTTACATCTGGAATAAAAGTTCCACAATTAATACAAGAACTAACGAACTGTTTAGCGTATCCGGATACTGCGTGTAGCCCAAGAGATCTACGGATATAACCGGTAGATCTTTAATAAAACTCGAGATCACGTGTTATCTCTTCATTTTTCCAGCTCCTCAGCTCAGCTCGTATCAGCTCTCGTCTGGTCTCCAGCCAGATCAGCTGGTCTCGTCTACCGGATCAGCTTGTCTCGTTCTCTTTCTTCCAAAACCTTCCATTTTAACTTTGGCCAAGTCCCGCCTCTTAAGCTCACATTGGAGCGCTGGAGAAGCCGATCATCCAATAATTCTTCAGAAATAGTCCCAATGATTAGACGTCAGCCGTGGGAATATTTTCGAAACATCCACCCTCTTATTTGACCCGCCACAATACGAAAGATATTGGCATAGGAGGGTCTCAGTACTTCTTTCTTCAAACGGCCGTAAACGCATGTGTTGTTCATTATCGGAACTTAATCCCAGTTTGGGTGGTCCATAGAAGAAATAGCTACATCTGGTGGTTTGAAACAAATCAATTCTTCAAGGGGTCGCAATTGCATGTTTTCTCCATTATATGACTCCATTTAAGTCCAAAGGGAGATACTAAAAGGGGGAAACACAATGCGCAACAAAGGAAGAATCGTCTCACCTCTGACCAGAAGTAACATGTGTCTCTTCAAAAGGAAACAAGGTTACGACTCCTTTACACCACCGATACCAATAGCTTACTCATGCTCGCCAAACGCTTGACACAAATGCATCGCTCGTCTCACCTACAACTCACTGGTGGGAGAGAATTTGGTGGAAGCCTGATAAGTCAGATAACACCCAGCAGACACGAGTGTCACTTTTGTCTAGTGGCTATGTTGCGTGGTTACAAACCCTAACGTTGCGAGTTCGATTCTATCGATCCTCAGTACCCATCCATCCACATCAGAACTTTTTTTAATCATCTCCGCAACAAGTTTGTTTAATCGCCATTGCATATAATCTCATTTAGGTTTCTTTTCAATATCGAAGATGTATTTCATACTTTGCCTATTTGGCTTTGTCATTCTATAGAATGCCTAGGAACTTTGTGAAATGACGAATCATATCAAATGGTGCAGGTAATTATTGGTATTCTCTAAAATACCTTGGTATTCTGTGGAATGCTAGCTTTCATAATGTTGTTTGTGTTTCGCTGTAGTAGTTGAAAGTAATAAATAAATTACAGAAAAAATTTTGGTCACTAATTAAAGCTTTTTAGAATATTCTGCAAGTGATTGTATGTATGATAAAATCCGAGGAATATAATGTTGTTGTTGAGTGAGTTGTGACTAATGGCACTTGCATTGGACAAGCCCCCGCTGATACGATCAGCAGAGGATTTAAGCCTAAGAAATACGTCTCTTTGTTTCACAAGTAGCGCCATCTAGGGCCAAGAGTACGACTCAGCTACACACACGTCACAACCCTTTTTAGGGGGCGGACTTCATTCATGCAAATTCATTCATACATCTCAGATCGTAATTTAGACCTGGAACAGAGAACGATCACCTCTGACCCAGTACACCCAGTGATATTACTCTCGACACTGCGGACTTTGCAACCACGAACATATTTAACGAGTGTCAGTCGCCACATACTCGGGGAATCTTTTGGCCGGTGAGCTTCGAACCCGTAACCTAAGAAGTACGAGTTTAATGTACTAGGGGTAATAATTCCATCAAAAGTTTGTTTTGCTATTATTAAAATATTCTTGAAGTATTGATGTATGATTAATAAAATTCAATGGATATTATGTAATAAATAAATAATAATAAGTAATTCGATCACAAGTTTACTATTAGAATATTCTTGAAACAATTCTATGTGGTAAAATTCGATAAATAAAATTTGGCAAATAATTCGATTACAAATTCCTTATTATTAAAATATTCTAGAAGCTACTGTACGTGTGGTAAAATCTAATGAATATAATGTAGTTTGATTTTAAAATTATATTCTTATATTACATTATATATACATATTTTTTGTGAAATATAATTTGTAAAGAGTTCGATTTTAAATGTAACTATAAAGTATACAAAAAGTTGTTAAAAAATCATATATTGATAATGCAAGAGTGAGACAATTTAACCGCAAAAGAGTTCTTAAAAACAAAACGATATTCTTGTGAAGCGGAATTAATTATTTGAAATCAAGAAATTAAAAAAAAAAATGTCATCTGAAATGACGTTACTTTATAAAAACGCCGATTACATATATAAAAAAATTCATTAATTTCTTATTATAATAATGGCAGTTCAATACCAGAATTTCGTTAATTTGAAAGACCATTATCACATTAATGTTTAAAACAAAGAAATAATTGTTTAAATGTTTACCTTTTTATTACTATAGATAATCTATCCATCTTAGAACGTGCTAGACTGAATCCGAAAAAAAATCAATCACTTTATTTTAAATATCAGCTGCTAATTAACTGATGACCTCAGTAATTATTATACATAACGATGGCAACAAAACATCAATCTTGTATCTGTACACATCAATAGCCACTACTTATAATTAGTTAACAATAAATTACCAACATTTAGCAAAAACATCTTTAAGTACGCTTTTGGTAATAATTATCCTATGATAAATACTTTTTTAACCAAAAGTTTGAGTCACTCAAACAATTTTGAATTGTCTTATATTAATCTTCATTACTTCCAGTGTCATAAATATAAAAGCCTAAATGAAATTAAATGTTATCGTGAGTTAGATTCAAAAGAGGCACTTCCTCTTTAAACACTGAAAATGATTTATTTGGTTATCGAAAGAATTGTTTCAGCTGAGATTTTCAGATTAGATAAAATGAATAAGACGTGGCGCTCATAAATTTTAAGTTCGTTATACTTTTCCGTCGTGTTGAACCGCGCAAAGCGTGAGACAAAAGAAAAGCCGCCAGGACTCGGCAAAAAGAAAGATATTTTAACAATGTTTTTTCTCCAGTTAAAACAATGTGTTTATTTGCATATAGTTAATATATAAAAGTGCATATTGTATCTTAAGTCTATGGAATCACGTGAGGCTATATATTTGCAACAAAAACTTGGAACTCTGTTGTTGTTTCTAATGACACTTGCATTGATACGTTTCACTGAGGTATCAGCGATATTTAAGCCGAAATTAGTGACTCTTGTATGAAGTAGCGCCAACTAAGGTCAAGAGAACGATTTAGGTACTTAGTTATCATATTCGCTTGCACAGCCCCTTTTTACAGAGGAGGGTGCACATTCGCACACCTTACAGATAGAACACAGAAGAACAACCATGCCTGAACCGGGACTCGAATCCGGGGCATCCAGATCATGAGGAAGACGCTACCCCTAGGCCGGCGAGTAAATTAATAAATAAAAATTTAAAAAAAGAACCAAATTCCCTAACACAGTTTTTGTTTCACATCAAAACTTATAAGCCCGACATATGTCATCAATTAACACTTAGCTCTCATTACTCTTCAGTTTCAAAAAGTATCAGTTTACGATAAGAAAATAATCAGTATTTACCCATGTATGTAGGAAATCCCACAGAGCTATTTTAACTAACCATAATTTGCCTTCTTTTTTTTGTTTCAACAACACCCGATCGTAGACTAAATCAAAACAAGAATTGTAAAAGGTTAGATCATTTCCCTGAGGACGATACTTTTTAATTAGAATAACATTCCAGAACAACGCCATCTATCGAGCTTTTGAAAAACTGTCCCAATTAACATTGAGCCAGAGGCCCCACTAACATCCGTAAAAGGAAGACGTCTGTCTCCACGCGTCAGCGGTTCCCGCTCGCAAAGCTATGCGGCTACGCGGTCATATGTTTTTAGTCATAATGTTTTCCTACTTCTAACGTCCTCCTAAAGGAAATAATCCAACTTTCTGATCATCAAATATCTCCATGCTTTAATTCTTTTAATATTTCCCTGTAAATACACCACCCCTGTAAATATCCCCCTTTTACCCTAAAAAATTCTTTTATTTTTTTAAAAGAAGTCTCTTCATCCTTCGTTTGCATTATTTTAATCTTGGTTTAGAAACTAGCCCCGTAAATATTAAAAACCCCGGGACATCACGCCACTAAAACCCTGCTATCTAAAGGATCTAACGTTTTTGGAAGATTTCGTTAGACTCCCACATGCATATGTTTATCAGTGATGAAAGTTAGAATGTTTTCACTCTCAGCAACTAGATCAATTTCACTTCTTTTAGTGGATAGCTGATGAGTCAGAATGCAATCTGTTCATTCTGTAATAACCATAATTTCAATATAATTTTCTTTTCTTATACGATATAGTTGATTAAAACTGGTTGACGACAAAATTAAAAATTATTAGTATGGTTTGAGAACAGCTTATTTATTTGTTCTTAAACCATTAAGTGAGATATCTTTAGAGTGTTAGGCATTGAGTTTAATCAGCAGGAATAAACAGGCCAAAATTTTATGGCATGCTCTCAAACAAATATATTTTGTCGTTCTTGGCGAGTTATTTGGCGATTAATCCCTGACATGCAATTAATAGAACCAGAAAATCGAATTTTTGACATGCGTTTATCATGCCATTGAAACAAAAAAAAAAATTGACACAAAACTGCACTTATAGTCATAAAATCTCAGACCAAATTTGAAACATTTGGTTTGAGATAGCGGTCATTGCAAATTCGAATCTTCGAGTAAACATGTTTCTGAAAGTGTAGGCTTACAGAATGTTAACCGTTTGTTGGATTGCTGGTCC
Organism: Argiope argentata; assembly: GCA_026289955.1. NCBI lineage: Eukaryota > Metazoa > Arthropoda > Arachnida > Araneae > Araneidae > Argiope > Argiope argentata. Next base: position 2,238,443 of record JAOUZG010007398.1, on the reverse strand, counting down.
AAATTTAGAAAGTGTCCACCCAATAGATGTGTTGTTGTTGTTGTTACTTGTGGCACTTGCCTATGGACAAGCCCCCCGCTGATACATCAGCAGATTTAAGCCGAAAGGAGCGTCTCTTGTTTTTGAAGTAGCACCAACTAGGGCCAAGAGTACGATTCAGCAACACACTCACCACATTTGCTTGCACAGCCCCTTTTTACAGGGGGGAACAGTCGCACATCGCACCGGTAGCACACAGAAGAACAACCATGCCCGAACCGGGACTCGAACCCGGGACTCCCAGTACACGAGGAAGACGCGCTACCTCTGTGGCAGAGAGCCGGCACACTATAGATGTTAAACTATTTTTTTTACCAAACTAGCTCTTTTAATTTTGTTGTTATTCTCGTGTTTTGCTTAACAATGGAAGGATAGGTACAGTAGATTCTGAGGGTAGTCCCAGACAGACTCTTCGACCCGCCACGAAGGCACAAGGATGAAGGACCGGACCACCACAATAGCAACACTGACCATTGTACAATCCCACAGTAGGAAGTACGTCCCGTCATCTATGAGAGGAGTCCAATCACCACCTATTATTGTAAAATTCCAAGGGTGACGAGATCTAACCTTTATACCGGAAGCATCTCATCCTCATTATGAGGTACCACTCTGGGGGATAGCTTCTGATGGTATGGATTCCTGAGCATCCGAAGGCAGAAGTCCGACTTCTAGCTCACACCCGTCACAAACCGTTTTTACAGGGTGGATTTAATTCATGCATCTCATTCTTTCATATATCGTAATTTAGATCTGGAACAGTGAACGATCACCTCTGACCCAATACCCCCAGTGGTATTACTCTCGACATGGGGAAATTTGTGACCAAGACAGATTTAACTTGCGCCAGGAACCACACACACGGAGAGAACATAAGGAATGCGAGTCCTACACTTTACCAACCAGGCTATCATGGCCCCTCTTTGTTTTGCAATTATCGTATTAACTTATATTCAAACAGCCAGATAGACAGACTTCCTCTGAATAGATTTTAATAAACGTTTGACAGAAATTTGCAAATTTAGTGTAAAGGTCGTTTACCAAATTGCAACCGTCAAGCTGAAAGCCTTTTTGAGTTATCTTTGTCACAGCTGGAGCGACGGACATTTTTCATAAATGTGTTTTTCGAACTCAGGGAGGTTTAAAACTAAGAAATATTGTTACAAGAGGGCGAAACGCATGCCGAAGGTGAAAACTTTGGCGGCGCTTCACAAGGAGCTTCGCGCCAGCCGAGTTGATTTGGCGAGGGGAATATACTAGGTGCGCCGCGTTACTTCTCGTGCGCGCTTGCTTGGCTATATAAGGGACGGGCTACCGCATTCGGCAGTTTCTCTCTCTCCGAAGAGAAGCGTTTCGCTGGACTAGCGGATTCTCGCTTGTTATTAGTGAGCTGTGTTTGCGTTTGCTGTTAACGTTGTGTTATTGAGCTCGCTGCGATTTGCTGTTAACGTTGTGTTATTGAGCTCACCGCGATTTGCTGTTTGCTGTGCTATACGATAGCTGTTTTACAGTCTGTGTTTATTTGTGCGTAAGGCTTGTATTTACGATGTTAGTGACTGTTGACTGCTGGATTGTGTTTATCTGAAATTTTACTTTCTCAAGTCATCCTCTAAATATCTGTAAATAGCTGTAAATAAATCTGTTTGTGCTGCCCTCAAGTAAAGTCCATTCAATCCGAACCCGCTACGCTAAAAACGTAACAATATGTTAGAATGTCGAGTTCGAATTTTTCGACGATTTCTATAGTACCCGTTATTACATATACCAGTTCGATTTCCCGCATGCTATGTATACGGGAAAGAATAAGCTCAAACAAGGCCTTCGTGTTGTGCTTTAATTTTCCCAGTGGGCTTTATAATTGCCAGCGGCTCCTAATTTCTAAGTTAACATTAACAATTAATTCATGAACATTATTTTCAATTTTATGAGAAGCCTTACGTTATTACACGCGAAATAAATACAATTCGAGGGCGCCAGCAATACCCCCCGAAAAAAAGTTGCATTTGCTCTCATTATCTTTCTAATCTCAACATGCATCTTCCCCCATTGTCCATTCCGGAGTTATTCTTCTGACAAACCCCGGGCATTAATGAAAACAACATTCGAATAAATTGCACCCAAAACACAGATATTTCGATTTGTTTAATGGCAATGGTTCTTTAATTCCTGCACGACACTAATCCCGGCAAGGTATAAAAATATTTTCTTCTTCGTTCGAAACTCAAACCTGAGGGGGATTAAAAAGTAAATTAGAACTTCCGGGAAGCTCCTGGAGGCCCTTAATGCAATTGGAAGAAAGCTGAATCCTGGATATTTTCCGGAAAACAGGAAAAGGCGATCAATCCAGGAAAGGGGTCGCCCAGGGAACAAGAAATTCTACCCCTGGTAATCCCCTGGTAGTCTTTGGTATGGTGAGTATCCATCTCTCCTCCTCTTTGGGAAGAGTATAGGATGGTCCCAGAAAGAAGGTTCATTTTAATTTCGTCATTCGTGGTCTAGCCCATTGGTGCTCTGTCCCAGTGATGTATCTTGCCACTCCAGGGACAGGAGAGTGGAGGTAGGGGGTGGGCCATTTTGCATATTTCTTGCTCCCTCCCTCCACATCCACCCACTTGCCATTTGGAATTTCCCAGAAGATTTTGAGAGCGGAGACTCGTCCGTATCCAAGGAAATTTTCTTTCTTCAATAATAGATGAACACAATAAACAGCGGAATAGCAAATTTGGCGCTATTTTGGCGCTTAATGGGATAGATAGGCGCGGAAGGATATCTCCCAAGAGGGTTGTATGAAGGCTGTGCATCCTTGCCCCTCCCCCCTTTTCGTTCAAAGGCACATGCTCCGGCAGAGTATCCCTTGGGATTGGATTTAATTAGAAAAGCGACGGTAGGACTAAAAGTGGGGGGGGGGGGTCTTTGAAGAGCAGAATAAAGTATTCCTTTTTGTATTTTAGAGAGAAAAGTTCGCCACAAGTCGAGGAGCAGTGGCCCTCTTTTATTGGAGGAAGGATGTACGTGTATTTGTGTATTACAAATTCCATCAGGACTCGGAGAGTGTCGTTTGAATATCAGAAGATTCGTTTCTTATTATTCGAATGAAGTTTAGGGGTAGGGGGAGAGTACATCGACCTTCGGACTCTATCTGAATTCAATGTATTTATCTCGAATCTATTTAAATTTTAATTAGAAAATGAGAAACGTGAGAATGAAATATCTGATTACATTTTTTTTTTCTTTTTCTGAATTGTAGTATTATATAATAATGGCTTTAAAACAAGCCTACTTGACTGATATTTTGTTTCAACTTAATTATCCTTGTGTACGATGAAGGTAAATTTTACAGTGTATTAAAGAAATAGTTGCCTTCGGCGACTAATTGGTTCTCTGTTGATGTCGTTTTCATGTAATTCCAATTAAAGTGTTTGGATACATTTCTATGATTTGGCCATATTGTCTGGCATTAAGTCTATATATATTTAATTGTCTTAAATACGTCTTCTTTGTTTTATATGTGAAGTTTTCTAAAGGTGAACAGTCAGGTGGCAATATAAGGCTTGTATAAACTCAAGTTTATCTTTTTTCTAATTTGCCAAATGTTATAACTTCGCATTTTTACTCATCTTGTAAATTACACAAATATTTAAAATTCATTCTTCTTTTTCTTTAGCAGCCATCAACGGAAGGAAATCACTTCATGAAATATCTGAAGAAATAATGAAAACCATTTGAATTTCAGTGTTAATAACGACAATGTAATCAACTCTTAAAAATTAGGCGTAAAAAGTGTTTTAAAAAAATTACCAAAATTTATGAAAATTTTCAAAATTAATAAATTGGCACGATCAAAAAGACTTTTAAAAATTTTGAAAAGGTGAGGAATTTTTTATAGTGCAATAATATTTTTGGAAATTATTGCAGAAAAAATACAAAATTCTGTTAATCTTTAATTGATTGAAATTCTAATTATAATATGAAAAAAAGTCGGTCCGTAAGTCAAATGGACTAGCCTGTAGAGTGCCAAAAGACCTGTAAATTCATATTTATTATTAATAAAAATTAATACTCATTTTATAAGTAAATTTCATATAAAATTTGGGAAAATGTTAAGGATTAGATAACGTAAACGATCATACTGATTTGAATCATATTCTTATTCTAACTGTAGAATTAAAGAAAGTAAACAGTTGAGTACATAATATGTTTATACAATTATAAGTTCGTTGTTTCGAATTACAAAGGTTAATATATATATAAATATTTTTCTTATTGCAATGTTTCTATTTATTTATTTATTTATTTTTGAGTTAGTAAATACAACGTTTTTAAATTGGCAATAAAATTATAAAAAATAATCCTTAATATACACTCAATCTCAATGATGAATAATTTTACTAGTATTCTTACCATTTTCTTGAACTTGTTTTGATATACCAATTACAAAATTGATCTTTTTATTATGTCAGAACATGACGTTGTTTTGGGAATGAGGTTTGTAACGTCAACAAAAATCCGTATGGGAAAAATGAAAATTTTATTATCTGCACGAACATCTAAAAAAATCAGCTTTTAATAACACGCACTACTCATAAAAAATAATTTTTTCTTGTTATTTGTAAATAATCGATAAAACCATCAAAAGATTTTCTTGGAAGTTGCTAAGAATATTGTAAAAATAGTAAATCAGACGATATTTGAAATATTTTCATAAGTAACTAATTTTTATAATAAATTTTTGAAACATAATATTTTGACCATTGTTTTGGAAACGATAATTTATGTTAAAATGGCAAATCATAGATTCTACCTATTATTTATTCTAATTTTTCTTTCTTCTATTATTTGTTTATTATTATTATTATTTTCATTAGTTTTGATACAGACAATATTTTTCTTTTGCAAGAATGTAGGTAAGCAAATTATTTTTTCAAAGAAAACTTTAATATGAGTAATTTAACAGGTTCTTTATTGTTGCCATCGCATTTACAAAAACTCTGATTTAAAAAAGTTAATGACCACAGAAAACAAAACCTAGAAAAATGTTATTCTCAGCGCATGATTATATGAAATGAAATAAACAGGAAATGCGCTATTTTTTTAACAATAAATGTGAGACAAAGTTTTTTTGGATCGTTTGCAATTCTAAAGTAACTCATTCGATGAAACAATTAAAAGGAATAAAAATATAATTTAACTTGCACGGGCACGTGGTGCTTGGCCATTCAAGAAATGATGTTCTGACATGATACATTGAAATATGCACAGCAGATTTCATTTTAATGAAATTTGAAAAGAGATCATAAGCTCGTAAATTTTAGCATACAGAAATGTAATGAACACAATAAATGTAAAACTTCTAAAACATAATGGGTTATGTGACTGCTGTACTTTTTTAAAAAATGTAAGGGAAATCATTTAGGCCAAACAATGAGAGAGATTTAAATGCAAATTTTATGCATCAAATATTTTCATTGAATAAACTGTCTGCCAAAAATAATTTATAATAATAATAATAACAAATTTTTCAAATATGTATATTTATATAAATCTTCAACGTTCTTCACTTGAGTTCTAATTTTTAAACCAGATAACAACTAGCCTACCAAACAGGCAAAGAAATTCACTTTCTCTGCTCTGCATGAAAACAAGCCGACAAAACAAACCGCAGCAGGTCTTCACCCCCACGAGCAATTACAGATAATCTACCTCCAATTTTAATAGAAAGCGTCACGCGGTTACAGAAACAGAAATGTATCATCTTTCCAGTGTTCAAAAGACAATCAACAAACACTCATCGCCTGTGTTCTTTTTCCCCTTGTCGACTTGGCTGGACAGACGAATGATTCCAGGGTTGCCATAAAAAAGAATTCGAAAATAAAACTGAAGTTGGTTTTGTAGATAAACTAAAGTCAGATGTTTTGATGAAAAGGTGTTATGGTTATTTAAATGAAATATCTCTCATATAAACAAAACATGTTCAACAGTGTAAATAATCGATTAAACCATCAAACGATTTTCTTGGAAGTTGCTAAGAATATTGTTGAAATAGTAAACCAGACGATATTTGAAATATTTTCAAAAGTAACTAATTTTTACTACAAATTTTCGAAACTTAATATTTTGACCAGTGTTTTGAAAGCGATAATTTATTTTAAAATGACATATCATAGATTCTACCTATTATTTATTCTTTTTTTCTTTCTTCTATTATTTGTTTATTATAATAATTATTTTAATAAATTTTGATACAGACGATATTTTTCTTTTGAAAGAATGTAGGTAAGCAAATTAGTTTTTTTTAAAAATCTAAGAATATTGTAAAAATAGTAAATCAGACGATATTTGAAATATTTTCAAAAGTAACTAATTTTTATAATAAATTTTTGGAACATAATATTTTGACCAGTGTTTTGGAAACGATAATTTATGTGAAAATGACATAGCATAAATTCTACCTATTATTTTTTCTTATTTTTTTCTTTCTTCTATCATTTGTTTATTATAATAATTATTTTCATAAATTTTGATACAGACGATATTTTTCTTTTGAAAAAATGTAGGTAAGCAAATTAGTTTTTTTAAAAAAAATCTAAGAATATTGTAGAAATAGTAAATCAGACGATATTCGAAATATTTTCAAAAGTAACTAATTTTTACAACAAATTTTTGAAACATAATATTTAGATTTGACTTTTGAAAGTGATAATTTATGTTAAAATGACAAATAAATTCTATCTATTATTTATTCTTTTTTTCTTTCTTTCTTCTGTTATTTGTTTATTATTATTATTACTATTTTCATAAATTTCGATACAGACGATATTTTTCTTTTGAAAGAATGTAGGTAAGCAAATAATTTTTTCAAAGAAAACTTTAATATGAGTAATTCAATACATTATTTATTGATTCGAAACTCGAAATAGATTCATTCTTTTTTATATTCTCATTTAGAATGACATAAGTTCAAATTCAATTTTCTGGCATTATATTTTTTATTTACTTTTTATATCTCACTAAAATTTTAAAGATTAATATATTTAATTTTGTTCATTAAATATTTTAAAATTAATTTTTTCCTTTTTTTAGGCTTAAAAACTGGATGTGATGAATAGAAGTTTCTTTGTTGAAAATTTAACTCTTTGTGAAGTCATTCGATTAAGTTCTTATTTTACGATGATAATGACTATTTACATCCGATTGGTTTGAAGCTAAGAACTGTAGAAAACTTTGCAAGTTAATCTATATTTCATCAATTAATGCAAATTAAAATGTGCTCGAAGAATGAAAGCATTAAATTAAGATGAATAATTTTACTTTTCTAGCAAAATTTTAAAAAAAACAAGCTTTAATATGCATTTTTTTTAAAAAAAATGTTTGTTTAAAAGATTTGTTATATTTACCGTTAATAAAGTGCACTTCATTCAACTGTCTACAAGTGAATTCCGTTAAATCTATAATTGCTAAATTGGAAACAAAATATTTGAAAAGTTAAAAAGGCGCATTTGGCAACGATATTTAAAATTTTTTATATTAACAAAAAATTAAACAAGATTTATAAGGTTTCTATTTAAACTTCTGAAACTGTTAATGCACATTAAGGACTCTTAGTACATTTGAATATTCAAAAAATTATAATTTTTGATAATGCTATTTATGTATTGTATGAAAGTTTTCCTAATTTATCAATTTTTAAATATTTTTAGTAATATTCATTATGCATTTCAATGCTGCAATGCGATTCAAATCGCTTAATTTGTTTTTTCAAATATTGAATATTTGATTTTTATTCAATTTTTAGTGACAAAGACACAAACATATGCTTTATTTTTCCAATGATAGGTTTCGGTTGAAAGCATGATTTTAATAAAAATGTTAAAACATTTTAATTCTGGGAAAATTACGGTTACATTTAGAGTCAGAAGTGAGCATTTAGTTTTCTCTTTCTTATTGCGAAATTCTAACAACTTAAATTAAAAGGGGTTTTTTTATCGTCGTGTCAAAGCATTTAGATAAAATAAATAAAATACATTTTATAAAAAAAAAATGTATGTAAATAATCAAAAAAAATTGCATCATAAAATCATAGGTTACTAATTGTCCCCAATACTAACTGTTTGTTATAACACTAGGCACATATTTTATTCGTGATATTATTGATTTGCTCTAAAATCCTCACATAAACATTTTATTTTAAATTCAGATTTTAATTTCAAAACATACAGTAAAATAATTTTAATTTCCAAACATATAAAAATAAATATTAAATATATATATATATATGCATATTTCAATGTATCATGTCAGAACATCATTTCTCGAACGGCCAAGCACCACGTGCTCATGCAGGTTAAATTATATTTTTATTCATTTTAATCGTTTCACTGAATGAGTCACTTTAGCATTGTAAACGATCCCAAAATTTTTGTCTCGCATTTAATGTTTAACAAAAATATCCCATTTTCTGTTTATTTCATTTCATAAAATCACGTGCTCCAAATGACATTTTTCTAGGTTTTATTGGCTGTAGTCATTCACTTATTTTTTTTTAAATCGGAGCTTTTGTAAATGCAATGACAACGCGTTGTTAAAAGCTGATTTTTGAGATGTTCGTGCAGATAAATGGGTTTTTTTTGAAGCCAAAAACTTCATCCCAAACAAAATCATGTTCTAACATGATAAAAAAGTACCAAAAATAGGCTAGATTTTACTATAAAATAAATAAAAATCCATAGTAAATTTATGAAATATAAAACTTCACCAAACGAGGGATTAAAACTGCCAACTTGGCAACCATCGCAGAAATCAGTTCTGATTTAATTTGCTCCACACTTTAGCAAGGGGAGGCAAATCCCTCTACACCCCCTCCCCTCAAGTGGTTTCTGACGAAGCCCACCAACGAAGTCAGCAGGAGTCTCGTCTGACGGGCCTTGACGGATAGCTTCTCAAGTTGTCATTGTACGGAATTCTTCCTATTGTTCTATTCCGAATGTTTAGGCTCTGCGTGAACAGGTAGCTGCCACATAGTCCCCCCTACCCCCTTTCAAAAGGATATTTGCATTTATATCATCTGCTCCCTGCAACCATAGCTATTATAATATTGGAAATAGGAACCATAATTACCCATTTGGGCTATGATGGCGTAATTATATCTATTTGCTTGTTAATAGGGTAAGGTCTGTTTTCGAATGCGGACTTTGTAGGGGTGATGTGAAAGCAGCTTTTAAAAAAGTAACTGCATCTGTTTTTATCGATAATGGAAGGACAGCGCTGTCAAACAATGAACTTTAGTTGTTTACTAAAGAAAAAAATATGTCGAGTAAAAGGGATGTTTTTGTTTAACCTTTTAAAAGGCTTAGAGTATATTCGTGAGTTCTTGTTAACTACTCCATTTAAAAAAAAATAAAGAAAGAGAAATATAAGATGCATTTGTTCGATATATTTTTCCTATATATATATTTTTACCCGCGATTAATATAGTAAAATTGCTAATCTTAATTCGATTCGATCTCATCAGGATTCTGAAGTTGTCTTGTTTTAAGAATATTAAAATATCACATATAATTAAAATTTAATTTGGGGAAAACAAAAAAGAGTTTGAAAAATTGGCTTTATTTTTCAATCCCTACAATTAGTAATCTCTCTCACTCTGTATGTATGTATATATATATAT
>JAOUZG010007398.1:2177692-2219657 GCA_026289955.1 Argiope argentata | reverse complement strand
ACTTTGAAGATTACAATAATTTCTCTTTAGGAGATTACAATATTTTCTCTTTGAAAATTACAATAATTTCTCTTCGGGAGATTGCAATACTTTCACTTAAAAAATTACAATATTTTCCATTAATACTTCATATATGAAAAAAAAAATGAAAAAGCCGGTGAAATTCGAAACTGAATTTATTCTAACATCCTTCCTAATTTATGTAGCTATGTGCTTTGGACCACCCCCGTAGAAATTCCCTTCAGTTCGTTGTCTCCAAAAGAATTCAGTGGTCCAAAATGGCCACCCCCTTTATACATTTGCTTTCGCTCTCCTATCGTGCTAAGCTCTGTCTTTCGGATCCCTTGGGAATTCTGGATCCACTGCTGATACATCCCTCAGGGTCCTGTACAATATGATGGATGGGTGGGTCCTCTTTCACATCAGGTGGCGAGCCCCACCCTCCTCTTGGAAGCCACACCAAACGATATTTCCTTCCACCCCCTACACGTGTAGTTTTTTCTTCTTGATCCTCTTCCTTTAATTTTTTTTTGTTCTTGTCCTTCATTTATTCGACTCCATGTTAGAGAATGGCACGCACAGAAAAGTCACTCGCGGGAATAGCAGACGATAATTTCATGGTGCCCGCTCAACTCTCCAGGGGTTGTCCGGACTCGGGGGATTACATTCCTACCTGGCCGTCCTCGCTCTTTTTTATATCGATTTTTACGCGTCCCCAGTGACATGGCTGTGTATCTATGGCTGAAAGATAGCGGGTTATATGTGATGTTTCCTATATAAAATTCGACGTCCAGTTACCGTTCTTGGCTCGTTTGGTCCCCTGCCTGCAGAGGCAGTTTGTCCTCTGAGATGACCTTCCCTGACGACGGGCTTGCGAAATGACCTTTTACGTCCAATTTTTGCAGAAAGAGATGATCGGGGCGTTTCAGGAGATTGCTAGTGTACTGTGATGGGTCCGGGATGTTTATTCGTTGATTTTATGGTTGCAGTGAACAAGAATTTTTTGTTACTTTTATTATTGGGATGTTTTTTTTTACCTCAGGTGAGACATTTAAATGAGTTTTTTTCTGGATGACAAATTAATTATGAACACTAATTAGTTGTTTGACTTTTAGTAGGCTGATTTTTCGAGAATATTAGAAACATTGCATGAAAATTTATAAAAATTCCAATTTGCCATTTTAAACAAATCCGTTCACTAAATTCATAGCAAAAATCAGAAATTTAGGTAGTCCCGATTTTTGCTATAAATTTTATTCAGGGGACAAAAATTTGCAGCGCTTTATCTACAATCAAGTATCTACTTTTTTAAAAAAATCCAAAATGAATACTTTATTTCAGTTTTATTATTATTAAGAGTTATTATTGTTATTATTATTTTCAAATTTTATTGAAAGGGTTTTCGTTATTCTTTTTCTTTCTTTTTTTTAATCAAAATTTTCTACAAAACTATTAACTACTTTATTTTACACTTTCCATTAAGGTATGAGATTACATTGGGGTTGGATTTTTTCGATTCCTCTTATGCTATTTCGACTTTCCTCTTCTCATATATAAAATTCTTTATTTCAGAATTTTTGAAACTATATTGAGAATAAACAATATTGAGAAAAAAAATGCTTCTAAAACAAGACTATGCTAATTACAGTCAAGAAAATTCTTAAAAAGTGGAAAAATATGTTTTTTATTGATTAGGAACCCATATAAAAATAAACCTTTTAATTTGGAATTTCATTTAATGATTTTCAAATTAAAAGGTTTATTTCATAGGTAAACTAAGGCTAAACTCCTTTCCAATTTTTACTTTCTAGTACCCAAAATATACGTTTGGGACACTTCATTTTTGATTAATAGGTTCCTACATTTGATGAAAATCTGCTGTTTTGATGGCAAAGATCACATATCTTGCAATTAAAGTTCTTTATATCTAAGTTCTTATGTTTTATATATCATGTTTACATACACTCGAATACACAGACGGATAGACGGTCTATAAATAGACAGATTATGTCTCAAATTCGATGCAAGTCTACATATTTGATGGCAAAAAATGTAATTTACTTTTCTTTTTTATTTCCCCGATCATTTGTTGTTGAAAATACAATTCTTGGATTTTCAGTTTATTCTTCTAATTTTTTTTTCTTAAAAATTTTTATTGAAATTTTTTTGACTCAACAATTTTTAAATAAATAATTTTAAATTATTAATTTAATACTAATAAATTTAATGACTTAATTTTAAACTTAAGCATTAATTCATTAATTAGAGTAAGATAAGCTGCCCCCCTGGCATGAGCGTAGTGCCACTTCCCCTTGATCTGTAAAAGACGTTCTACACATGAACGGGTTATGCTTGGTTATTCTTATGAGTTCTATCTGTGAGGTGTGGGAATGTGCTCCCCTGCAAAAAGGGGCTGTGCTAACGAATGTTACACTTAAAGTAGCTAATTTTTGTTTTTGGTCTCACATGCACACAAACACAATTTTTTTTTCTGAATGGATTATGTCTAAAATTAATCACGACTACATATCAATTTTCATATTCTTAGTTTAATTTATTTTTGCGTAATCACGTTCCCATAAATATATCTTTTGGGGAAAAAAATTGGAAAATTCTGAATTTTAAAATTTTGATGTCAAATTTTTTAACTATCTTGATTTTTCCTTTTTATATATCCATATAAGAAAAAAAAAATTAAAACGAACGTCGCTATGGATTGAAATAAATGGCAAAATAATTCTTTGTTTTCATATTTCTCATATACGAAAAAACGAAAAAGAACATCACGGTGTATTAAAATAAATATTAGCATTATAAGCTATGAATTCATAATGACGAATAGTTTTCATAAATCAGAGGCGGTGATAACAAGGGGGGCTAGGAGGGCAATTGCCCCCCTGTCAGTAGCCCCCCTGTCGGCGGGATATTTAGAGTTTCGTCGGCAAAAATGTTCACCATTTCAGGACGATAGTAGAGAGCTGCGCATTATCGAATGTGATTATTTAAAAACTTCCTTGAAATTAATGTATTGTAAACAATCGGAATATCCAAGTAATGGTTAAATTGTTCAGACTATATTTGGCAAAATATTCGATAGTGTGGTAGATCAATAATAGGCCGTATTTTCGTAGACAATTTTTGATAGACCTAAAAATTGAAAATAATGGATGTCGAAGAGATATATCAAGCAGATTTTCAAACATCTGTTTCAAATGTCGTTCATTCAGCTTATAATGTGTACTTCTTTTGACAATATAACCGATAATGGTGATAGGCTAATTTATTGACAATTTTTGATCAATCGACTATAAACTCAAGGCGAAGAGTGTCGAAGACGTCTGCAGATTTCCGACATTTGATTAAATAGTCGTTCATTTAAGTTATAATTTGGACTTATTTTGGCAATATATCCGACAAACGAATGAAATATCGCATCATATCGCATAATATATTTTTTTGCAAATGTACCATTAACAATGAAAGGAAGGGCCAGTATCTGAATTAAAAAAAAGAATCTAAATGGAACTTGATTTTCTTTAATTAAATGCAAAATTCACTATTCTGAGCTATTTTGAAGCCAAACGAGATGTTGTGCTTGCCCCCTGTCGGATTTGTCTTGTCTCCCCATCGGCAAATTCCTGCCGTCGCTTCTGTCAAAAATGCTAATTATTCCTTGTGTTTTCTATAACAGATGTATGCAGATAACAGTTTTTTAAAAAAAGGAAGTTATGGCCAGAAACTTTGAATAACCATTGTCGTCTGCTTCCTATTTATTATAGTTCTTTCCCTAAACAGAACGGTTGGCTCGAATCCTTTATTGTTTTAGATGTTAGTAAACCGAAACAACAAACATTTACCTCTTTAGGTACCGGAGAAAAACCACCTGCGCTTCAATCACCCACAGACTACAACGAACCTCAAGCAGAACAATAAAATTTCGGTGGCCGTAACCCCAGTGTTCCGTTCTCATCCGTAATTGCCCCATAATGAGCACGAAATCGTGAAAGGTTAGAGACAGGAATGGGTGTTACAGAACCCCCTAATGATTGGCTATTGATACTCGATGCGTGCTGCCTGATCAGTGTTGCCCGATCACGAGAATGAATTTAGCGCCACACAAAAGAAAAGAATATTGTTTCTGATCGAAACATGTTGCCAACGTAATAACATTAATAATGCAGTGGGATCGTTTGATTCATTTGCCTTTATTTTTTTTATTTTTTTAATCCGCTTCTTCTTCATCATCCGTTTTTGGCAGCGTGTGACTTCCACCAGGAGAAGAAAGAATGCGATGCAAATAGGTTTCGTGGAACGCAAGAAGTATCGTTTGGTCGATGGAATGCTGTTCTATTTTACGGAACGCGTTCGAACTTCCTTGATCGTTTGGCAAGAATATTCCATTGTGTTCTTTTCTTTTATTCTGAGGGGTTAAGAGTTGCGCAATCGTATCAAAATAGATTTTAGTAGAGATTTTTTTTTCTCGTTCAATTGGTAGGGAGATAAAGTAATTTGTTTTTATCAATTTTTTTTGAGGCGTTTGTTATCAATGATTTGATAAATAATGTATATTGTGGTTCAAATGGACGTAATGGTGTTTGGAAATGGAAGCGATTAGCATAAACTAATAAAAAAAATGGTTATGATTGCGGTATAAGGCTATAAATTCCGATAGAAAATTTGAAAATTAACTTCTTCCTGGTTCTAATCATATAACAGTACATTTCTAGATGCTTTCAAATGCAAATAAGATAACTCAATGTTTAAATATATGAAAATATTTATTTCATGTCTTATTATGAATAAATTTATGATTTATTATAATAGAATTTTTAGAATAATTCTTATCATAAACAGTTTTTTTTCCTTTAAAGCATCTTCAAATCTTTGTTATTGTTTGTATATTCTTCTTCGAATTGCTATCTAGAAAGAAATTATTTTCTTTCAATTACAACTTGCGAGATAAAATGATTATTTTGGAATTTCACTATGTTTGTGCCAAGATAGAATGCATTTAACTCCAAAAAAATCTCACAGGAGTGGTGTCTTCAAAACTTTCTCGCATATTCTCCAATAAAGTTATTAGTCTTCTCCCACCTCATATGATTATGGATTTCCGGTTAGTTTACAAATACTTTCTTTGCATGGCATTGGAGAATCATAGTAATGAAATATAGAATCTTTGGCAAGAATCTGGAGTTTTTACTGAACTGAATCTAACAGAGAATTTTGTATTTTTGGGCCTTTTTTCGCCAGTCTATTATCGCCAAAATTTGGCATAAAACTATAATTACAATTTTGTCCGCCAAACCTCCTCATTTGAGCATAATAAAAGTCTAAAGGGAAGAAAAACGTTTGTTATAAATTTTACAAACCTGAATACAAGATATTATCCAAATAGAATACAAAATATTATTTCCACCGTTCTATTCATAGAATGCAAATAGACAGATGCGTAGAATACGAACCTATTCGTAGAATGCGAACGAAACGGCTGACAAACGCAGGAATCTAGACAATTTGAAATGGGATCTTCATAAACAATAAATCCATATAAAAAATTCGAAGACTCAAGTTGTAATAAGTAATAAATTTTTTAAAGTGAATTTCTACTTAGGTCAAGAAAGAAAAATTTTATTACTTTTTATTAAATAATTACAATTATATAATTAATTTATTAAAAAGAATGACTAATATAATCGTGTCCAATATCTAATTTCTAAATCATAGATAGAATCGTAGTTAGACTTTTAATTCCGAAAAGAAAAATGCTTTAAATGACAATAAGTATTATATTTTATGTTGTATGAATCCATAAAGAAATTTCTGAAAAAAAATATACGAACTTTAATTTTTTATATGATCAGTCATCTAATATAAAAAAATGATTTTTTTTTTGTATCTTATGCACTGTCTTACCATCCAACCGATTGCGATAAGACTGGTTAATTTATTGCTTGTACTCGGGTGAAGATAATATTTTAAAAGTGGCAATTTACAAAAGAAATCATAAACGGCAATTGTAAGTTAACGGTATTTGTAAGTTATTCAAACATACATCAAACAAAATTAAATTATTGTGGTTGATTCTAACCAATGTGAGTGAAATGAAATCGAAAATATCGCAGAAGATAATTTTTTCTTCTCATTAATAAATAGTTATCTACACAGGATGTTGTCATTTAGCGTGCACAAAGTTTTGTCTTCTCATTATTCAGAGTTTATCTCACAAGTATGTATGAAATTGGTTTTTATCATGTCAGGACATGATGTTGTTTTGGGGGTCAGCAAAGATCCATAGAAGAAAAATTAAAAAAATTATTATCTGCACTAGCATCTCAAAAAATCAGCTTTTAACAACGCATTGCAATCGCATTTACAAAAGCTCTGACTAAAAAAATTAAGTTTATGACTACAACAAATAAAACCTTGAGAAATGTCATTTTGAGGACGTGATTATATGAAATGAAATGAATAGGAAATGTGATATATTTTTTAACAATAAACGCAAGACAAAGTTTTCTGGATCGTTTGCAACACTAAAGTGACTCATTCAATGAAACGATTAAAATGAATAAAAATATAATTTAACTTGCACGAGCACGTGGTGCTTGGCCGTTCAAGAAATTGTGTTCTGACATGATGCACTGAAATATGCATGGCAGATTTCATTTTGATCTTTTATTTTGTTTTATTCTTTTTGCTCTTATTGACTTATTAAAAGCTGATTTTTTGAGATGCTCGTGCAGATAATAATTTTTATTTTACTTTTCTCCTATGGATTTCAGTTGACGATACAAACCTTATTCCCCAAAAAATATAGAAAAAATAGTTCTGACATGACAAAAAGGGGGAAAAAATAACCGTGAGAGAAATAATGAACTCTCATAAACTGATATGTATGGTATAGATAATTCAATTTTAAATTTGGCGGAATACGTATTCAATCGATGTTCTCCCACATCATCCATATGAGTTTAAAATCTCAAACGATACCAAAAATATTTATTTATTTGGCATATAAATTGGCTCTTTAAAATACCATTCTTTTTCTATTCATGATTTTTTAAAATATATTTTAGGATTATGACTGACAAGAAAAATGATTCGTTAAGCTTATTAGGATTTGTTATAGATTTAAATGATTTGTTATTTTGTTATTAATTTGGACAATTAATAACTGTAGGATATCCCACAGAACTATTTTATTTAACCTTCATCTACCTTCATTTTTTTTATCAACAACCGATCGTAGACTAAATATAAGCGGGAATTGTAAAAGGTTTGATCATTTCACCGAGGACCATAATTTTTAATTAGTTTAGCATTCCGGAACAACGCCATCTGTCGATCTTTTGAAAAACTGTCCAATTAATACTGAGCCAGATGTCCTCACTAACATCCGTAAAGGAAAGACATATGTCTCCGTTCGTTAGCGATTCCCGCTCGCCAAGCTACACGGCTACGCCGTAATATATTTTCAGTCATAATGTTTTCCTACTTCTAACATCCTCCTAAAGGAAATAATCTAGCTTTTTGTTTATTTAATGTCTCCATGTTTTAATTCTTTTAATAATTCCCAGTAAATACTCTCCTTTAACTCTAAATAAATTCTTTTTTTTTTTTTTTTTAGTCTCTTCATCCTTCTTTTCCATCATTTTAATCTTGGTTTAGAAACTAATCCGTAAATATTATTTAAAAAAGAACCTAGACATCCCGTCACTAAAATCCCGGGTCTGATTTTTTTAGAAGATTTGGTTAGACTCGCACATAACAAAATAACAGATAAAGGCACATCATTTTATATGAAATAAGAAAATGATAATTATGAATTTCTGTCTCTGAAAATATTGTCAAAACTTACGCCAGTCTACATAACTTTATCCAAAGGTTGATCAATTTGATGGGAAGTATACTTTCCTAGAAAAGATTAAAGCCTTTTTCAAACCGAAACTGTATATTTATCTGTAACGGCTTCAAAATTAACCAATGGGTCAAGATAAGAGAAAGTAACCTGAAGATATTGTACCTTCCGAACAAAGATACGAATGTATTGACGTTCGTTGCCGGCGTTCTGGCATAGGGGTAGCACTTCTTCCACGAGAGCTGGGTGTCCCGGGTTCGAGTCTCGGCTCAGATATGGTCGTTCTTTTGTATTCTATTTGTACTGCGTATGAATGTACACCCCTGTATAAAGGGGCTGTGCAAACGACTGTATAGTTAAGTCGTACTCTTGGCCTCAGCTGGTCAAAACAAAATCTCCTTTCGACTTAAAACTCGCTGATGCCTCGGCGAAGCTTATCCATGGCAAGCCCCACTGACAACAACAAAAAAAATTTCATTGCTATTCAAACCCAGAAGTAATTTTTCAAGACCAATACTGTAATTTCCCCAGAAAATTGTAGCTGTTTACCGCCAATTTAAAACTAAAATATACATGAACGCCAATAAAACGAGTCAGAGATTCAATTTCAGATATTTTGGCGAAAATATTGACCTTTTTATGGAATATATTTGAGTGAAAAAAACAACTCTCCGTTATCTGATCACTGTATGCCAGAATAAATTATTATTAAGACATCCTCTTTTGATATTTAAAGTCATAAACAACATTCTTTTTCTTTTTAGAACAAAGCCAAACGCCAGGGAGAATATTCAGCCCGTTTATTAAGGCCTAATATTCCGCCTATAACAGGTCAATAAATGATTCGGCTTCTTATCGCTTTCCAATAAACTTGTTATTTTTAGATTCAAGAGTCCGATTTCTCCTGTTTTGGGTGTGTTTATCTAGTTATTAATTCCACTACAGGAACTTATCGAGAAAAATTCGTGAGGCGCAGATTTAGACACAAAAGATGTGTTTGCTTTATAATTATTTTTTTTTGTTAAGTTTTGAAGTATCTGATAAAAGTGTTGGGATTTTGTTTGTGTAAGGATTAAATAGGCGTTTAAAATGCGTTATTGATATTTTGCTGATATTATTTATTTATTTATTAATAATTCAGATTTTCGCTTGTTGATTAAGAAATGTTGCTTTTTTATCATGTCGGAACATGATGTTATTCTTGGGAGGAGATTTTTGGAGTCGACAAAAATCCGTAGACGGAAAATAAAAATTTTATTATCTGCACGAGCATTTGAAAAAAATCAGCTTTTAACAACGCGTTGTCATTGCATTTACAAAAACTACGATTTAAAAAAAATAAGTTAGTGACTACTGCAAATAAAACCTAGAAAAATATCATTTTTGAGCACGTGGCTATAGGAAATGAAATAAACAGGAAATGTGATATTTTTTTAAACAATCAATGCGAGACAAAGTTTTTTTGGATCGCTTACAATACTAAAGTGACTCATTCAATGTAACAATTAAAATGAATGAAAATATAACTTCACTTGCACGGGCACGTGGTGCTTGACCGTTCAAGAAATGATGTTCCGACATGATGCATTAAAATATGCATAGCAGATTTCATTTTAATCTTTTTATTTTTTGTTGTTATTTGTTGTATGTTGTTATTTGTTGTTAAATTTTTAAAAATCATTGGTATTATAGTTAGTTGCTTACATTCAGAAATTTGAAAAATAATTTTTCTTTGAAAAATATTAAAACATGGTGGAAAAAATACTAAGATGACACGAACTTTCAGTTCAACCATCGTATCATAATAATGTTTGATTTGTCTATCTTTATTTTGTTTTCATCTTTTATTTCAGTATTAATTACATAACGCCGAAGACGAAGATTAAAAATATATTTAATATAGACGCAAAGTGCTTAGTTTAAGTCTATGAACTAAAGCAATGAAAATTATAGTTGAGAAATATATTTATAAATATTTTTTTAAAATTTTAATAAAATTAAATAAAGCGTAGCATCACTAAAAACCTCTTTTTAAAATTTTATGATGGTCTAAGTACGATTTTTGTAAAATGAATGCTTCAAAATTATTTTAGGACAACGCTAACATTTTAATTCTTTTACAATTAAAAATCTAATTAAAATTTTGAATTTTCTTAGTGAGCACGCCCTCTATAAGATTCAACTTCTGATAATAAAACAGTAAAACCAATTTCATTTCTCTGGTTTATTGTGTTTCTTTGTCTGTTATCGTCAAAATAATAATAATATCTCCAAAAATATTCGGAAAAGGGATATAATCAAAATCACGAGAAATTTACTTGGACTTCCATGGATGATTAAAAAGTATATTAACGATTGAAAATATAAATAAGTTGAATCTATTATAATAAAAATGGATCTCGAAATGCGTTGCTAAGCTCAAAACTGGAGAACGGCTCGACCAATTCGGCTAATTTTTTTTTAATATTTTCGTTAAGACACGAGGATGGTTCTTATGGAGAGAAAAATAGTTAAAACGACATTTTTCTTACTTTCTCGCCAAAAATCTTCATTTCCTTCCCCCCACACCAACTGAGTTAGATAGCAGGAAGTAATAAATTATGATTTGTTTAGAAAGAAATACGCGAAGTCAGTTGGTTTTCATTTATAGATAACGGGATGTTTAAAAAAGAAACTAAATAGTTGCTTTTATTATTAGTCTGTATGGATATTTAATCTATGCCTGCTCAAAATAAAGTTTGGGCAGGGAAGAAAAAAAAATAACAAAGCGAAAAAAAAGGTTTGTAAAAAGAAAAGTAGTGAAGAAAAAAAGGATTGAAAAAAAGGGGGGGGGTGTCACCATTATTTCCTTTGTGTGCGGCATTTTCCAAGCTATTTTTAAACTTTCGCATCTCTCGAAAACTAATTGTGTCTTTATTTGTTTAGTGTGTTTACCTTTATGAAAATTAGAATCTTCTTATTCTATAAAAACGTAGAATTTTAGACCTTTCCCTCCACCATTTACGTAAAATATCAATTCCGGGACAATCATTGCTCGGATAGAAAGAGAAAGACGAGTAGTACAATGAACAGAACATCTGAAGAAAATAATACTATAAATGAATTATATGATTATAAAAATTTGTTCGATTTAAAAATATTTTGGTGAGAAACCTGTTATGAGACACAGCTACATAAAATATCATATGAAAATTTTAGCGAGCATTAATACTGGCGAACCGACTGGTCGCCAAAGGCGGCTAGTATACTATATAGGAAGAGTGTGAGCTAATAGTAGGAAATGAATTAGTATTCCATATTCACGCATTCAGACACAAAACAAAAAAGGAACAATACCCATCAACCTGCTAAAGCGTTCGATTCAATACATGAATACCTTCCAATAGCATTATTGGTTTTTAATAATCGTTGTTCAAAGGTAAACAGATGTAGTGAAAGTTCAATATTGTTGATCTCGCAGCTCACGTAAACAGGCTTTAAGAATAAACAAAAGCTACTTTCTTTTACTTTTCCTCCAAACTACAACATATTCGATCTCTAAATCACATCAACAACTTTTCAACTACACACAACATGCTTTATCGCCATTCAAAATCAAGTATTACATATTCAACAGACATCACTGTCCATTAAAAACATTTACTTATATTATTTCTTTGAACACTATACATATACATATATATATATAGCATTCCCATCCGCTACAACATGAGAACCTCACGAACAGAAAAAGTAGTCCACCTTTGAAAAAAATCCGCTCATTTTTTCTTGGTATATGTCAATTTTACCAAACCTTGCACGTGTGCTGACTGCGAAATACCCCTATTAAGGAAGAAAAATGGGCTGGTCCACGGCAGAAAGTTGAAGTAAAAATAATAAAATGAAAGCTTTTAGCACTTAAGATTTAACACCCGGTATCTGTGAATCCGATCACCAAAGTGCGATCAAGAGCTGATCACTAGTAAAGAGGAACTTTAGGGGGAATGGGTCCTTATCGGAACTCGTCACCCAACCTAAACGAATTATTGAGGAATGCTGATAGAACAAGCAAAAGATCATTTAAAAGCCCGTGTAATGTTCTTTGATCGTGTAATTCTAATAGGCACTCATTGGTTGCATAATTTCCCCCAAGGTTCTATTTATGCTTGTCGTGCCTTGTTAATGGTCTTGTGTGGAAGTATTAATGAAGAAAATGTTATTGAAGACGCAGCATGAAACAGTAAATAGAATCCTTGTAGAAATCGGTTTGTTTAAATCTTTTTTGCGACAGATGTGATTAATTTAATGTTTTAGTCAAAGATAGAATGTGTCTCAGTCATGAATTACGAAGTTGCAAGAGTTTCTGAATTTCTGAATATGTTCTAGATATTAATGAAGACGCTTAGGGCAGCTTTTTAAGCTGAAATAGTACGTTAAAGTTTCAATTCTGAATATCAGAAGATAAATGAATAATAATAGCTTACACAAAATAGGAGCATATACATACTACAGGGATGCACAACCTATCAAACTTTCCACGCATGAAAATAGTATGAGGATCAATTTCAAATCTTGCGTAATGCAATTAATGATTGATTTTCAGATTTTGAAAAGTGTCTTAACAAACATTTATGTATTTTCTTCATCTTCTGTTGATGTAATTCTGGTGGATTGAGAGTATGCAGTTAGCCTTAATTGATTTACAGAATTCCGATTTTTTTTTTCAAGAATCAGCTCAAAGGAAAACTGATATTAGAATTTTATAAAGACTTACCCGAGGAATTTTTATGTATAAAGCAAAATGGAGCTGCAAGTGCAACTTTCTTTGGCAGTACTTACATTTGTGAGCAAACTTTCTCACTAATGAATTTGATTAAATCAAAAATAAGAAATAGAACAGCAAATGAGAACCTTTCTGCTGTTATACGCATTGCCACAACTAATATTAAGCCCAACATAAAATCAGTCATTTCAAATATTCAGTCCCAGTCATCTCATTAATTTTTACTAATTTTGATAATTAATTTTTTTCTCAAAATTTAAATTGTGTTCTCTGTATAGTTACCTAAAAGTTCTTCTCTGTTATTCTATTTCAAGTTTGCCATCTTTTTAGTAAGAATCTTTTTTTGTGATAAAGTATTTTAATCACATATATACTGTTTGTGTTTTATTCATTTATTTATTGCATAATATGAGCATGAGTAAAATAAGTAAAGTAATAATTGTAATTCATGTGTATTGCCATAAAAACAGTATTTTTACGTTTACAACATGTTTTAGCATTCACTTGCTGTTTTGGTCCTCGTCATTATCCCTTTTCATATTTTGGACCCTCATCCTGAAAAGGTTGTTCATCCCTGACATACTATGAATTGCAATCTCCTGAAAGCGACTGTATGTTTGAACGAGAAAAACTTCAAAAAATGCTTAACTGATATGGAGATATTCATGCTATTTTGTAAGGCATTTATTGGGAAAGACTTTAGCATATTTAAATCATATCTAAATTTTGACTGTGTCCTGGCTTAGGGTTAATGCCAGGACGCAGTCAAAATTTAGTCTTAGGCTTCAAAATTAGTCTTAGTCGTCAAAATTTAGTCACAGTCTTAGGCTTCCCAGTGATATAGGCGTCCCGGGTTCGAATCCGGTTTGGGCATGGTTCTTCTGTGTTCTACTTGTGAAGTGTTTAAATGTGCCCCCCCCTGTAAAAAGGGGCTGTGCAAGCGAAAGTAAAGCATGAAGTAGCTCAGTAGTAATCTTGGCTCTAGTTGGAGTTGCTGGAAAACAGGAGACGCTCAATCAGCTTAAAATCGCTGACGGTCATCAGCACGCTTGTCCATGGCAAGTGCCATTAGTAACAATAACAACGTATTTAAATTTAAAAAAAGGGAGTTTTATAGTTGCGATTTTAATTATTTTCCTACTACGATTCGCCCATGCGTAAAAAGAAGTATATATGCTTTGCACTTATCCGCGCATGTGCAAAAACCTTAAACTGAGCATGCGCAAATAGCATGGTGTACATATGCGACTCATTTCTTTGTTTATGTTCATTTTAAACAGCGATTCAAAACTCATTTTGCTCAAAAAAAGGAAATTCACCCTTGGCCAGAGCTCATTAAATACCAAAACGCTTCATTTGTCGCGCGATAATGGAATTGTAGAGGGAAAATACGTTCGATTAGCCAATATCAGAAAAAGAGTGTCCTCACTTAGAGAAGGAGAATCTTCTGTTAAGAGAAGTTACTTAAGAAAGTAAGTCTTTAAATCGAGATGCAGTTAGATTATAGAGACAAAATGTAACTTACGAGGAGCGAAGTGATCGCCTGTCTGATAAAAGACAAAGACATTTAAATTTAAGGCATAGAAGAAGTAAAAGAACTATCATTCCTGAGAAGAAGTAAAAGAACTATCATTCCAAATAACTATTCCTCCTGATATTTGGCTAATTTTTTTTTTCTTGGATATTATGCCACTGCTAATGTTGTGAGGGTTCTGATAATAAACAATAAAGAAAAAAAATGAAGATAATAATTAATAAAGAAAGAAATTACAACATTGAACTTCCATAATGCAATAAAATAGAGTCACTACCTATATGGAATTGTTCAGATTAATTTTTGTTGTTGTTGAGACAACGAATTAAAACTTTGATTCAAAACGTCAAAATACTTTAATAAGACAATAATAATGATAGAAGTTCCCACAAAATGAGGATAATATACTTTGAGAAAGAAGTTAAGATACAGATTAGTATCAATCCGCTAAGAAAAGAACGATTCTCTATACGAAATTATTCACTTGAAGAGCCCCCTTTAAGAGCCCCCTTAAAAAAAAACACCGATGTTCTATGTGTGTACTAAATTTGGCACGCATTTATCTTGAAGTAAAGAATTGGGCTCATATATGCCTGGGAGCGACTTTTTAAAAACCCGAATTAGAATTTTTAATAATTTAAAAGCCTTTAACACTTAACAATTTAGTGGTGTCTAGCACATGAAATTTTATCGCATCTAAATACTATGCAATCACACACACCGCATCTAAATATTATGCTGTCAGAGAGTTAATTTAACAGGAGAACTATTCGGTTACATAGACCTGTAATTCTAAATCGCGACCAGATAACGAGGATAGAAACTTGAGTTGGCACTTACTACACCAGAGGGAGGGCATTTAATCCCGTCGAACGTAGCGCGCATCAAGCCAGCGTACTTATTTTACATATAAGGTGAGATATGATGTCATATTTAAGGTGACTTCTTGTTGTTGTGTGTTGTGACTTGTGGCACTTTCCATGGGTAAGCCCCCCGCTGATACAGGAGCAGATTTAAGCCGGAAGGAGCGTCTCCTGTTTTTGAAGCTGCGCCAACTAGGGCCAAGAGTACGTCTTAGCTACACACTCACCACATTTGCTTGCACATCCTCTTTTTTTTTCAGGGGGGCACAGTCACACACCTCACGGATAGAACACAGAAGAACAACCATGCTAGAACCCGGGACTACTAGAATGCGGGGAAGACGCGCTATCTCTGTGCCAGAAAACCAGCCCTGCTGATACAACAGCAGATGTAAGCCGAAAGGAGCATCTCTTGTTTTTGAAGTAGCGCCAACTAGGGCCAAGAGTACGACTTAGCTACACACTCACCACATTCGCTTGCACTGCCCCTTTTTACAGGGGAGAGGGGGCATTTACACATCTCACAGATAGCACACAGAAAAATAACCATACCCTCACCCCGGGATTCTCAGAACACGAGGAATACGCGCTACCTCGGTGCCAGAAAGCCGGCAATTGTATTCGATCGTCTTTTTTAATAATAACATAATAATTTAGTAATAATTAATGTAATGTGTAGTTTAATAGAAAGGAAAGCTAAGATTTCGTGCGAATGAGTTAGTCACCAAATACAGCTCACATTTTACAATAACAACAAAAAAAACATTCAAACCTAACACCAACTTCTTTTATCCTAAAGTTGAAACATGAAATACTCACAACTACATACTGATTGTATCAACACACTTTAATAACATTTTTTAATGCGTTTCCTGTGTTGAATATTCATAAAGATTTAAAATCACCAACAATTGAAGTTGCAACATACGCATATTAATTCTATCCACCATTTAGCAAACCTAAGATCAAGATCTACCTATTTTTTTCCTTTGCCCTAACCTCATAGAAGAATTGATCAAATTGCGTATAAATATCACTTGGCCCATTGATTTCCGCCCAAAAATAAAAAGCCGCAAAACATTTAGAGAGAAAGAAATTACCAAATGTTACACCAATGTTGGATATCATCCTAATGCTCAAGGGATTACGAGACCAAGGGTGTGCTATCTAATTGATACCTTACATCTTATCACCCTAACTGGGGATGCATTTGTGGTTGCCCCTTAAACGGTGGCCATTAACCAAACCCTATAAACAGCGCACGAAACAGACCAAAGCAGATGAGAGCCACGAACTAATAAATTTCGCCATCTAAAAGTGTACAACTTAAATGCGGCCTACCGCAGTCGACTGCAATTAAAGTTTGCAGATCCAACTGCCAGATAATTGAAGATTAGGAGCAGCAAACTAATAATTACCATCTTATTGAGATGGACGATGAATGAGTCTCAAATCTCCCTCGAAAAAACAAGCAAAAAAACTTACAACCCCAGTGCATCAGGTTGTGTGATGTGATGTGTCGTTTACATAAGAAACGGTTAATGTGAAAAAATGAACACCATCTATTTGGATGAAATGTCCTTCATTCAGATATGTCATAAACCGAATAGTGAATGAACGTCATTTATTTGGATGAAATGTCAGTCATTCAGATATGACATAAACTGAATAGTGAATGAAGTTTTTCTCTTTTGGAAAGAAACATATAGACTGGTGTTACAAAAAAGGTGTGTTCTGTCAAATCCAGTAGATGCGGTGATTATCTTTGACTCATCATTTGCTGTCATAAGATAAGACAACTTAGACATCGATCGCTGATTTATAAATGCAAATTCACACCTATTTTTTATCATTGACAAGCTTGGGAATGATTCTCATGAAAGATATGTAAAGATTGGTATTAACTAAAAGGTTTGTTCTGTCAAAATCAGTAATTTGTTACTATTTTTAATTCACCTCTTACTGTGATATGATATCGAGGACATCGATGTCAGGCTGGACATATAAATACGAATTCACGCCTATTTCATCATTCATAAATTTGGGACCGATTATCAAAATGATAATTGTTGATGACGATGATGTTGTGTCCGCTTTTTACCACGGAAAGAAGGGTGCAGTAGCTTCTGAGGGTATGGGCCCCTGAGCACCCGAGGGCAGAAGAAAGATAATTTTTATTATTTCTTATTCACTCCGAGAAAGAAATATGTATGTTAGTATGACTAAAAGCAATGATGAGTTTGTGAATGAATATCATGAAAATAATTATTGTTATTTATTATTCTCATTAAGAACAGAAATGGGCAGATTGGTATAACAGTTGTTTTATTCCACTTTATACGGAAAGAAAAGTGCTGAGCACCCGAGGGAAAAAGTCCAAATTCTTGCTCACACACGTCACAAACCGTTTTTATGGGATCGACTTCATTCGTGCATTTTATTCATTCCTCCACAGATCTTAATTTAGAACTGGAACAGAGTACGATCAGCTCTGACCCAGTACCCCCAGTGGTATCACTCTTGATATGGGGAATTCTGGGATCACGACAGATTTAACGAGTGCCAGCCACACACACTCGGGGAATCTTCGGCCGACGGGTTCGAACTCGTAACCTAAGGAGTACGAGTACAACGCTCTACCAACCAAACTATCTCGACTTATTAGTAAAACTAAAAGGCATGTTCTGTCAAATCTAGTAGATGCTGTCTTTTTTTTATTCATCTTTTACTGTCATAAGATAAGACAATGTAGGCATCGATGCCAGGCACGAATTATAAATGCGACTTCAAACCTATTTTATCTTGGAACCTAGCTTGGAACCTTTTCTTGATGATCATTTCCACTTAGCTTGTGAATGATCATCAAGAAAATAATTCTTATTTATTATCCTCATGAAAGATATGTACAGATTGGTATAACTAAAATGCGTGTTCTGTCAAATCCAGCAATTTTCTACTGTTTTTAATTAGACTCTTACTGTGATAAAATATGATATCGAGGACATCGATGTCAGGTTGAACTTATAAATACAAATTCACTCTGATTTTAGAATCGACAAACTTGAGATAATTATCAAAAATATAATTGTAGTTATTTATTACTCTCTTCAAGAATAAAATGTGTATATTGATATAACTAAAAGCATTGATGAGTTTGTGAATGATTATCAAGAAAATAACTATTGTTTATTATTTTTATTAAGAAAGATATATGCAGATTAATAATAACTGTTTGTTATTGTTGTCATGTTCCGCCTTAAACAGAAGAAAAGGCGCAGTAGCTTCTGAGGGTATGGACCCATGAGCACCCGAAGGCAGAAGTCTGACTTCTAACTCACACAGTTCACGAACCGTTTTGAAGGGGTGGACTTCATTCATGCATTTCATTCATTCATCCGCAAATCGTAATTTAGATCTGGAACAGAGAACGATCACCTCTGATCCAATATCCACAGGGATATTATTCTCTGCATTGAGAACTTTGTGACCACGACAGATTTAAAGTGCGCCAACAACTACACACAAGGAAAATCTTCGGCTGGCGGGCTCGAACTCACAGCCAAAGGGATGCGAATCCAACGCCCTACCAACCAGATTAACCCGGGCCCATTGTTTTAGTTCATAGACTTAAACTAAGTACACTCAGGAAACTCATAAACAATTTTTTACCAAATTGGGTTTTGTAACTGGCTTTCATAATTCGGTTAAAAATACCAATTTTGTTGTAAAAAAAATTGCTAGATGATGCAAATTATTTAAAGTAAAGCCTTTCAATAATGAATTATTCTTTTAATAAATAAGCATAATTCGCAAAAAAAAATAATAACATGATAATGACTTTTATAAGTTAGTAGTATCTTCCCTATAAATTTCACCAACTTCCATAAAAAATCGTTCAAAACATTTAATGGAACATATTTTAAAAGTAAATTAAAGACAGAAGAATCAATCTTAAAACACCATGCTCCGATTTTTCAGAATAGCGGTTCAAAACTTCTATGAATGGTTTTTTTTCCGAAATTAGAAAGAACATAAATTAACGAAATGAAATCTACGATCTCAAATTTCAATTTATTGTGTGAGAACATTATTATTTTTATGTCATCATTTATCTTATTAATTTAAGTAATTAACCAGTTTAAACCGGTTTGAAACAATCTTGAAACTTCTCTATCGGTCTATCTGCTCTTATATATATATATATATATATACCGGGTGGCCAGAAATAAAACACCCCTACTCTGACCTCCCTGGATATCGAACTACTCAGTGTAAAGGCTTGAAAATTTGTGGACATACTATTCAAAAAATGGGGAAACGGATTTCATGAAAAAAAAATTTAGTTCCAGAAATCACCGATAGGTGGCGCTGTACCACTGGACGTATGCTGAAAAGACACAAAAACACGTTTTAAACACATTTTATTTGAAAGTACCAAGCATACATGAAACAAGGACGTTATCGATGCAGGGAATGCTGCTCAATATGGTTCCCTTCCTGAAGATGTAAAATGTGAAGTCTGTGGACAGCTTGTTCAACTGCGGATCGTAACTGGTCATCTGAGATGCTTCTCACATGCAGACTGATACTCTCTTTCAAATCTGCCAAGGTTATCAGACGTTCTCGATAAACAAGGTTTTTTAAGTGTCCCCAAAGCCAAAAATCACACGGATTAAGATCCGGTGAACGAGATGGCCAAGTTGTCGGAAACGCGCGACTGATTATTCTGTCAGTGGTGAAATGTTGGCGAAGAAACTGTTGCTCAGGGAGTCCAATGTGTGGAGGTGCTCCATCTTGCATAAAAGTAATGGTGTCAAGGCATTGGCGCTGCTGCAAATGGGGTACAACAAATGTTTCGAGCATCCTTTTGTACCTGTTGGCCGTCACGGTACATGTCTCAAGGCCATTGGAAGTAACCTCTTCGAAAAAGAACGGTCCAAGGATGAATGTGGCTGTGAATCCACACCAGACTGTAACTTTCGGTGAGTGGAGTGGAATCTCTTGGAAGGTACTGGGGTTTGTCGTGTCCCATATGCGACAGTTATGGGTGTTCACTGTTCCACTGAGGTGGAAATGGGCTTCCTCGCTCCACAGAATCTGCCACGGCCACGATGCATCCACTTCAACTCTAGCAAGAAACGTCAATGCAAAGGTCAGTCGCATCTCCCTGTCTGTGGCCAGCAATTGTTGATTAGGGCGGATTTTGTACGGGAAACAATGCAACATTTTTCTGAGTACGTTCCACACTGTGCTATAGGGAACACCCAAGTGTCGTGACACTGCACGTGCACTACTGCAGCCTAAAACATTATCCATTGACTGTTCAACAATACCGGTGGCAACATCTTCAACGACATCTGAACGAACCGGTTTGCGTCCTCGACCAGGCTGAACTCCAAGATGTCCAGTTTCCTCGAATCGAGCGATCATTCTCCTGAGAGCTTGTGGAAGCAATGGTCCCTTACGCAAATCCTTAAGTCGGCGAAACTCTCGAAGTGCTGCTGGAGCATTTCCTTTATTCTCGTAAAACAACTTCACAAGCAAAGCGCGTTCTGGCAGCGTGACAGCCATCACTAATAAGAATGACATTCCCCACCTTTTAACATGGCTTCTAACCATGCTTTATGCAAATTTTTCTGGTTACAGTATGAAATTGCAGTTACAACGGGAGTTCTAGCTTCTTTACTATTTTTATTTTCCATAAGGGGCAGAAAAATTAAAAAGGAAGCATGGAAGCATTCCATTCCGCATAAACATTTTAATTTTTATTATTATTTGTGTCTTTTGATCATAGTTCCAGTTGTGCAGCGCCACCTATCGGTGATTTCAGGAACTAATTTTTTTTTTCGTGAAATCCGTTTCCCCATATTTTGAATAGTATGTGTACAAAATTTTGAGCCTTTACACTGAGTAGTTCGATATCCATGGAGGTCAGAGTAGGGGTGTTTTATTTCTGGCCACCTTGTATATATATATATATATATATATATATATATGATGCTTTTTTAAAAAAAAACTCGCCTGCTTTCAAAGAAGCATGAAGCATACATAATAATAATGCAATACTAGAAAAAGCAGGAAAAAAAATTCTGCACCGGGTACTTCCCGGTGGCCCATAATCTTTATTTTTTGTTTCTAAATTTCGGAGACACCAAAACCCCCTAACCAAAACAACATCATATTCTTGCATGGTAATAAATGTGTAAACTCATTAAAAATTCGGAATTTATGTATTTTTACTTTCTAGTATACGTAGTACAGAGAAATTATGTAACTGTCAAAAATTCCAACTCAAGATTTTAACGAATCTCTACGTTTTTTTTGAAAAACACATTTTTAGTAATGTGTTTCTCTCCGTTTGTGATAAAACTAACTGAAAAAGAAATGGAGCAAAGAGGTGGAAATTTTAGTAAAGTTACACCAAATTCGCAGATTTCTTTTAAATTTTCAGTAAGATCTTTTCAGAGGAAATCCGGCTTTTCGAATATAAGTTAACTCATTCGTTGCCAAGCCTAAATTGTATGGGGGTTATTCCCATCGCCATTTCTGTTTTGAGTGTTACTGTTTATTCAAGTTTTATTATTTCAAAATAAATACACATATTTTGTAGTAAATAATCATTTACATGTATAAAAATCAAACACGAGTATACTCGTGGTTGGCAATGGGAATAACCTCGTACAATTTAGGCTTGGCAACAAATGGGTTAATGATGTAGTTTACAGTCAAACTGAAGAACTAAAAATTTAAGTATTACATCTGGTAGAAATGCTTATGATGCATTGAAAAAAGTAGATTTGCTTCGTATCCAAGAAACCGATATTATGCACACAAAAAACAAATAAAGAAGCAATAACAATTAAAAAACAAATTAAAAAAGCATCTGTACTTTAGGAAATGTCACATAAAGATTAATTGGGCTCAGGTGGTTTTGAAAAATTAATACAGATTATTTTATAGGTAAAAAGATTTTTACAGTTTTTTCAAAACATGTTTTTTTCAACTTCAGGTACGCTCGTACAAAATTCTATTCATTGTAGAGGTTTTAAATTTTATATTTTAATACATAAAATTATTATATATCTATTAAACTCTTTTTTATGTATTTTTGGGGAGTAATATAATTTTAAGAGGATATTTATAATGAAAAATATTACATATTTTTGAGGTTTTCCTTTTATTTGACATTTAATATATATTTTTTAAATTTTTGTTGTTGTTCTAATAAAACAAAAAGGAGTTCATTATAATTATTATACTTTTATGCACATATTATACTAAGTTTGAGATGATGTTAAGCATAATTTTTTTCTAAGCGTACTTGTGTGCACCTCCATATGTATAGATAGTCGCATCATAACACATTTTCTATTTGCTATTGAAAAATAAATATTTTAAAATATAGCTATTCTTCGTTGTATTTAATTGAAAAAAGTCCATTTTTTCCATATGTGTCATATTTTTTATTGAGAAATAATTTTTACTTGCATAAAATCTCCTTTATTTACAACTAAAATTTTGATTACTTTTGTTGTTGAGAACGTCCCAGTTCCCTTAAATGAAGCAGAATTTTTGTAAAAACTATTTATTTGTAGCTTTTTTTTCAAGTTTTGACACTTGTATATTTATGTTTATGGCCATAAAAAGTTTTCAAGTTGTTCGTTATAATATATTGAAAGTATCACGAGTATATTCGTGGTTGGCAGCGAATGGGTTAACTCGATAATTACAAAATTAAGCGAGATAATTATATAAAATTCAATGCATAGATTTAGCATCTATATTTCAGGCATTTGCCAAATTTTGAGTCAAATCCAAAAGCGGCTTCGTTGTCTGATCGTCTGTATTTTAAAATACATGTCAACACGATAATTAAAAAATGTAATTTCTTAAATATATCAAATAAGGTATGGGGATCTGCGACTGCATGTGCAGTATTGTGTCAAAACGGTAGAGAAAAATCTAACTGAACCTCATATTTGATTTTCAGATAATAGTGACCACATGACAGAGATTAATCGCCAAAATACTCGCCGATGACGTGATAGATTCAGTAAAAATGCTAAATTTACGGAAAAAAACGTAATACTTTATAATTATTGTGCACAAATACAAATATTGCGCCAATTTTGAAGAGACCACTCTCATTGTTTTTTTTTTTTTTTTGCAATAATTTTACCCTGTATGTTTCGAATAAGAAGAGGTAAATTCCCCACCCCAACTGTTTAAAAAAATGTTATTATTTCAAAAGGATTTAATAAATAAAAAAAGGCAAAAAATGAATAAAACAGAATTTCAACTGATGTGATTGGCATTTTCCAATTCACTGAACACCTCAGAGGCAGTTTATTTCACCTATGAAAGCAAAATGGGTCGTTAAATTAAAGAAAATCAAATCAAATTAACCTACTTTTCTAGCAGCGCGATAAGCATCTGAAGAAAGAATGTCTTGATTTAATTTATCCTCGGCGAGCGAGCGAAACCTTAAATTGGTTTTTCATTAAATTTGGTGAAAAGAAAAATGCAGTTTGGATTATCGATGAAATTATTTATTGGTGGCGTCAACTTGAATAACAGTTGAAAAAGATTTGCTCATTTAATATCCTATTATTTCAAAACAATTTCTGATGGCAAATTTATTTGTTGTTTCAATCAACCACAGATAATTTTATCTGGCTTTAAAGCTACTTGATGTAAGCAGCAAATAAAAACTGTTCATATTTATTACATATCAAGCATTCACTTAAAGGACATATTAAATAATTAGCACTATTTCATTCAAATGTATTATTATCATATCTATTACGTTTACTTAAAGGACATATTTATTAATGAATTTGCACTATTTATTTTAAATATATCATTATCATATTTGTTACATACTGAGCATTCATTTAAAGGACATACTAACGAATTTGCACTATTTTATTCAAATTTATTACTATCCTATTTATTACGTACTAAGCCTTCACTTAAAGGACATACTAGCGAATTTGCATTATTTCATTCAAATGCATCAAAACTTTCAAAACTGTAATAGCATATATTAGGAAAAAGTATCTGATATTTAAACCTAATTATTTTTATAGAATAAATAAATTGAATTCAAAAAGATAAATCATTCATGAAAAATAAAAATAATCTTCCAGAAACTTTCCCAAACGTTACACTAGTCCATATTCTGATTCCTAAAACTCCTATTGAATGACATCAATCTAAATTAAGATTTTTGAAAATCCGGAGCTAAATATCAGTCATTTGTATTCGGATTCCTAAAAATCTTAACAAATGTAATTTTTTCTAAATTCTGATTGTTAAAAAAATAACCCTCCAAATATGACTTATATGTTTTCCGATTCCTAAAAATTCTAACAAATGCCATCGATCTAAATTCTGATTGTTAAAAGATTCTATTTAATATCGCTTGATTCTATTTTAGATTCAAAAATTCCTTACAAATGACATCAATCAAAATTCGTTGATTGTTAAAAGGCCTTACCGAATATCAGTTACAAGTAATTTGAATCCTAACAAATGTCATCAGTTTAAATTCTGATTGTTAAAAGGTTCCATCAAATATCGCTTAGTTACATTTTGGATTCAAAAATTCCAAAGAAATGTCATCAATTAAAATTTGTTGATTGTTAAAAGGTCTTACCGAATATCACTTACCGGTAATTCGAATCCGAATAAATGCAATCAGTCTAAATTCTGATTGTTAAAAGGTTCAATCAAATATCGCTTGACTATATTTTGGATTCAAAAATTCCGAATAAATGTCATCAATCGAAATTCATTAGTTGTTAAAAGGACTTACCGAATATCATTTAGCGGTATTTTGAATCCTAACAAATGCAATCAGTCTAAACTTTTATTGTTAAAAGGTTCAATCAAATATCGCTTGATTCTATTTTGGATTCAAAAATTCCTAACAATGCCATCAATGGAAATAATTGTTGTTAAAAGGCCTTACAGAATACCACTTGCCGGTATATTGAATCCTAAGAAATGTCATCAGTCTAAATTCTGATTTTTAAAAGGTTCTATCAAATATCGTTTGATTCTATTTGGGATTCAAAAAAATTCCTAACAAATATCATCAATCAAAATTCGTTGGTTAATAAAAGATAGTATCAAATATCTCTTGCCTGCATTTTGAATCCTAAGAATATCATTAGTTTAAATTCTGATTGTTAAAAAATTCCATCAAATATCGCTTGATTCTATTTTGAATTCAAAAATTCCTGTCATCAATCTAAATTCTGATTGTTAACAGGTTCTATCAAATATCACTTGATTCTATTTTAGATTCAAAAATTCCAAACAAATGGCATCAATCAAAATTCGTTGGTTGAAAAAAGATATTACCAAATATCTCTTGCTTGTATTTTTAATCCTAACAAAAGTCATCAGTATAAATTTTGAATGCTTAAAATTTCTTTCAAGTATTATTTTTCCGTTTTCTGTATTCTAAAATGCTACATAAAAAATTCTAATTATTTGGTAATAGATCAAACGCTTCGGTATAAACTCTGGAAGTAGATTCTATTCCATTTTAATCAAATTTATATCACCCATTACATTTAAATTAATATATGCATATAGAAAATAAAAAAAACTCATTAATCATATTTATTACACATCATTAAATGCACTCATCAAAACCCCCAACGTTATTTTATTCAAATATCAAAAGGACAAAACATTGATTTAATGGCTTTCTTCCCAATTTCCTATTCTTTAACCCCAGTTAGTTTATTTGATGATAGATAAAGCACTCGAAGTCTCATATCACAGACCAAAATTTCAATGCAAATTTCAACATCACATTTTTTTTTACATATATATATTCATCTCCCAACACCAGCACCTCATGGGACCTATCCATTTTCTCACAGGTGATGAAAATCAGCAAAAGAGGTGCAGTTCAAAAGTTAATCGCCGATATGATTAGCTCAGCGGACTTAATCGTCGACTTCAGCAGATGTTTCGTCACACCTTTGAAGATTCGCGCTAAATTGCGTGTCCATAAAAAAATTAACCGACACCTTGTGTTTGCAGTAGCTTTATTTAATTATAGGCCAGCCGCCGTGGTGGTTGTCTAGCTTTAATAATAGGCGTACCCCAAGCCGTGAAAAATTGCACAGATCCAATAATCCTGATCGCTGAGTTGTTTGCTATAAGTTAAAAATTATTGTCGCTGAATAAGATGATTACAGATATCTTGAGACTGCTTAAAAAATGATGCCTCCTCTTCCCATGTTTAATTATGTTTTATTTATTTCGTTTTCTGATAAATGTACCCCGATAATTTCGGTGGCGGGAACTCTCGTATTTGGCCATTTTGATGTCTGAATACGATAACGCTTCCATTTTGAATGAACTTTGATGCGGTAAAGAAATAATAATGATAATAAAAAGAATTGGGAAGATTCTCTTTATCCTTTTTTTTCTTTTTTCGTTGCAGATGAGTCATGATAGCGCCTCATCTGTGATGACATTTTGAGCGTTCCACACCCTTTTTTTCTGCGGAATTCAAGATGGGAGAAATTCCACGAAAAGTGGCAGATCATCATCGGAATGCTAATATTGTTGATAATGGAGTCAAATGGCGGTGATTATTAAGTCGTTTTAAAAGGTGTCATCGAAGGACCGTCGGGAGATTTCTCAGAAGATTAATTTTAAAAGGTTGGTCGATGTAACTACTTTTCATTAGTGTAGTCCGGTAGATATGTTTAACCCTATAATAAAATTTTTTTTATTTTCTGAAAGAAAAAATATATAAGTTTTGAAAAACTGCATGCAATTTAGTAAAATTATTTTTTTAAAATTTATTTCTTTTTTCAAGTAAAATTTTAACGAAACAAAACGTGTTAATTAGTTACATAATGAATTAAACAACGTCCCGATGACAAAAAAGACATTATAACGATTCTGCAATAATAATAAAAGTCTCTTTTTATCAATATTTTTTTTGAATGGCACAGAGGTAGCGCATCTTCCTGGTGATCTGGACGTCCCGGGTTCGAGTCCCAGTTCGGGCAGGTTGTTCTTCTGTGTACAGGTGTATAAATGTGCCCCCCCCGTAAAAAAGGGCTGTGCAAGCGAATGTGATGAGTGTGTAGCTAAAGTCATACTCTTGATCCTAATTGGCGCTACTTCAAACAAGAGACGCTTCTTTCGGCTTAAATCCGCTGATGCAACAACTGGTTTGTTCATGGCAAGTGCCATAAGCAACAACAGTATACAGGGTGTCCGAGAAGTCTTTGACGCATTTCAAAAATTCGGTAAAAAAATAAACGAGATAGAAAGTAAAATTAAATTACATTTATTACCTCATATAGTGAAGTTTTTTTTTTTTAATTCAAAACTGATCGGTAGATTGCGGTACTGAAACGTTAGAAAGAATTATTGAGAAAATGGCTTCTCCAAGTGAGCGCGCGTTTTGTGTTATGTGGTTTTTCGAATCGAAATCTGTGACTCAAGTTCAACGTAATTTCCGTACAAAATATGGGAAAAGACCCTCCATCTCGTAACAGCATTATTGCATGGAAAAATAAGTTTTTGGAAATTGGGAGTGTCCTGGGTCGACACAGAAGTGTCGTCGATAGAATTCATCAGTCATGTGCTCGTAGCCCCCGAAACTCCGGGGTCCACATCGAGGTGTATTGATACGTTAAAAAAAACTTCACTATTTGAGGTAATAAATGTAATTTAATTTTACTCTCTATCTTGTTTATTATTTTTTTACCGAATTTTTGGAATGTGTCAAAGACTTCTCGGACACCCTGTATATTTTTTACAATCCAAAAAAATATTTTAGAAGTATTTTTGATAGAACTATTCAAGCAACGACCATCTTGGTGTTTTCTCAAGTTTCAAATATTATTCTGTATCGCTATTCCTATTGTCTTTTTTACAATTATTTATCAAAAAAAGCATTTAAAAAAGGATTTTCAATAATCCATTGTTGCCCTTTGGAATAGCCGTGCAAAGTATAAAAATAAAAAATAAATGTCATGGCCGAATGGCAATGCGATGCACAGCAGGATTAAGATTATTAAGAAAGAAATTGTAGAGTAATTAAAATACAAAAACATAGAAAATAAATTTAACGAAAATGATTAAAAGAGGTTTTAATTATTATTATTATTATTATTATTATTAAAAAATTGTTTTTATTTAAATTACTTTTTTATAATTTAATTTTAGGTAAACATTTCTCAAACTTGCCGTTAGATGAAGGTTACTAATAAGATGCCAGAATTAAATTAATAATTGACTGTTCATTAATTAAATTAAATATTTTCATAACTAGAATATAATTTAAAAACTCCAAATTATTTAAATATATTGTCAATGTGACCCTTCACCCCCCCCCCAAAGAAAAAAGAGAGAAAAATTAAATCTTTAGCACATTATGAAGCGAATCAAAAATTGATTTCAACATTTTATCATCACAATAATAAAATAAGCCTAAATAATAAATAAATCTAATAAGTTCTTTTGAATTAACCTAATGAGATTTTTTTATTGAACATTTAAAAAGTATTACACGAAATGCACAGAAGTAGACAACACATTACACACAGAAATCATATACACAGCAACTACTTACGCATCACATTCTCTTGCACAGCCCCGATTTACAGGGGGGGGGGGGTACATTCAAACATATCACGGATAGAACAGATAAAGGACTGAACCAGGACTCGAATCCAGGACGCCCAGCCTAATAAGATTTAGTGATAGTTCTTAGTACTAAACATTCATAATGTTCTTTAAATTTGAATATTATTAATATTTTTTTCAATTTCATGCCATTTGTTTCGGAAACTCGTATTTCGGCGATGCAAATAGTACGAAATCAAATTCAATTTAATTAACTACTGGATTTTAACTAAGTTCTGAAAATATTCAAATAATACATTGTTTATAGAAAATATACAAGAGAATGAAATTTCAGAACTAGCCCATTATGGATGACTGAAAATTAAATTTTAAAATTCTGCACCTACCAGCATAAAATTCTTCCGAACACTAAATAGAAGATTATTTTTTGTTTGAATTGTTCTTCAAACTTGTCATATGTTTCTCATACTTATAGTTAACTGGCAACGATAATACGGAAGAAAATTGTATTTTTATAATAACTGGTTAAAAAAATTAAAATGATTCAAATAGTTTATAGTTTATGAAAAATATAATTTCGAAGCTAATTTATTATGATGTGAGTGAAAAATATAGTTGAAAACTTCATCTTTAGAAGGATAATAAGTCAAAATACTTAGTAGAAGGGGGCTTTTTTGTTTGAATTGCTTACTGCTCTTCACATTTCGTGCGAATTATTTCTCAGATTTATTTCAGGTAGTACAACATTAAGGAATCAAAATTTTATTTACCCCTTTGCAGTCCTAAAAATAATTAGACTCAAAATTATTCACTTAATTCAAATGTTTATTTATTGTAATGAAAAATAAATATATATCATTCTTTTAAATCGAATTTCTTTGAAAAGTTAACCTCTTGACATATGAATTTATTTAACTTTCTAATTAGATAACTGATCCTATTTTGTTAATTTATGGTTAATTTGATTTTTTTAAATAATATATGGAGCATTTAGGATACCAAATCGTCTCATATTGATTTTTTGGTATTTAAATACTTAATTCTGTGGCTTGATTGTGGACTTGGAAAAAAAAATTCAGTCATTCGATGTGCGTGTCAGACACGTCATTGTATGCGAAGTGGTTAATCTACATCTCTTAACCATTATGTAGGCGTTTTTAACAATTAAATTTGAAAAATAAATAAACAAAACGTCAAATTGATGCACAGTCTTGATTAGTGAGTCACACTCAACATCGGACCGCAAAAGGTTAATAATATATTATTAAATTATTTTTAAGCTATTCAAATAACAAACTGTTCACAAAAAATACAAAAGAGAGGTAATTTCAAAACTATTATATTATGAAGTGAATGAACAATTGATTTCAAAATTTCATTAAAAATAAGAATTAAGTTAAATTTATTAATATAAATTTCATAATATTAATGTTTAAGGTTAATTAAAAAATATCTTCTACATTATTCTGAAAGTAATTTGAAATTAATTTTTTTTAACTTAAAGTATATCATCATGGAAATTTCGCAAAAATTGAACAAAATATTATTTTCTGGCTGGGTAATATATATTTTGTACCAAGGCTTTCTTAAATTAAAAGTCATTAGTTCAAAATAACCATTAAAATTTTATTGAAAAGGTTCTCTTCGAATAAATATAAAAGAGGAATACCGATTTTATATCATTCGAATAATTTTTATAATATATTTATAATTATAATTCGGATAATTGTAAAAATGTCTCATCGAATAAACATTAAATTAAATAAATGAAATTTTCTTAGAGTTTTATTTTTCTTAGAAAAGAGGAAAAAAAATAAGGTCAAAATGTCTGAATTTGAGCAAAATTCAATTTTAAATGCATAATGTTTTTTAATGTTCTTCTAACTAGAAGACATTTTCCGTTTTAGTGATATTCCGCCATTTTGATTTAATATATTTAGATGTTCTACAAATGTTTTCACTGAGCACTTATAAACGGTTTACTTATCGTTTAAAAGTGTAAAAAATATGATAATTCGATGCATACATGGGATATGATTGAATTAGTTATACCTTTAATTGAAATCGTTTTAAATAACAAGAGTGACGTGTTTTGCGGTAGGCTATTTGCATTTTTTACGTGATTTCAAAACAACGTTGCAGGTGTTATTTACCAGATGTCAAGACCACATGTAAAGGATATGAAAACCTAAATATTTGGTGCAGCTTTGTAGATTATCAAAATATAAACCTTTTTCTCTCTATCAAAATAAGCACAAAAATAAATTAACTAACTGTTCAGAAGAATTAAAATGCAAGCAACTTAAAAACAAAATGGTTTATAATAAGTGTTGTTGTGTTATTATTATCACGCTACATTATATTAATTTTGATGGCTGGGATTAAATCTCCAGCTGTTTTAGCATGGAAATGTAGAAGAGGGAATTGTCAATTAAAAAATTGTTTTTTATTTTTTCTAATAGGGGTTAAAAATTGAGAAATCCATCCGGATTAAACCATTATTGCTTCAGAATGAAAGTTAAACCCTTAATCAAAATGGCAGTGTGATATTTGCATCGTACTATCACTTCTTTCATTCATAATTTAACCACTTAACTGTTTTAATTTCTTTACTATCTAATAAGATGAAATCTTCTATTTTGAGAATATATATATATTTTTGATTCAAGTGGAAATCCATAGAATATTTGCCTTACCTATGTATTCGAAATCATTTTAATAATGAATTATAATCGTTATAAATGTTTCCTTTTTAGATTACACCTATCAAAATTCGATAAAGGGATGCACGTACGGCACTAGAGCAAAACAGTTAAGTGGTTAAACTATTCAGAAACAGGATCATTAGATGGAATATTCCAGTTAGCTAATAACAGAAAACAAAACGAATTAAAAAGCTTAAATGAGCTGAAACTAAAAACATCATAATGTTGAAAGCTACCTTATTATTGCGTTTAACTTAATAGAATAAATGTTGGACTACGCATGACGAGAACAAAAATAAAAAAATTGTTACATTCCAAATTACAAGAGGATTAATGTTGAAATTTGTTAAGGTAATTTACTCAAGAAATTCGATTCTAATATTGATAATTTAAAATAATAAACGCTATGTCTTTAGCAATGAGTTCTTATTATGAAAGATAAATTTTGTCCTCACCTTTGTTTAGCAATTTTGACACCTTCCAGAGGTTCATACAACGCTTGAGACATTTTTTATTAATACCAATCCTTAAAAATCGAATATGTTCATCTACACATATCTTTCGTATTCTTCCGCATGAAGATTTCACTTAAAACTGGCAGTAAAAAAGGATTATATGTGTGCCTTTCTCACATTTTTGAGTGATATTTTGAATAAAAACATCTTCCCCGGGAAAAAAAGTTCTAGTATGTTACAGCTGTGATATGATTCATTCTCAGCTCTAGCATTTGTTTACATTTAACTGTTGCCATTTGACAATAAATAATAACAGCGATTTTTGCGGCATGTATCTTAGCGTCTCATACAGAGATATAAGTAAAAAAGGAAAATATCACCAATAAAATCTACTGATCTGAAGTCAAAAGCGTTCAACACTGAAAGAAATAAGCTAAATATTCTAAATCATTGATGCAATTATTTCAGTAATGAAATAAATGAAATAGAAAAAAAAAGTGTGAACTATAAAATCGCTGTGATAAATTCAATTAAAGAAAAATATCAATGAAATAAAAAGAAAACTGTTGCAAACCCAATTCACGAATAATTTAACTTTAAAATTTAAACAATTCAAAAATAAAATTTATTAAATATTTATTAAAACATTAAATAAAAAATTGCTTGTTTTAGAATTGATGGGAACGATAAATTTACTAAAATATTTAATAAATTAAATTAAATAATTTAAAAAAAAACGAATTGTGTGAAATGAAACAATTAAATTTATCTTTAAAACTTAATTTTAACTTATGTAAAAAAATAGGCAAATAAAAAAAATTGAAAATAGCCCCAG
Organism: Argiope argentata; assembly: GCA_026289955.1. NCBI lineage: Eukaryota > Metazoa > Arthropoda > Arachnida > Araneae > Araneidae > Argiope > Argiope argentata. Next base: position 2,187,010 of record JAOUZG010007398.1, on the reverse strand, counting down.
TTTAGTTAGTATAATAGAAAAGAATATCACAAGAAAATCATTCGACATAAAAAAAAACAGATTACGAATTATTTTTTTATGGTGAGAAAGAGTCATTAAAAAGAATCAATTGGTTGAAAATAATTCTTTGATTCTATTTAGAGATGAAATACAGTTTAGGACAATTCATAGATAAAATGAATTAAATAAAAGAATATTACAAAAAAAATCTTTAAATTAGATGTTTTAGCAACAAAATAATCAGTAATAAATTTTAAGTATAAAAAACCAACGAATACTAGCTATTATCCTACTTTTCAAGTAAAAGAAAATATAATAAAATCAAGTAAGTGATTAGACAGAATCCAGTGATTCAATTATTTAAATGATAAAAAATTAATTCAGAGATCATAAAGAGTGATATAAAAAAATTCAGTGATTGAAATAAAATTAAGTGACTGAAAATAGTTTAGAGATTAAGAAGAATTAATTGATTGAAATTAATTCAGTGACAAAATTGTTTCAATGAACAGAAAATAAATAGGTGATTAAAAAGAATTAATTGATTGAAATTAATTCAGCTGCAAAATTGTTTCAATTAGCAGAAAATAAATCGGTGATTAAAAAGAATTAATTAATCGAAATTAATTCAAAGGCAAAATTTTTTCAATTAACAGAAAATAAATCGACGATTAAAAAGAATTAGATGACAAAAAATCAGTTAATGATTAAAAAGAATTAAGTGATTGAAAATAATTCAGAGATTAAAAAAATTAAGAGACTGGAAATAGTTTAGCGATTAAGAAGAATTAATTGATCGAAATTAATTCAGAGGCAAAATTGTTTCAATTAACAGAAAATAAATTGTTGATTAAAAAAGAATTAGATGACAAAAAATCAGTAAGTGATTAAAAAGAATTAAGTGATTGAAAACAATTCAGAGATTAACAAAAATTAAGTGACTGAAAACAGTTTAGTGATTAAGAAGAATTAATTCATCGAAATTCATTCAGCGGAAAAATTGTTTCAATTAACAGAAAATAAATTGTTGATTAAAAAAGAATTAGATGACAAAAAATCAGTAAGTAATTGAAAACAATTCAGAGATTTCTTAAAAAAATAAGTAACTGAAAATAGTTTAGTAATTAAGAAGAATTAATTTATCGAAATTAATTCAGCTGCAAAATTTTTTCAATTAACAGAAAATTAATCGGTGATTAAAATGATTAATTGATCGAAATTAATTCAGCGGCAAAATTGTTTCAATTAGCAGAAAATAAATCGGTGATTAAAAAGAATTAATTGATTGAAATTAATTCAGCGACAAAATTGTTTGAATTAACAGAAAATAAATCGGTGATTAAAAAGAATTAATTGATCGAAATTACTTCAGAGGCAAAATTGTTTCAATTAACAGAAAATAAAATGGTGATTAAAAATAATTAGATGACAAAAAAATCAGTTAGTGATTAAAAAGAATTAGATGACAAAAAAATCAATTAGGGATTAAAAAGAAAAAATCAGTTAGTGGTTAAAAAGAATTAAGTGATTGAAAATAATTCAAAGATTTTAAAACAATTAAGTGATTGAAAACAATTCAGATATAAAAAAGAACAAAGTGAATAAAAACAATTCAGTGAAACGAATTAAGCAATATTTTTTTATTCACCGATCACTTCATACTCATGGTGCAGCAATGTGACATTTTTCAAGTGGCCATAATACAGACAAGCTTCGGAAAGGAGTGACAACTAGTGATAATAAGTAATCATAATTTCATCTGTCAGCATTAATGATGGGAACGGGGGGAGAGGGGAGGAATGCATAGGTTAAATAGTCGGCATCAATGATGGGCAACGCTATGTTACCCATTTACAAACTGTTGGAAACATTAAAAACTCTAAAGAACAATAACATACACTTGTTAAAGACTGCGATAAACAGTACAATTAAGATGCATATTTCAGTTTCTTATATGCTCACAAAAGTGCACACAAACATCCACAAGTTTATACTCACAAAACAGTCACAAACACTTATTTGTTTATTGAGTTTTTTTTTCACACCAAGTTTTTAGGGATAATATGTTTGGGCAGTGGAGACAGTTCATAGATGAAAACATAACAATATGCCAGAGAAATACACTGAAATAGTTGACAATTACTGGATTGAACCGAAAAATGTTCATAAACACGATAGGCAACACGTTATTCATAAACAGTTATTTATATATCATAGATATATGTATCCACGTCACGACAGCAATAAATTGTTCATTTCACATCAAGCAATAAGAAGAATTCGTGCACAGCTCGGGATAAAAATGCAATAAATTATCTTCTTCAATCTAATTTCATTCACGTTATTTATTTATTTAATTTCTTAGTAAATGATTTATTTGCTTTCTTATTGCAAAATAATGATTTATTTTACTCATAAAAACTGCAAAATTAATAAAAATTCACATTTTATTTTTAAAAAAGTTCTATTTTAGAGTTAAACTAAATGTTGGGAAGAATAATTGTAATCTAAATATCTTAATACGATTATATTTACTGAATTTACGATTATTTTAATATAAAATCTAGCTTTAATTGTTAAATTATACAGAAATAACTATTTTACAAATTTCAGAGAAGATTAAAATTACAAACGTTGCATTTAAAATCAAAATAACCAATCAGATTTTTTTTAAAAAAAAATCTTTAACCTATGCAATCATTATTCTCATTTTTTGTTCCTTCTAAATTTAGTATTAGTTAGTAGAACATATATGTTGTCAAATTTAAATTAAGTTTAACTGAAAAACTTATAATTAAGTTCTGAAAACTTTTAAATAGTGTGTTGAAATTGAAAATATCAACGATACAAATTTTAGATCTCATGGAATATCAAAATTAGAGTTAAAAAAACGATTATAAAATTCTGAATTTATCATCATGTTTAATTGATTAAAATTTTATTATGAACATATTTTCATAATAACTTGTTTTCTTTATAGAATTCTTTTAATTAATTTTTAAACAAGCATTTCAAGAAATTAAGGTATGAAATTTCATACAATTATCTTTGAAATCAATAGGATTTAAAGACAAAAGTAATTCCTTAACATAGTTAGTTTTAAACAGTTAGTGAAAAATCTAGTAATTAATTAATTTTTCATTATTTATCTAATGTTTATTGCATAAATTCTTTAATTTTTGAATTAAGTAAAGCGATACAAATATCTCTAAATTATTAATAATCATAACAAAAGATTTAAAATCGGCATTCAAAGTAAATCAAAACAACGAAAAACTCCAATTTCAGAAATCAATGAAGAGTTCTTTGTTTTTACACGAAATAATTAATACCCACAAAACTTCAGAATTATGGAAAGAATTTAATTAAATTAACCGATTTATATTTTTATATTTGAAAGTAATTTAAATAAATTAAAATATTTTTTCAAAAAAAGTTTATCTTTTGAAGCTGTTTTATCAAAAACATAAAAAAAACGAAAAAAATTGGATTTTTAATTATGCAGTATTAATTAACTATACAAATAAAAATTATTTATTAATTCCTTACAAAACAAATTAAATAAAAACAATTAATTAGTAACTCTAAAAATTTAATGATTGATTAAACAAAAAATTAACTATTGAAGTAAGATTTAGTGCTCTAACCGAAATTTTGATTATTCCTATAAAAATTGTGTTTTTAACTTTATAATTATTGTATTTATAATATAAAACATAAATTTTACTTTTAAATGATCAGTAAATATTTTATTTGTTGTATCAAGAACATTGACGAAACTTAGCAACAATTTTTATTATGTTCTAACTTCTTTTTAGAAATATCTTTAGTGGGAATAATTTTTATTTATTTTTACATGTTAAAATAAACACAATTCTATATATTAATGTAAATGAAACTGTCTTACAAAATAATTATCAATACAATTTAAGATGATAGGAAATATTGTCGTCTAATCATAAATGTTTTTTATTTTATTTTAACGCAGCAATTGTTTAATGAAAGTATCTATTTGTAGCTGATGGACAATTTGCTGTTTCTAATTTATTTTAAGGATATATCTTATACTTAGAATAAGTTAAAAATCATGAATTTTGTATCTTTCTATAAGGTTGAAAATATACGACTTCATTCATACAAAAATTCATAAAACACAATGAAAAACTATCAGAAACATTTTAAAATTGCAGTGTCAAAATTTTCACAGAAATCTGCGAAAATGATATGTTAATTTCGAAATATACATGTGGTGTGAATGCTTTTTAATTAATGTTGGCTTATTATATACACCGATTTCAGTTAACACAATATTTACATAGATTTAAAACACATCTTACAATTCATGCAATACATTAGCTTTCTTTCAATAGTAGAGCTACTTAACATCTATAAATTCCAAAGAAGTTGACGAGTCAGCATTGCCATGCATTTGCTAAGCATTAATTCATATCCACATACATTATCCATTATTCTGCCTTTTTTAAACTTCAAATCTTATGAAACTTAAACGAAGGATTTTAAATTATTATATAACTCCAGCAGCATAAAGCCTTCGCACAATAATGTATGATATTACATACTATTTCAAGGCAGGTCAAAACTTCAAAATATCATTCGAAGTTACACGATACTAAGCAATTCATCTAATGTCGCATGGACTTATGGAATGCATACGACATTCATAACATGCACAACATCACTCAATAACCTATAACATATATATCTGATGATACAAGTAACTTCAGAATATTCCATAATATCGTTTGACGTTTCACAAAATTATGTGATCTTTCTGTTATTGTATAATATTGTACAATATTGAACGACAATATTGTACAATATTCTGCAATATTTAGGCCATTATTCAGCATTTTGTCGCGGGACAATATTATACAATATTGAACGACAACATTGCACAATATTCGGCATTATCTAGACCATTATTCAGTTTGTCGTCATTGAAAAATACGACGTTGCAGATATGCATATTCTTTTTCAAACTCCAAGATATGGTTATTTCACATGTTAACATTGCATTTTACAAGTGAGATCCTCTAGTGCAATATTCATGTATTGGAAAGTAATTCGTATTCCAATACATTTCATTTTACAATCTGAAATAGATTTAAATTACTTTTTCAGTTGCAATATGTGGTTATAGTTGCAGTACATTATTTTACATTTATATACAACTATCATACCTTTTTATTCACAGAATAAAACTTGTGAAGTTAACTACCTCGGTAAGTTTGCTTTAACTCATGATTCGTTTTGAGATGCATCATATCTTATATTTATTCTTATATTCATTCTTTCACAAAGAATTCTTTTCTTTACACAGAAATGTTTTGAGTTTTTTTTTTTAATTGGAAATAAAATAACAATGAATTATTTGAATAGTTATTATTTACAGGATATTACATAAACTCTGTGAAGAATTTAATTTTTTATTTCTCATAATTTTAATTGTCGAAATATTAAATATAATATATTTTAAGAGTAGAATTAAAAGGATTTAACAGAGAATAAATTTTATTACATGGCACATAAAAGAGAATTACAATTATTGAGCAATTCTAAACAATATTGTTCTACACGCATTAAAAACTTCCAAATATTTATTCACTTAAAAATAACAAAACATTTGAAATTTCTGATAGTTTAGAATTATTTAAATTATAAAAATAAGGATTTGAAATCAAAATATGCGTTAAAAGATTTAATTGGATTAAAACCTATTTCGAGAAAATAATGCATATAAAACTTTAAAAATAGATTTCTAAACCCATTTAATAAATAGTTAGATTTCTTATCATTTAATATTTCTTTCTGCTTCGAAAATATGGAAATTATTATCCTACTTTTGAATAAAAAATAGAGCAATAGGAAAATGTAAAAAAAAATGTAGAAACTAATTTTTTTTTTGTAAAACATTAAATGAATATTATCTTTTATCTGCAAATGATGAAAATTAAATTATCGTCTGTTTAATTATGATTCGAACTATTAATCGCAAAAATGTAATTCTATTCTTTAGTCAAAAGAGAAAGGAATATAGAATAATAAAAAAATAAAAATAATGTAGGCGTACAATGATTATATTTTTAACAGTAAACATTTTCACTAAAAAACATCAAATATGATCTTTTGTTTTCAAATTACAAAAAATTAATTATCTACTGCATAATTAAGATGAAAAATATTAATTACAAAAAAAAAAAGATATAATTCTTTTCTTTATTCAAAAGATAAGGGAATAATATTACTGGAATTATTCGAATACTTTTTCTAGTTGTTAAAATCATTCAGAATACTGACTTTGCAATAATTTATCTTCATTCATAGCTATCAAAACTTCCAATATTTACGCCAAGGAAAATATTGTTTATCGTCTGCTCTTAGCTGAAAAACAACAACAAACAATTCTACATATAGTCTGAACAGTGAAAAAATTTCAAAGTATTCTCTTTCCATGCACAATTCACTAAAAATCCTGAAAAAAAATTTACACAGATGAGTTTTTATGCTTTCCATTTCTCTGTCTTCATGCAATTACAACCTTCGTCTTGATCATGACGTCAGCTCATCGTGATAAAAACTACATTTAATGAATTGATGAAAAGCAGTCTCCAGAAATATGTGAAAGTTTTCAAAATAAAATGGAAATGAATATCGCATATTTAGAATGCGATATTATTGTTAGCACTTACTGTTAAGTGTCAGTAGCTGCCACTGAAGAAATATATTTTAAGGCTTTGAACTTCAAGGCGATTGTACTTCCAAAAACCTAAGTTTAGCAATGATACAAAAGGGTTAAGTTATAGCTGTTAAAATGTTGCCATTCGTTTCTAATTTGTGCCCTAAAATTCTTTTTACAAGCCTGAGAAATAGGTATATTTCGTAAGCCATATTCAATAAAATGTTGTCTGATATTTTTTGCACCTTGAATTTTCGTATCATAGATTGTCTTTTGCACTTGGCAACAAGAGTAAAATTTAAAACTGTAAAGTAATATTTTGCATCTGGCAATAACAATTAATTTAGATAAGAATAAGAAAATATTTTTCGGAGTGGTTAGTTTGTAATCAAATATTTATTTATTGATGTCTGAATGCTTTTTTAACCGAATTTGTTAGATTTTCTCCTTAACACATAAATAAAAATAAATTCAAAAAAAAAATCAAACTTTTAGTTATTATATTCATTAAATGCTAAATTAAAGATAAATGGCAAATTATTTTTTATTAAATTAATCTATACAATTTATTATAATTAATCTATTGTATTCAAATATAAAGACTTGCTGAAAATAAATTGAAGTAAAATAATAAATTAATTGAAATTGAATTTTAAAAAGTTTCTTCTAAAATACTTGATAAATTCCTACAATTCAAGAGAAAAAATAGGATTTTAGAAGAATAAGGCTGTGCATAATGGTATAATTAGCTTTATTATTTAAAAAAAACATCAACAAAAAAAGCAATTAATCGGATAAAAAAATGTTGTTTGACTGGAAAATTCCAACGTTTCGTTTAAAAGCAACCTTTTATGTATCGAATGAATCTACAATAAAGAAGAAAATAATAAAAGAAAAGAAATATTATCTCTTTCTTGCTCATTTATCAAGGCATATAATAACTGGATTTTCGAATTAAAATAAACATATGAAAATTGATAGATTGGATTAACATTCTAATTTAGATACTTTTTAAGCAAAACAAATTCGAAGTTTTTTTTAAAAAATTGTTTCAAGTAAAAAAAGACTTAAAAGAAAAGCTTGTGAGTGGAGTGTATACACTAAAATGTTTTTATGAATATTGTTTTAAAAAATTTATATAAAGGAAAGTACTTAAAGTTGATCAACAAATTTAGCCAGTAAGTTTCTATTCATAATTTATTCAAAGCTTGACAACATTTTAAAAGTTATATTGAAGCCTTGAAGTACAAAACCAGTCAAACAATGCCCACACTTATAAAACGTCAAAACAGCACATCAGATGAATGACACATAAATTAAACAGCTGACACCTATTATATAGCTCATATAATGCAAAGCAATGAACTTACACAAATAAATTCGAAATACATGTTTAAATTGAACAGAACTTATTATCTCAAAGCTACAATAGCATCTGAAATACTCTTTGCACAATAAAATGACTGTTCAAATAGAATATTATCTCGAAGAGAAATTGACTTCCAATTATTTCACTTGTTTGTCATGAAGTCAATCTTCTAAAAAAACGAATAAATTAAAAACAAATTATCCAGTCATCTGTATTGATAACAGTTTTTAATGAAATAATGTTTAACCGAGAAAAATGGCGACAGTGAGTGAAATGATTCATCTCCTCAAATGATGTCGAATAACACTAATCATTATTAGCAGACAGTTGGAGTAGAAGAAAGTTCGAAAAATCTGAAGTCTGGCAGAGTTCGTGATCTCGTGGCGCCATCTAGTGTGTAATCGTTAAAATATTCTTTGAAAATTTTCCTCCTACTTCAAATAAGATATTATTATTATTATTTTATCACGGCAGTTATGAGAATAATTACGATAATTCTAAAATGTCTCTCCTCTTTCCATTTCAACAGCACCTACAAGATATCTTCTATCGATATAAAGCTCATAGAGAACGAGGAAATAATTATCGTTGGAATTTCATCAGAAACCCCATGCCTCAGTGTATCGAACGTCACACTCCTGTAAAACTGGAAGAGTTTTCTGGAAAAAATAGAAAATATTAAAGAATTTAGTTTTATTCATCAAAATATATTAAATATTTCAGTAGTAGAGATTCACATTACAATATTTAGTTAACAGTAAAAGAAATAGAAAGGTGATAAAAATAAAATATTATTTTGTATTATTATTATTTATTCGTATATTATTATTATTATTATTATTATTATTATTATTATTATTATTATTATTATTATTATTATTATTATTATTATTATTATTATTATTATTATTGTTGTTGTTGTTGTTGTTACATTATTATCAATTATCATTATTATTGTAATATTATTAATTTTTATTATTATTGTATTATTATTAATTATCATTATTGTTACATTATTATTAATTATCATTATTGTTACATTATTATTAATTATCATTATTGTTACATTATTATCAATTGTCATTATTATTATTTTATTATTAATTATTTTATTATTTTATTATTATTAATCGTTACTTGTTATTAATTATCATTATTATTACATTATTATTAATTTTTTATTATTATATTATTAATAATCATTGTATTATTATTATTATTATTATTATTATTATTATTATTATTATTATTA
>JAOUZG010007398.1:2122308-2134181 GCA_026289955.1 Argiope argentata | reverse complement strand
ATATATATATATATATATATATATATATATATATATATATATATAATTGAAACATGTAAAATATTAGGATAATATTAACACTTTATCAAGACCCGTCGCCCTCTTTTTGGGCCGTCGGCAATTCGTTTAATTCCAATTGTTATAATAGTACTTTTAAACGGAATTTTTGTTTAAATAATGGAAGCTTAACTTCTGTGCAGTTATTAATTATAATTGTAATGACTTGATCCTGTCTGATGAAAAAAGAAGGTAGGGTCTAAAGACAATTTCTTTTTTACAGTCTGTTGTTGTTGTTGCTGATCCCCTTGGTCTAGACCCCTAGACCAAGTCCAAAAGATCGTGTCGCACCAAAAGGTCAAAAACACTCTCTCTCTCATCCAATGCCTCTCAGAGGCAACGCTGCAAGAAATAATGTGAGAGGGAGAGGCAATAGCCAACAAAGGGCAAGTAGAAAAGGTCCTGTTCAGACCGTCGAAGACCAAACTTCTAATGTGGTAAGACCTTAGCCTAGCTATGGCAGATAGGGCAAGTCTTGAGCGGGTGTTCTGCAAAGATAAACCAGGGCGCTCTGCGGCGTACCAATCGTGTTCAGGAGGAATCCTCCAAATTGATTTTACTTTGCCAATAAACATGGAATGAATCTCTGAGACTTTTAAAACAGATGATGGAGGAATAGAGAGTTTACTACCTTCCACGGCAAGTCGATCTGAAACATCATTGCCATGGATACCAACATGAGAGGGAATCCATTGCAAGCACACAGAACCTACCTGGGACAACGTAGCCAATTTGGCAACAATATCCTGCCCCAATTTATCATAAATGCATGGCCAATCTTTTTTACAGTCTTATGTACATAAAAACAACTCGTTATCATCTAGATTAATATGATTGGTTATATTTACATCACAGTGGACAGTTATACATCAATAGTTTCGGAGAAACAATCTCACATGAAAAGCTAACAGGCTGTTAACACATCAGGCTACTACAGAGGTAGTTCAAAGAATTCACCGTTCTTCATCGGGTGGATCTTAAGTCAGAAGCCCAAATCACACGAAGCTACTCTCATCTCCTTTAAAACAATGGTTCACCCAAAGGGTCTCCAGGCTCCCCCCTCTTTTTTTCTGCATTTTATTTTCTGTCTAAACTTCACCACTCATTTTCACATTGGTGCGCTTTAGTTCCCTGTTACCTAATAGCTGTTTAGAAAAACCCTCAATGGTCTTCAGTTGACAGTGGAAATGTTTGTTAATGATTCACCGTCATAGCCGACCCTCTAAAATGAATAAAATAAAGATTTTTATCCTAAAGTTTCACGTTCTTCCTCTTTTAAGATACAATTATTTCCTTGGAATGACGAAAAACGCATGTGTAGTTATTTTCCTGGACTCGACTAAGAGCCAAATTATCCCACTAAGGAAGAGAGTCCTTCCATCTGAAAGTCTGAAAGCACTTAAAAAGGTGAAGATATGATGAACGAACTGGCCGGAAAGGCTAATTATCAAGTGTGGGAACCAGAGAACGTTACAAAGGTCAAATAGTTGCCCTAGGGCAGGGGTTCCCAAACTTTTAGACATTGCGACCCCCTTTTTAGACTAAGTATTTTGGCGACCCCCCCGAAAGTTTTAACTCTGTCTAAAGTTTAGACAGAGATTTTGAAAATTTTACGCATACTTAAGAGTTCGAAGAGTATGTGTCGGGTATTGGCGCCACATCCATTGACACTTCGTCTTTCTCCTTACTAGTATCATCTCATCTCGAAGTTTTGATTGAACAGTTTACAGATTACATTCCAGTTAAGGAAATGAGTGGTGTTGTGTGGATAGTCAATCCGTTCAGTGAGCTAGCCGTAGCAAAAGTTGAGCCAAGTGCCCGTCATCATGATCAACTGATAGAGATTTCAAGTGATCTGTCAGCTAAAATAACTTTTAACACAGCTTATATCGACAAATTTTGGATACGTATGAAAAAGGAATACCCCGAACTGTCCCCAACAGCATTAAAGACTTTGATGCCATTTTCTACACTTTACAACTGTGAACAAGGATTATCCATAATGATGAATTTAAAAACAAAATCAAGAAATCATTTGACACTGGAAAGTGACATTGTTTTGTGTGTTACATGGCTCATTTCAGACATTAAAAAAATTGATTAATTCCAAACAAACTGATGTGTCCCATTAACTAATGGAACACAAAAGCCAACTTGTATGTATATTAAAAGCTTTAGGTGTACTCTTTTTTTTAATGAAAACTATAACAATAAATTAATTTTCTTTAAACTTTTCTTCCACATCTCGCGACCCCCCTGGACATATCCTTTGACCCCCCGGGAGGTCGCGACCCACCTTTTGAGAACCCCTACCCTAGGGTAAGGGAGATGAATCTTTACGTAATATAAAAAAACACATAAATAATAATATGCACATTTCCAAAAATTTACTAAATTAAGTAACATTTTCTAGCAATGCCGATGCACAAAAAAAGCCCTCACCTTCGAACTATAACACTTTTTAATAATACCAGTGAAGCCAATTTCCTCGCCAATTCAAAATATGGCAGAACAACGCCAGCTGCAAGACCACGAGCATGTAAACCTACCGACATCTAGAATTAATTATATTAAGCTGTAAATTTAAGTACTGGTTAATTGTTGAATTGTTGTGCAGTGAAATATGTTGTATAGTTGATTGTCTATTAAATTCTTTTGAACTATATAAGCCCATTTTCATGCATCGCTCTTACATTGAAAGATATTCTAAAACAAATAATCAGCATGCTGATTAATTTGAAAATTTGAAAATTTAATTGATCAATTCATAAAAAGACGACATCGAAATACTTTCTGCTTAGGGTTGCAAAATGCCCACCAAAGTGCATCATATCCTTTGGGGGTGTGCAATGGGGGTATACAATTATGGGTACGTTAAAATGATCGTAGTAATGGCGGATTAAAATAAAAAAGAAAAAGAAATTTGTTTTCCCTTGTGAAAGCGGACAGAACGAGCGAAAAATAAACACAACTGCAGTCCGATTTAAATTATTAGAAAGAAAAAAAAAGAGGAGGAGATTAAGACCTAGCAATCGATAATTGGTTGTCACTGGTACCGCCCCCATCAATCATATTGGGCAATTATACCTGAGTCATCCATGTAGTGGTAAACATTGTAATTTCACCAGGTCATGCTGCTTTTTTTTGTAGTTTTTTCTGTTAAGATCACCCAGGGGAAAGCCAAATCCTCTTAAAGCTGATTTTTTTCAATGTTTTTATTTTAAAAATGTGATTAAAAGGATGCATAAAAAGAGGATTACAAGGATGTGTAGTAATTAACATTCATCATAAGTCAATGCGAAATTATTTCAAAGCTATTTTCATTTTCTTTTAATTCCGAAATAATTATTTTATCAAAAAAAATGGAATAAAAGATAAAATAAATCCTGCTAATGTTCATTAATTCCAATTAATTGACTCTTAAGCGTACCTATCCCTCGAGGTTTCAATAAAAAGACTTTTTATAGTGGAAGTTTGGATGAGGGGGCATATTATAAAAGTGGATTCTCAAAATTAAAATATTAATTAAGAGATACACAAAAAAAGAAAAAGAAAATCATTTGGAACTACTCTTCTGGGCTTTTGGAATTAAATTAATCCGTATTGATGAAAAGATATATTTTTTTTCTATTGTGATAGTAATTACATCCTTTTAGATTGATTTTTTTATCTGTTGTATTATATCATATTTTTAAAGTACCTCACATTAGTAATTGTGGCTTCATCTTTACCTTTATATGTTTTAACATATGAAAACATGATGTTATTTTGGTTTGAGATTTTTGAGACCCCAAAATGCGTAGACTACAAATTGGAGATTAATCACTTTCGAGGCATCCATTTTTCGCTTTCAGGGTTATTAGAAAATAATACAGAAGGTTGTCACATTTGATTATTTATCGCCAAAAATCATTAAATATAGTAATTTAAAAGTTTAAGTCAATGGCAATGTTGTTACATTTTTTGTAGTTAAAATGTTTTACTAAGTGAGAACATGATGTTGAATAGGTTTGAGGTATTTGAAGCTTCTAAATGACCTGAATATTGGCGGTTCATCGCTTTCGGGGCATCAATTTCCCACTTTAAGGTTATTAGAAAATGGTAAAAATGGTTGTCACGTTTCGCAATCAATCACGAACAAAAAGTTATAACTCCGACCATGGTCCCGATTCCCGATATATCGACGCGCTCGTATTCTGGAAGTCCTATAATTGCTTCAACCCTGTTTAAATTGGTAAATGACTTTAATTAATTAACACAAACAATGCCTTAAAAATAAAAATGCTCTCACATAATAGAATGCAATTTGAGATAGCAGATTTTTTTTTTGCTTTATGGTATATTATTTTATTTTATTTTATTTTTCATAGTGTATTTTGTTTTATTTTCAATCTGTATTAATTTTTTCATATTGTAATCAAGTTATTCATTATCGGAATTGTAACCCAACCCCTCTCTCTTGTTTTTTCATACCTCTAACTAAATTCTAAAAACTGCTCCGGAATAGGTTTTAGAGAAAATTTCACATTCTAATAAAATATTGAAATTTTATAACTTATTATTGAAATTAAATAAATTTCATCAAGTATTTATATTTAATACTTACAACATATTTCTGCATGTAAAAAAATTTATCATGCATTCCTTTAAGCAACAACCTTAATTCACATATTTAATCTCAAATGTTATTGTATAATGCACTATTATATAAAAGTCAGAACAGAAAAAAAAATAATATTCTTGAAAAAGCTTATTTCACGATTAAAAAGTTTCTTTGAAAATGTGTTAAAGGATATTCGATATTTTGCATCATTAAGAATAAAGAATAGGTTTTATAACTGTCAAGAAAGCTTTTCTTTAATATTATTTAATAAAGAATTCGTTTCATAACAAAGTAGCTTTCTTTAACATAATTAAAAATAAAGAATGCATTCTTTTACATCATCAAAATAAAGAATTGGTTTCATAATCAAAAAGGTTCTTTTAAAAAATATCGAAAGTCTTTCTATTATGTTATTTAATAGAGTTTGTTTATAATAAAGCAGCTTCCTTTAAATTCCTTATTAATAAAGAATATATTTTTTAAACAATATATTTAGAATAAAGAATTGGTTTCATAACAAAGAAACTTTTAGTGCCTATAAAGTCTTTTCTTTTATATTATTTAATAAAGAATTAGTTTGATAATAATGCAGCTTTCTTTAGCATCATTCAGAATAAAAACAATGCATTCTTTTACATCATTCAGAATAAAGAATTGATTTCATATTTAAAAAGTATTTTGAATGTCAAAATCTTTCTTTTATATTAATTATTTAATTTAATTCATATTAAAGCAGCTTCCTTCAACATCATTAAAAATAAATAATGCATTCTTTACATCATCAAGAATAAAAAATTGACTTTATAAGTAGGAAGATTTCTTAATGTCAAGAAAATACTTCTTTTATATTATTTAATAAAGAATTTGTTCCATTACAAAGCAGATTTCTTGAACATAAGAATAAAGAATACGTTCTTTTACATCATTAAGAATAAAGAATTGATTTCATAATCAACAATTTTTCTTTCGAAAATTTTCAAGAAAGTCTTTTTTTAATATTATTTAATAAAGAATTTGTTTCATAACAAATCAGTTTCCTTTAAGATACCGAAATATTTCTTTCTTTAAAATTATTTTGAGTAAAAATACGTTCGGTTTTTGAGTTGGTTATTTTAATGCATTAATAATTATAAATTAATATGGTTAAAATTTATAATTATGGAAATAAACACATAAATTATCCATAAAAACGAATAATGTTTAGATAAATCATGAGAAATTTCCTCACCTTTACCACAACGTCTGATATGATGTTTAAAGCTTGGTGGAAAACTATTTCATCCTGTAAAGGTGTCGAAAGAACCATCTCCACTAGGTTCTGAAACAGAAAAGCAGAAAACTATTTTTAAAAATTTTTAACAAAGAGAACATAAAACAATTTATTATGATTTTAATTTGTGAAACGATATACCATCGATGAAATTCTTTGAAACAAATTATGACAAAATAAAATTCTTTTCTTTTTTCAGCTGTCATATCGTAGTTGCATGATAAACAGAATTGTGCTTGCCATCGGAATACGCATCTGCATCGATTCGAGCGAACGTGTCTATCATTATCAATTTACACTTTGTTTACATTTTGAGTCACCGTTTTGAGGGAGAGAAGATGAGTTGTTTCTATGTTTTTTCCCGCCATTATGGTTCAGAACGGAAAAAAAAGATTGTCAAAATAAAAGCATTTCCTGTGTTTTTCCTTTAACAATCCCGAGTTATTTTAAACAAGAACAGAGAAAATTCTATTTTAAGCCTACGTCAAGTTGTCCACTCTTATAGATTTAACTCTTATAATGGTAACAACATTAGTATTCATATTTGTGCTATAAACAATGCAAATAGTAATGTGCTCAATTTCGTTGTTAAGCTTGTTAATAATTTGTTAAATTTATTTAATAATTACACCTGGTTTTTAAACTGGTTAATTTAGTTTCACAGTTCTATAAATTTTTGAAGAAGAAACGCAGGTTTTAAAGAAGAAATTAAGAATGTAAGGATTTTAATATTTTAGTAACTTTGTTTAAAAAAATATGCTTTTATTTGATTTCTTTAAATGAAAGGTATTTTTGGAACGTCTTCTGCAAAAATTATCCACAATTATTATTTATTCCTTTACTTATAAGGAATAAATATTTAATTATTGCGATGCATGATAAGAAAACAAAAAGATTAACACAGATAAAGCATTCTTAATTATTACTTTAAAGAACCTGCAAAGGGAAATACAATATATTCATTAAGTTAATAATTAATATTCTACTATATTATAAATATTTACATACATTTTAATTTATTTAATAATGGTTTTAATTATTCAATATAAATAAGCATTGTGTAGTTCTAAAATCTTCTCATTTGGATAAATTGACGATTTTACATAGTCGTTTGAGAACTAAGCCAATAACATTTTTTAACAGCCTGCCTATAAATCCCATCAAACCAGAAAACCATAGACAGTTGCTTAATCTCAACGAAATTCCATTATAGTATATATGTGGCTATGCAGATTTTTTTTAACTCTTGAGCTGCCAAATTTCGTCAATTTATTTATATTACTTTTTAGTTCTTGTTAAAAATATCCGCTTTAAAATATTTTCGATTTTTTATTCATGCTCCCTTCCATTTTTGAACTAGAACATCTCCTTTACAATGTTTATGCTTTCTTTCATTGCTTTTATCTATAAACGGAAATAGCTGGCATGCACATGAAATAATGAAGTTAGAGGAAATTTATGAAGTGTACCTATCTAATCCAATCTAATCTTATATTATTATAAATATATTCTATTCTAGTCATTATTTCCAAACTAATTAGGAGTTCAGAAAATATTTTTCTTTTGTTTAAACTACTTTTATTGACTTAAAGAATGAATCGTTCATATCAAATCATTTATAATCCATAATTATTTTTTAAAAAAACCTCGCCTCTCTCTTTCATTCTATGTAGTCAACTCTATACGAAATAATTAATAAGTAAACTATTTATTGTTGAAAAGTATTTCAGAAATAATAAAAGTTCGGCTGCCACAGTTCAAAATTTTGAGAAATGGCTTCCTAAATCGTGTGGTTTAACACCATTTAATTTCTTTTTATGAGGTTATTTGAAGTCAAAGGTCTATGCCAACTACCCCACGAGTAAACATGCATTGAAAGGGGAAATTCAAAGCTGTACAGCAAAATTCAGCCTCATTTATGCAAAATGGTCAATTTCAACAAAAGAGTGTTTATTTACCAGCAACGCAGTGGAAGACATCTTCCCTATATATTATTCCATACATGACCCTATTCTGTGAACTTTACAATTCAATAAAAAAGATAACAATTTTTAAAAAAAACTATGTTTTTTATTTAATTTAAATATTGCATTAGCATATTGTTCCATTATATAATGCTCCATTTTTACTAACCCTAAACCATCGACAGTGAAATGATTTTTTAATAGGATTGCCAACACTTTTGCCCTGATGTCCAGCTCACTCCTGGTCACATCCTGGAATGCCCAGCGGTGACCACGAAAATTTTGAAGTTGGGAATGGTTCCGATGAGGAGCGCTTTACAGGAGATTCTGTACAGTCCTGCTGCACCGCTGCTCGCAGCGGCTGTGATCAGGACTTTCGGTATAATTTGATGTCACTGCAGATCCATGAACACGAGAACAACAACACTTTATTGCTCGAAAGGTGGAAAATTCAAATCCTGAGCTAATTTTGGGAAACAATTTAGAACACAGTATACGAGATTTAATTCAAATTGAAAACTGCCATCATAATAGGAAATCATAAATTCATGTAAAATATAACTCCTCTTTTTCTAGTCAATTCAGGTTTAAGATGCAACTTTTTACTGAAATTGGAATGCTTTGGACTACAGTTTTGAAATATGAATTGCAATTAGAGCAGTTTTCTCCAAGTAAAAATTATATACAAAGAGAATGCTGTATTTTTTAGTAAAACATCATAAAAATATTTATAACTTAATAACAAAAAGGGAAAAATATTGTGTTGCGATAATTTTAAAATCACATCAATAAGTTCTGAAAAAGAATCTACATTAAGGTATCCGTCTACGTCTGAAAGACCACTTTTGGTCAAAATTCACAATTTCTTTTTATTTTTTAAATTAAAAGTATATTTATTTATCTTTCTAAATCTATTATTATTTTTCTTCTACGATTATTAGAAATGGAGATATGGAGATTTGAGTAATTTGTAGCGTCAGCCTTATAAGCTAGATAATATCCTTCGAGCTGAAGGGCCCCTTTTGCTCGAACGGTATATCGCTCGGTTACTGGCCCAAACGTCGCAGGTTCGTACCGCGACCTTCACTTGCCACATTGGTGACCTTGACAACGCAGCCTTCCGCAAAGTCGTGGCGCCATCTACCAGCCAAAAAAGTCGTCGCTAACTCAACGCATAAAAGCCGCCTCTTAAGTCGTTGCTAATTCGACGCACCAAATCGTTCGTCTCCCGTCCGACTCACTGGTAGGGGAGTACTGTAGCGTCAGCCTTATAAGCTAGATAATATCCTTCGAGCTGAAGGGTCCCTTTTGCTCGAACGGTATATCGCTCGGCTACTGGCCCAAACGTCGCAGGTTCGTACCGCGACCTTCACTTGCCACAAATTCAAAGTAGTCGAAAACGAAACCGGAAGTGCCGTCCGGAAGTTGATATTTTTCGCCTTTTTATCAAATTTCGCTCCTTAAATCATAAATTAATTTGCTTTTTTTTTCAGTTATAACAGACAATATGCGTCACCTAAGTTTGTATTAGTTTTCAGTTTTTAATGTACAAAGGAGATTGGCAACAGTTGTTTCTCAAATATTGCTCACGTTTGAAAAAATCTGCTCGTTTCCTGTTATATAAATATATATCTTTTTCAATTGAATATTGCTTAGTTTGACCTTAAATTTTTTTTATTGTTTAACAAGTGTTTTGAATTTAGCCGGTGTTTCATACATGCTCTAGTGATAAGCAGTCCATATATAGGCAGTGTCTAACAATAAAGGATAGTTAGTGTAATACCAACGAGAACTTTCCTGTGGAAAAAAAGTTGAAAATGGCAACATAGGTTCCAAAAAAACATTATAAAAATTATTAAATCAAAATACATGCAGCCATACGATCAAATTTATCTAAAAAATGCTTGCACGGTAAGACTCAAAATACTAACGAAAGCTTCAATAATCTTTTTTGGATGATTTTTCCAAAAGGTATATTTGTGGAGCTCCAGACCTTACACTTAGGAACATCAATATCAGTAATAATTTTTAATCATAGATTTTATGGTCTCAACATTTTTTTTCTGATCTGGGATTAACTCCTGGGAATTATACAATATAAACTTTCTTTCTCTTGGTAAAGAAAGAATCACTACGTCAAAAAAGCAATCATTAAGAGCCACAAAAGTTGCCAGAAAAAAATTAAAAGCAATGAAAAAGATGAAAACATATAAAATTGTTAACAAAGAAGATGTATTCAATAAATGTGGTACATATTAAAAAAGAATAAATAAAGATGTTTTTCATAAAACATTATTAAAATCTTTAAATGCATTTTTTAAGAAACTTCTTTTTATAATAATTTTGATACGCAAAACATGATATCTCAAAAAATTATGAATATTTTTGCATGAAATGCTTCATGCATGTTATTTATACGGTCCTAAAAGCAATGAACTAGGATTATAATTCTGAAGTTAATAGTTTTTAGTTTAGAGCTATTTAAAGTTGTTTATATGTGTGAATTTTGAGAAATTTTGAGTTAGGAAATACTCGAACTGCTATAACTTATTTGTAAATGCAAATATTTCTTAGATCCTAGTTCATTGCCTTCACTAAAGTTGTACAAAAGTTTTATTAAAAAAAATTTGAAAATATTAATTAGAATTTCTGGTAGGATGTTTTGCATTTTACACTAATCTTCTCTATTTTTTTAGCTAAATTCCCCCATTTGACTGAGTTGCAAACCAAATAAAACTTTTTTAATGGTATTAATCATTGTTTTGAATTGCAATGACCTAGAAAAGAAAGTAGAATTTATAATTAAAGGTTTTTTTCAAAAAATTTTCTCCGCATGTAGACAGATACCTTAACATGTGAGTAAAGTTTCAATGATTAAAGTGAACTTTTTTCATTTTAATATACAAAAAAAAGATAATTTATAATGATTGAATATCATAAAAATTAAAAATGTTAAATATATAGTATTTTTTTCCTTATAAGTAGCATTTTCAATCAATATATTTCGCATTAAAAAGAAACAGAAACAATTTTCACAAATTAATAATGCTTTTAAATACGATGTATAAAATTTCATATGTAGGAAACCTTTAAGTATACCTAAATTTAAATGCAAAAAACAAAAAAGAAACTCTTTTAAGGAGGATGAACCTGTTTATTTCATTGCAAAATTACATATACATTTTTTATCTCACGAGTTTCATTTGTTAGCATTTCTAAATGTTATGAGCCATCGGCGTTTTGAACTTATAGATATTATACATCCCTGGAATCGGTAAAATGTTTCTTATTTTTGTGACGCTAAAATCGAAAAATCGATTTTTTGGTGCCCCAGTTCCTTTCGGATTTCTCCTTTGCTTTTCAGGTAAAAAAGAATGTTTGCGATCCCATTTCTGCCTGAGAGGTTTTGTCACTACCCAAAGTAAATAAAATATCAGTTATTAAAAAATATAAAGAATTATAATGCAAAAATGCTGAGCAAAGTTTTCTTCTTGAAATGCCTTTAGAAACAAGTTTTTGTGAATGACATTTAATAAAAGTGTTATTATTATTATTATTCTGCTTCCAAATTTCAAAAATTTATTCTTCAAGTAAAAAAAATAAGATTGAAATAGCCAAATTACTCATTAATTAGTAATACTATTTGTTATCTTTAAGTGCATATTAATATTTTTTAAATACTAAGAAAAATAAATATGTTAGTAAAAAAATTACAACTCCCAAACTTATTAAAGATTTTGGTGGAAATACGTTAAGAAACAATATTTTGTGAATGATGTTTAAGAAAATTGTCTTTCCCCTTATTCTATTTTCAAATCTCAAACGATTATTATTCAAGTAAAAAAATGAGATTGAAATAGACAGATTATTCCGTAACTAGTAATAATATTTGTTATTTCCAAATGTGTACTAATATTTTTTAAATGCTAAGAAAAACAAGTATGTTAGTAGAAGAAATTACAATTCCAAAATATTGTTT
>JAOUZG010007398.1:2107144-2117308 GCA_026289955.1 Argiope argentata | reverse complement strand
TTTTCGTCCCAGATAGCTCTAAAATTGGCAATTTTATGAATCCAGAATTTTTTTAATGAATGTAATTTTTTTTCATTGAATATTTTATAAAAAGCAGTATAATTTTGACTGTCATATAACTGCTAACAACAAACAACTCAGAGATTCATATTTAAATAAAAAAAGAGAGCATTGTTTTAATCGATTATTGCTTTACATTATGTTGTAACTACAGAAATGAGTACAAAGGAATATAAAAACAGAATAATGAGAGATTAGGAAAAAATGTTACTTTGAATGTATCGGAAAAAATTCAAATAAATAAAAAAAACTACAATTTTATTTTTAAAGTTTTTTTGTAGCAACGTTCTAATTAATATTTCAAATATTTTACAAGTTGAATGTTTATTAATTATGGTAAAATAAATCAAATAAGAAATAAGTGTATCTCTTCTTTTCTAAAAATATCCGAAAGTATTTATGTAGAACAATTAACAAGGAAAACATCCCCTTTTTTTTCAAGTTACTTTCCATAAAATATTTTTATCTCGTTATCTTCGTTAAATTATCTGAACGAGCCATTTCTGAAAAACAGTGCTAAGTAACAAAGAAAGCTTTCAAAATGTTGTTTATGATTTAAATTTTATATAATTTTACTTTCCCTCCAATATGCTTAAAACAATGATGATTTCAGCATTTGTAATTACCTTACTTTCAGGTTAATAATTGAAAAATAGTTTCATAATTGAGTTAGTAATTTGTGTTTTTAATTTTCTAGTTAATAATATTATTATTTAAAAAATATTGGTTTTAATAAAATTTCAATTTTCTTAGAGTTAATATAGCTTTCTTGCTCTTGGGGATGTACAACAAAAACAATAAAATCTTCATTTCATTTCCTGGCTCCTCTTTACAAAAGGAATACTTGTTTTGAATGGTTTGATCATTAATAGAACAAAATCATGAGTTTCACTTTCTGATATTTGAAAATGAAGATTCTATACGAATTTGTGTAGAGCCTATACAAATTCGAAATAGAAAATATTATTAAAATATATTAATAAATTTCTAATTTCTTGGTTTCCTCGAATACGAAGAAAAAGAGTATTTTGAACTGTTTCTATCTCTTTATCTGTTAAGAAAGTAATTCAAGTGAATAAAAAACTAAATCAATGAAATGTGGAATATAATCTTTACAAAATACATTTACATACATTACATTACAAAGACATACATTTAATATACAATGTATACCTTTAATATACATTGTATATTAAATTTAGGTTGAATCTTACTGACCAAAGTCTTTCTGTTGACCTTTTCCTTTATCAATGAATATGATAACTCAAAAGTACATTGAGATGGTTGAATGAAATGTTTCATGTAATTTTATTATTAGAATTACAATCTGTGTCAGAATTTTTACAACATTTATTGACTGGTCATTTATCATTCCATCTACTCCTGATTTTCCAAACGCTATAGTCAAAATTAACTATATGATAGATAAGAACAAATAGTAATCTATATACTTTATATAATATTTATAGCTCGAAAGCAGTGTTAGGCCTTCTCTTTTAAAGAATGTTGTTATAAAGCAGTTTGTAGATTTAACTATTCGCACATGCATTATTAAGGCAAAAGCGCACGAATAGAACAGACAATTAGTAGTTAAAAAACACATTTACAGAACAGAGAGTTAGTAGGGGAAACCCATGAATAGAACTGATAGTCAGTTGGGAAAAACACATGAACAGAATGGACAGTCAATAGAAAAAAATACATGAATAGAACAGAGAGTCAGAAAGGAAAAACAGTATGGACAGAACAGAGTTAGGAGATTAAAACATCTGAACAGAATAGACAGTCAGTAGGAAAAAAAACAGGAATAGAACAGACAGTCAGAAAGGAAAAATACATGAACAAAACAGACAGTCAATAGGGGAAAAAAATACGCGAATAGAAAAGACAGTCAGAAGGGAAAAACACTATGAACAGAACAGAAAGTTAGTTGGGTAAAACACTACGAACAAAGCATATAGTCAGTTGGGAAAACACACATGAACAGAACAGGCAGTCAATAGGGAAAAAAATACATGAATGAAATAGACAGTCAGAAGGGGAAAACACTATGATCAGAACAGAGAGTTAGTAGGGGAAAACACTATGAACAAAACAAACAGTCAGTTGGGAAAAACACATGAACAGAACAGACAGTCAAAAGGAGGAAAAAATACATGAATGGAACAGACAGTCAGAGGGGAAAACCACTATGAACAGAGAGTTAGTAGGGGAAAACCCTATGAACAGAACAGACAGTCAATATGGAAGAAAATACAGGAATGGAACAGGCAGAAGGGAAAAACACTATGAACAGAACAGAGAGTTAATAGAGGGAAACACTATGAACAAAACAGTCAGTTGGGAAAAACACATGAGCAGAACAGACAATCAATAGGGGAAAAACACATGAGCAGAACAGACAGGCAATAGGGGAAAAACACATGAGCAGAACAGACAGGCAATAGGGAAAATCACTATGTACAGAACAGATAGTAAGGAAAAACACTATAAACAGAACAGAGTTAGTAGGGTAAAACATCTGAACAGAACAGACAGTCAGTAGGAAAAAACACATGAACAGTAAGTAAGAGAAGACACATGAACAAAAATTGTAATTTGATCCAAAAATTGTAAATCTGTATCAAATAATGATACAATTCAACGGAAAAAAGAGTACCAAGATAATACTCTATTCTCACCATTACAAATTGAAGGTAAATATATAATATCTCTATTTTTAATAAATAAGAAAGTTTAAAAGAGAACAATTCTGCTGGCTAAAATATTACCATAGCAACAGAATGGCAGTTTCCAGCACTTTTGACTTATTCATAAATAAAAAAGCATGTTTGTTAGAAATACGAATTTTCAAAAATAATTTTATAAAAATACAAGTGTTTACTCTTTATTTGATAAAGAAAAGAATGTTAACATAAACACCATTAGTGATTAATTAGTTTCAAATTGAGACAGAAAAAAAGTAATTATGTTTTTTCGTATGAATTTGGAAAAAAAAATATTAACTTTCCTTTTCATTTGAACATTATAAAATTTTGACGTCAATATTTCTGAGTCCCTGACGATTATAAAAGAACAATCACTAGGAATTATACATTTACTACATTTGGAAATTAAGAAAATATTTACATAAGGCGAAATAAAAGAAAAGAGGATGTCCTTGTAGTCAAATTGTTTTTGCCAACGTTGAAACAAAATTAGCTTCAGAAATTTAAACAAGATAATCTTTTAATGTGACATAATTGGATCGCAATCCAAATTATTTTTAATTTCGTTTTTCTTAAAGATCAAAATTTAGAGAGAAAAATATTTGAATTCAAATAACTTTTCTCTAAACGGTGAAATAAATAAAAAGAAGTTACACGTTTTTATGTTTTACTTCTAATCTTAGTTATTTAACAAAGCCATCTGTTTTTAAGCATCATTTATAATTGCCATTTCTAAAAAAGAATACATTGTTTTTATTAGAACATGGCTATTACTAAAAAAAGTGACAACGAATCATTTATTCAAAATAAACTTGGAGGTAAAAAAATCTTAAAAACAACTTTTTCAGAGCGTCAAAAAAAAAAAAAAACTTTCATTGTTTTCTATTTTTTTTCCTTGTTAATTCTCCTTTTTATAATAAATATTATGACGATGGAATATATATATTCCATCTTTATAAATATCATAACGATGATAGTAAATACTATAATTATGGAATCTTGAAATCAAATTTTTAACAAATTTATTACCAGATGGCGCCACATTTAAGAATCAAATTTTAAATAAATTTATCGTGTTAGCTAATAATTAAGTTCCGAATTTATCAAAACATAACGCTGTGATTAAAAACATGCAAGCCTAAAAAATCATAAGCAAATTAATATATGAATGAAATTAATATATGAATATATTGATTACAAAATTGAAGGTACTTAGTATTAGACAGTCCAACTTTATCAACAAATTTGATGTCTTCGCCAATGAGTTGCTAAACCGCCAATTATGGCAATCCGACAATGATGTAATCCGTTGATTTTTATCGCCAAATTTAAATCTGTGGCCAATCAGTTACTAAAGATGGTCTAATACATAAGAACCAAATTCACCTTTCAAAAAAAACATATCAAGTAAAATAAAAAAAATTATGATAAATAATTCTTTACCTTCCACAGCAAGGAATGTAACCATTGCTCTCTCATGTAACAATTGGAAACCTGAAATGTAAACAAACAAAATTAATCGATCAACAAAATCAAATTCAAATCAAATCGATCAACAAATGTAATTCAGTGAACAAAGTAATTTGCAAGTAAATTAATTATTTATTTTCAGCAAACAAAATAATTACACTTTTAGAAATATGTTATAATAATAATTTCCATTCCATACATAAAATGATAATTTCATTGAATTAAACTGTATGATTACACAAAATATTAATAAATAATTTAAACAATAAGATATTATATGCCTTTTTGAATTTTTTTAATATTTTTAAATGCGTAGCATGCATTAAATAAACTTTCATATAAAAAGCATCGAAATTCAGTTTGATTTCAGTTTGTTTCAAATGATTCATCGATTAAGCTCAAAATTTCGATTTTTTTAATAGAAGAATTTAGAGATAGTCATTAATTAACCATTTTAATTATCTTGGTTAATCACTTTGTTGGTTTGAATAAATTTGTTTCCCCGAACAATTTCCAGCGGCAACAATTCAGTAAAGATCATCAAAATTTCTTAAAATTTTATTTAAAAGTTAGAAGCTGATAAATCGATTCCACTAAAAATTTCGATTTCCTAATAGAACAATTTTGACATAGTCATTAATTAACTTGGTTAATCAATTTGTTGTTTGGAATAAATCTATCCCATCGAGCAATTAGTATCGATACCAATTTAGAGAAGGTCATCAGAATTTCATAAATTTTTTTAGAAGTTGATTACAAGCTAATAAATCAATTCCGCTCAAAATCTCGTTTACCTTAATGGAAAAATTTTAAGATAGTCATTAATTAACCATGTTAATTTACTCGATTAATCATTTTGTTGTTTGGAATAAGCCTGTCCTCTCGAACAATTTTCATCGACAACAATTTAGTAAAGATCATCAGAATTTCCTAAAATTTTATTTAGAAGTTAATTACAAGCAGATAAATCGATCCAGTTAAAATTCTCTATATCCGTAACTGAAAAATTTAGAGATAATCATTACTAAACCATTTTAATTACTTCGATTAATCAATTTGTTGGTTTGAACAAACCTCTTCCCTCGATAAATTTCTATCGACAACAATTTAGCGAAGATCATCAGAATTCCTTAAAATTTTATTTAGAAGTTAGAAACTAATAAATCGATTCAACTAAAAATTTCGATTTCTATAATAGAAAAATATAGAGATAGTCATTAATTAACTTCGTTAATCTGTTTTTTGGTTGTAATAAACCTGTCCTCACGAACAATTTTTATCCTCAACAATTTAATGAAGATCATCAGAATTTCCTAAAATTTTATTTATAAATTAATTAATTACAAGCTGATAAATCTATTCAGCTAAAGATCTCTATTTCCGTAGTTGAAAAATTTAGAGATAGTCTTCAATTAACTCTGTTAATCAGTTATTTTTTGGAATAAGCTTGTGCCCTCAAGACATTTCCATTGATACCAATCTTGTGAAGATGTGACTATAAATAAAAACGATGGTGTGTCCCAATTTTGTTGTTGTTGTTCACGACTGTACCTATAAAGCCTCCCAATATAACTTACTTGTTCAACAACAAATATCCCAATAACAAAAGAAAAATCGACGGTCTGTATGTATATATACTAAAAAAAACTCCGTCTGAATGGGATAAGATATTTAGGTCACCGCCCATAAATCTCAAGGGTTGTTTGGAAAGTTTCTGCCGCCGTATTATAGCTTTACAAGAATTCTAACCAATACAAAAATGCTGATTTGAAGTGATCAACATTTGAAATGAGATAATTCATGAATAGCGATGTTTTCTCCAGCTTCGTGTCTATTCACCGTCAGCTTTGATTTAATTGAGTTTGTTTAGGGCCCAATATAATCATGGATATTCAAAAGCTCTCAGTTTCCGACATTTAGCAATTTTTTTTCCCAACCTCAAAGACAAGATCAGTTTTTGAAGTCTTCTGAAAGATGTGTTTGTCATCGTCACAGAAGATGTTGAATTAAGCGAACAAACAGTGCATAAATGATTTCTGGAATTGCAGTTGAAGTCAAGATTCTCGTTTTGAGATCGACAACACACAAGTTGGATGGAGTTCGGGTTTGATGACAATCAAATTAAAAGATTGTTTACGATTAATCAGGGTATTACTGCTAATGAAATAGCAAAGAGATCAGAAGAGAAGGATTCATGAAATTTGATGCGATTTGGCATTCCCTTTGATGTTTAAGACAAAAAAGAAATACATTTAAATGGATTTTATTTCAGTGAATTATTGTTCAAACACTTCTATACATCTTCATTGTTGATGAAAACCAAATTAATGCCTCAGAGAGTCTACTTTCGATACCAATATGAAAGGTAGAGCGTATTTCTCGAATGCACAATCATAAAATATAAATTTCTAAGAAGTTAATCATTAAATTTAGACTGAAAGCGAGTCAAGTATAACTATTTTAAACCATTTTTATTTAATGGGTAATGGAATCAATGTGATCAATAAAAAACGAAAATAACATAAAATGATCAAAAATCGTCTGAATGGCTTAAAATTAAAATAAATGAAATTCCCAATATTCCAATATTTACATTTGTTTTACAAAACTGCAAAAGCAATGCTGTTAAGAATTTTGTGTAAATTATATGTAAACATTGTAAATTTGTATGAATTTTTTTGTAAATTATATGTAAATGTAAATATGTATGAATTTTTTATAAATTATATGTAAATATGTATGAATTTTTTGTAAATTATATGTAAATATTGTAAATAAGTATGAATTCTTACATAAATTATGTGTAAATATTGTAAATAAGTATGAATTCTTGCGTAAATTATGTGTAAATATGGTAAATATGTATGAATTATTGTGTGAATTATATTTAAATATTGTAAATATGTATGAATTCTTGCGTAAATATTGTAAATATGTATAAATTCTTGTGTAAATATTATACATATGTATGAATTTTTGTGTAAATATTTGTAAATAGTTTAATTTTTTAAAATTATTTCTAATGGAATCACACACCATCAAGATAAGGCCGTTCTAAGGGGATTTACAACAAAAGATCGCCATTTTTGACTAATTTGGCGATATAGGTGTGTTGGCGACGTAATGAGGTAGCAAAAAAAATTTACTACTCTCTAAAATGTATAGTAGAAGCTAAGAAATAAAGATTTGTTCTAAGAGAATATTGGAGAAATTTCCACAGTTGTCTGTAACTAGCTCGCCATTTCCACGTTTGCTCCGCCCACTTTGGTGGGGCGTTATTTAAACGGCGCAGCTTAAGAAGGGATTGTTGGTCACTCAACCTTAAGACTGAGCTATATGTCTAGAAGGAGGAAGGAAAATTGAGGGAATTGGCTTTCTGTTTTGTCACTTAATATTGTGTTTCTGTCACATATATTTACATATTCATATTAGTTGTAATTATTTAACTGAAAGAAACTTAGATAAAAAATTTCTTTGTTAACCTATGTATGAATTGACTTAATTTTTTTATATTACTTGTTTATTACTCAAATACGACAAAAGAACTATTCATTTTTGAAAAAAAGAAGATACTTTACGATGAGAAAAGAGTTATCTTCAATAATAACGAGCAAACAAGTTGGTGAAATTATTCTAGTTATTCGCCATCTAACGACCAATATTCTTTGCAGAAAAGTAATGTACTGTCACTAACCATTTATAAAACTGCAGAAAACTGTTGTATAAAACCCGCATGCACAATATTGACTTGATTTGCATAACCACGTATGTTTAGAAATATAGTTTTGTGAAGAAAAAAAAAGGAATTAAAATGAAATCTGCTATGCATATTTCAATGTATCATGTCAGAACATCATTTCTTGAACGGCCAAGCACCACGTGCTCGTGCAAGTTAAATTATATTTTTACTCACTTTAATCGTTTCATCGAATGAGTCACTTTAGTACTTCAAACTATCCAAAAAAACTTTGTCTCGCATTGATTGTTTAGAAAAATATCCCATTTCCTATTTATTTCATTTCATGTAATCACGCGCTCAAAATGACATTTTTCTAGGGATTATATGCGGT
Source organism: Argiope argentata (assembly GCA_026289955.1). Lineage (NCBI taxonomy): Eukaryota > Metazoa > Arthropoda > Arachnida > Araneae > Araneidae > Argiope > Argiope argentata. Next base: position 2,109,000 of record JAOUZG010007398.1, on the reverse strand, counting down.
AGTAATTAACCTTTTTTTTTAAATCAGAGCGTTTGTCAATGTAATGGCAGCGCATTATTAAAATATGATTTTTTTTAGATGCTCGAACAGTTAATAAAATTTTTATTTTTCGCCTGTGGATTTTTCTTGACGCCACAAACCTCATTCCCAATACAACATCATGCTCTGACATGATAATAACTAAACTTCAGGGAAGTAAATAACATGACGCGTTTAATCTCATTACATGTAAAAGTGTAGTAAGTGCTATAGGCGAATTTTAGCAAGTTGAAGAAGTTGATCAGAGGAAAATCAATAATTCAAAAATTTTATTTAATTATTGACAAAAAATTTTAAACAGAAAAGGAGTTAAAGTTTGGGGCTTAGATATGAAGGATAAGAGAAAAAAGAAAAGAAAGTAAGAAAAGAAAAGAAGCTGATCAAAGGTATCCTCTGATATTCATCCTATATTCTAGATGTATGCGTTTTGGATTTTCTTTTATTCAGATATTTAAAGAAATTTTTCGACTGAGATGGGATGTGTAGGATTTGTATTTTACTACATTTTTATACTACATTTTGTGTAGGATTTGTAAAACACCATTCTGGGACTTCACTTCAAACAATTTAACAAATATTAGCACCATTAAAGAATATTCAATACAATATCATGCTACAATAAGCATCTCAAGATTTATGGAGATTATATCAGGATATAAGTAAGAGAACTTTTAGAGAAATGTATTGAATATTTTCTTGAATTATAACTATTGGTGTAATATTTGCCTTTTACCTATACTGTCATTGCGGTTGTACTGAATGGATTGGTAAGGGGTTATTGTATACAAACTGCAGCTGTCGAATCAAACAATTGGCTCAAATGAATGTTGCAGACATCCGAACAAATTGAGCCAAACCATTGACCAAATGCTTTCAGAATCATCTAATCGTAAACAGACAAATAGAAACAGATGTGCCATTGGTCAGTCGACTGGTCGGAGTTGTTGGAGCTCTTTCTGAATGTCTTATTTCCTGTAGTCTAGATGCATGCCGCTTGGATTTTCATTTATTCGAATCCTTAAAAAAAGATTTGATGAGGTTTCGTTTAGGAATACATTTGTAGAGCACCGTTTTGGAATAATTCAAACACTCAGACAAGCAGCTGTAAGATTAAATAATGTTTAATCTAGAATCAGGAGTTTACGAAAATTGTATCAGGAAATAAATAAAAGCGTGCAGTATTTGGAAATGCATGAAATATTTTCTTTGATTATAGCTGCTGCTGTAATATTTATCTTTTAACTATAACACCCTCGGGACTTTACTCGCTGGATTGACAGGACGTTGTTGCATAGAAACTGATTCATTTAAATTTAACAGTCATATGAACTATTTGAACTAAACCACTGACCAGATGCGTCCAGAATTATTTAATCCCAAACAGATAAACTGAAACAGATGTATCATTGGTCACTCAACGGAAATTATTGGAGCTTTTTTGGAATATCTTTTTCCAAACTTTATTTAGTCCTGCCTAGAAACTTTTAAGTTATTATCAGTTATTTCATTTTCAAAACAGCGAAGATCAATCATATCATTTTCAAAACCACGACGATCGATTATATCATTTTCAAAACCACAATGATCAAATTTATTATTTTCAAAACCACAACGATCAATTATATCATTTTCAAAACCCCGATGATCAGTTTTATTATTTTCAAAACCACAGCAATCAATTATATTATTTTCAAAACCACAAAGATCAATTATATTATTTTCAAAACCACAAAGATCGATTATATCATTTTCAAAACCAAGACGATTAACTATATCATTTTCAAAATCAAGCGTGATCAATCATATCATTTTTAAAA
>JAOUZG010007398.1:2080929-2096413 GCA_026289955.1 Argiope argentata | reverse complement strand
ATATATATATATATATATATACATATATATATATATATATAATGATTTTTTCGAGCTTAATTTAAACCCAATCAATTTTTAGTTTTTTAAACCGATATGAACTGAAATAAGTAAAAATCTACCATTCTAAGCAAAATCCTTTTAATGAATCCATATTTTTTCCTTTTCTAAGTCTATACGTAAAGTCTGTTCTTAAATTCTTATCAAAATCTCATGATATAAAATCACTGGAGGAAAATATTTCACGCTCTCTTCGCTCTATTGTGGACTGACGAATCTTGCCGTTTCTTTCTTGTACATAAATTATATCTCCCGGGATGGAATAAATTTCAAGTTTTACAACTTCAAAGTGTCTTCTCTCTTCGGATATAAAACTGCTAAAAAAATTTATATTATATATAGACATAAACGTATCCATGATCAATTTCTTGTTCAACTCTGAATTTATACGTTTTCGTTATCTGTGTCTATGGTATTATTTCTAAATATTTTAGCTTATAAAGAAATGCCTAAAAACGAAACTAAGTGCAATGTAGTTATCCTTTGAATCACGTGATTAGTAGATTTATCTGTGGACACAACTGACCAAAAAGTAAAGAAAAATACATCCAGAGATTGGCTACATTCTAAATATTAGTCAAGGAGCTCTGAAGAAAAAAGATTTCGATTATAAGAAGATTTAATCGATGTTTCGCGAGCAATGGTGACATTTCATAGAAAACCATTATGGACATTTTCTGACCTACTCTCTGTCTGACATACTTTCAGAAATGGTGTGTTTTGTTTTTTAACTTCAAGGTATATTGAAGAGGCATAAAGGACAATTTCAAAAGAAGTACTTCTACCGAAAGTATGTCAGATACGTAATTGTAGATATTTATCATTTATGTACCGAATCGATTGAGTACATAATTTGATATGTATCTACAATTTTACTGTAAATACTGTACTGTAATTTTTACTGTAATTTATTTAAAGGAACACTCTTTTATTTTTACCTATCAAGTTCTTAATTATAACATAACATTCCAGCAAAATCTGTAATGCCTGGCTATAATAAAAATATTTTTGTTAGTCTACGTCATTATTCAAAAAGCAAATTTCAATTTCTGTTTTCAAGTGAAGAAACTCAAGCAGAATTTCTTTTTATTGTTTAAAGCGACTGATTTATCGGAGTATGAATTATTTACTATGCGTCATCATATTCTACGCTCATTTTTTAATACTAGATTGTAGCAAAGATCAATAAGCTGAGGTATTCATCTTTTATTAATTTATTTGTATATTGTTTCATTAAAGCTTATTCGTTAGTCTGTGTCGTTATCCAAAAAGCAAATTTGAATTTCTGTTTTCAAATGAAGAAGTTCAAACGAAATTTCTTTTCATTTTTGGAAGTTACTGATTTATCGGAGTACGAATGATTTACTATGCGCTAATGAACATCATATTCTACGCACATTTTTTGATACTAGATTGAAGCAAAGATCAATAAGCTGAGTTATTCATCTTTTATTAATTTATTTTTATGTTGTTTCATTAAAGCTTACTCCTATTATTTTTTTTCAAGAATGCATTTATTTTGTACTAATAATTTTCATTTTTTCTCTTAACATATAATCCTTCGTTTTAATTCAGTTAAAATGATTAAATTTGATTTATGTATCGTTTAGCGTTATGAAGTTTTATGTCAATGTATATAATGATCCATTTTAAATTTTAGAATTAATAGTATTCCGATTATAGTTGATATAGTCAAAAGTTCCATAAACAAATCATATATTGTAATAAGAGGAGCAATTCATTTAAAATTCGATTACTTTAAATTACAAAAAATCGTGAAGAGATGAATGACTCAAATAATAGGCCCTTATTAATTTTTTCTAAAATATCGAAAAAAAATTCAAATACCATTCCTCTGTGAATATAAACAAAACTAAACTGATGCCATTCGCCATTTATCAAATATATCAAAGCAAAAGTAACAATCAGATAGAAAATCAAACGGACACAAGGTATTTTTTATTACAACTTTTGATGGTTCAATTGAGACAAAATATTTGAGATATTGTTAACAGTTTGTTTGGATGGGCATTTACTGTAACAAATTAGAATAGGTAAACCGATAGATAATTGACCTATTGATAGATTTCTTTCCAAATTTGATATATGTCTATAAGTTTTATAATAATATCCTTGGCAAAATTTAATGCTTCAAAAGAATTATGCTTTTTCAATTTCTGCTATTAGTTCAAACTCTCCCTATATATATTTATATATCTTGTTCAAATTTTCAATCGTTAATAAATTACTTTTTATTCATCCAATCAACTCCACACACATTTTTTATAACTTTTAGTGGATGACAACTGATTTAAACACAGTTTTACAATTGTTAATTCATTCTTTGAGTTTTGTTAATTTTTAATGTAAGGGCATTTGAAGTCAACAAACAGTGGCTTAATCGGTAAAATGCGAGGATTTCAGCATTTTTTCACGTGAAGGCGAAGAAGGCGAGTTTAATTTTTGCGTAAATCAGTAATTTTTTGATAAATTATTGATATCAATTGTAATTATTTAAGAAAAAGTAACTAAAATCAAATTTTTCTTTACTAGCCTAAAAAGGAATTCACTTAAATATGCTTTTTATATTATTTACTGATTATGCATTCACATGCACCAGGGCGGACAAATAGTATACCTTATGATTGATCTGATTAAGATATTTGACACATATTAACAATTTTGATAAAAAGATCATTGATCCAATTCATCCATATAGCGTGTTGTGTTTATCAGTTGTCTTGTTCATATCCAAACATATATTTTGCTAATGTTAAAATTAAAATGTAAAAAAAATGCTTTCTTTTAGTATTATCTTCGAAGTAGAGTTTTCATTTTCAATTTTACTTTATAGTATATACGGATTTTAATTTTTGCATATTATAAATTGCTTTGGTTTATTTAACAGAACTCATGTTTTGAATCTTTTAAAATATCAGGGCAAAATTATATATATATAGTATACCTTTCTATTTAATTAAATTCGCGAATTTGTATTGTAAAATTTCTTATTTCAAAGAAATATTTTTAGTTTAAATAGTAAAACAAATAATATGAAATATTAAGTCAATTCATACTAAGGTAAAAAAAAGAAAGAAATTGTTTTAGCTACTTTTTATTAAATAATTACAATTAATGTAAATAATTGAACAAAAATTATGTATGGCCAAAACAAAATCAAGTCAGTATCCGTTGAAAATAAATCAGAACTCACTGCACATATGTGAATTATCAATGCTAATTGGGCAATGCAAATGCGGGAATTTTATACTCCAGTTGGGGTAACGCCATACAGATAAGAAATTTTTAATTTCCTTTATTTTTTCGTTTTAATTCAAAAATACTACAAAATAAATTTGAAAAATCTACTCATTAACAATGTTTAATTTTGAATGCATCAAACGCTACGAAAATAAACAGAATCGTTTGAAATAATCGGTCAAAAATTTGTATTAAGCCTAACATTATTAGCGTGGGAAAAATAAACTTAAGTCTTAATCATTTGGCGGTGGGGAAATGAAGAGTTTTGGTAAGAAGGTTAAGTTATTTTTAATTAATAAAAAATTAACCAAATTAACGAATTTATATTTGGAAAAACCATATTAACATCAAGTGTCATCCACTATAAGTTTTAAAAAATGTATTTGAACTTGAGTGGATGAATAAAAAGTATTTTATTAATGATTAGAAATTTGAACAAATATATAGTGAGTGTGAACTAATGGTAGGAATTTAAAAACAATTTTAACAATCTAATACTAGTTAGCACTAAAATTTCATTAATTAAGATGTTAATCTATAGACATGTAAATTAATCAATATGAGCTTTCATATTAAATATAATGATGAATAATAGAAAATACCAGGCAATCAACGTACTTGCTTCTTATTCAAGTTTAGTTTGGGCGGAGTCCAACCATTCTTCTCATTAATGAAGTCGCAATGGATAAATAATAATTCATTTATGCCCTATGAAGCTCGTGCCCATTAAATGGCATTAACATTAAATTATTTATATTGCCGTTAAATAATTGTAAGTAAATGTTGTAGTTATTATGAAACAACTTGTAAATAAAAACTCTTTCACTATCATAATAATGTCGATGATAGTTATGAGTTAGCTTCAGATCTAATACATTACTTTCTTCCTATATATATCTGTACGATGATTTCACCAAACTAATTGCAAATTGTTTCGATTGCATTTATAATTATTTGCGAATTTTGTCGAATCTAAAGAGAAGGCTAAAACAGTACATTCTATCTACATATTTATTCTATCGTCTGATAAAAATATTGGTTCATAGTTTGGCTTCATTAATAAATCTTTTAGATTCCTGTCATATTTATGTTGTTGTTGTTACCTATGGCACTTGTCTATGGACAAGTCCAGTTGATACTTATTTTAAGCCGAAAGGAGCTAGTCTTGTTTTTTGAAGTAGCGCGATCTAGGGCCAAGAGCGCTACCTCTGTGCCAGAATATCTAGTTATTGACAGGTCTGATAAAATATACTTCTTCCCATTAATCTTTTTGACGACTTGTACATTCTGATGGTAACACAATAGAATCTAATATGGTAGAATACAGTTCTTTCCATAGATCATTATAGCTATTTGTACATACTAATGGCGCAAAATTTTGGTTATACCTTAAGATTTAGACAACTTTGATAAAAATAGTTTTTTCCATTGCTCTTTATACACATTAATGGCACAAGATTTTGCTTATAACAGAGATGCACAATCTTTCCAGAATGAGGGGCCAAAATATTAAAAAGTATAATGTCGAGGGACAAAGCAGCACGTGAATGTTAAAATATATTACAAACATGAAAATACTGATTATTTATAGCAATATACATGCATTACCATTATTATTTTACTTGTTTTACGCATGAACACATTATGTAATAAATAAATGAATAAAACATAAACATTATAGCTATGATTAAAATACTTTACTCCCCAAAAAGGAAAAAAAAAGTTCCCTGCTAAAACGGTGGCAAAGTTGAAATAGAAAAAGGGAGGAAACCTTTTTGGTAATTATACAGAGAAAGCAATTTAAATTTAGAGGAAAAAAATTAATAATCAAAATTAGCAAAAAATAATGGGACTGAATATTTGAAGTCATTGATTTTATGCTGGGCTTGATATTGGTTGTGGCAATACGTAGAACAGCAGGAATGTTCTCATCTGCTATTCTATTTCTTATTTTTTATTTGTTTAAATTCCTTAGTGAGAAACTTTGCTCATACATGTAAGTGCTGCCAAAGAAAGTTGCACATGCTGCTGCATTTTGCTTTAAGCACGAAAATTCCTCGGCTAAGTCTTTACTCTAATATCGGTTTTCCTTTGAACTGAATTTTGAAAAAATCAGAATTTTCTTAAACAATTACGGCTAACTGCATACTCTCAGCCACTGGATTTACATCAACAGAAAATGGAGAAGAAAATACATCAATTTTTGGTTGACATTTTTCAAAATCTGAAAACCGATCATCAAACGCATTACGCAAGATTTGAATTTGATCCTCATACTGCATTTTCATGTGTGGAAATTTTTCACGTCCGTGAGCTTCTATATGAAAACTCGTACTCGCAGGTAGCCATGAAAGGGACAAATTAAAAAACGGCGTAATAAAAAGTAAATAAACAACAACAAAAAACAACTGTAAATCATTTATTCCGATGTAGAATGTGTTAGTATCAGATTTTTCCCCATGTTTCTTTGAATAAGTCTCATTTCATTTTAAATCATTCTTATTTTATTAACAACATTCACCATTCACGAGTCATAGGTTGTGAATCCCTGGGTTACACCGTAGGATCTGAATAAATCTGACAGAATATATTTATTTCCAATAATTTGTTGAAAGATTTCAGGAAACTTATTAAACTTGTTCAGGAAACTTGTTGATCCTTATAACTATTTGTATATACTAATGGCACAAGATTTTGGTTATACTTTAAAATCTAGACGGTTCTAATAAAAATAGTTTTGTTTCCATTGCTTTTTATTGCTATTTATACACATTATTGGCACAAAATTTTGGTTACACTATAGGATCTAAATAGATCTGAAAGAATATATTGTTACGTTTTTAGCGTAGCGGGTTCGGATTGAATGGACTTTATTTGAGGACAGCACAAACAAATTTATTTACAGCTATTTACAGGTATATACAGGATGACTTGAAAAAATAAATCTTCAGGAAACACAATCCAGCAATAATCAGTCACTTACAGCTTAAATGCAAGTCTCACTCACAATAAACACGGTTTGCAAAACAGCTATAGTATAGCACAGCAACAGTCAATCACAGCGAGCTCAATAACACAGCGTCAACAGCAAACGCAAACATAGCTCACTAATAACAAGCGAAAAGCTACTAGTCCAGCAACCCGCTTCTCTTCCCAAAGAGCGATCCTCTGCCAAAATGCGGCAGTCCGTCTCTTATATAGCCGGAGAAAGTGCCGAAGCGATCACCGAGAGAAAACGCGGCGCTGCCAGAATTGACACGGGGTTACCAGAATATTCCTCCCGCCAAGTCATCTCGGCTGGCGCGGAGCGCCTTGTGACGCGCCGCCAACGTTTTCACCTCTGGCAAGAGTCAGCGTTCGCTCGCTTGTAATAATATTTATTCCAATTAATTTGTTCAAAGATTTAAGGAAACTTGTTCAGAAAACTTGTTGACCCCTATAACTGTTTGTATATAGTAATGGCCCAAGATTTTGGTTACATTTTATCTAGATAGTTTTGATAAAAATAGTTTGTTTGTTTGTTTTTTCATTTCTCTTTATGGAGATTTGTACTCAGTAATGATACAAGAGTGTGGTTACACTTTAGGATCTAAATAGATCTGAAAGAATATGGTTATTCTCATTAATTTGTTCAATGATTTAAGTAAATTAGGTAAACAGTTTCAGTTCCAATTTTTATTTGTCATGGTTTAATTGCACGTCTAATAAAAAATGGAAGTATACAACGATCGAATCAAACGAATGTAGCTAGTTTTTTGGTTACATTTCTAAGGATATGAAGACCTAAGTGAAATCTGATGAAGTATCTTCATATATCTCTGCATAAGATTTCATATTATGCTTACACAATTCAGTTGTATTTATAACGATTTTTCGAATCTAAGACCAAATCTGACATTCAGATTGATAGATTGATACAACATGGTTATAGAATTGCAGTTTTGATAGTCTTTTCAACTAAAATGTCGTCATATATATATATATATACTGAAGAGCCAAAAAATTCGTTAATGAAAACTGCTATGAAATATTATCGTAAATAGACCTTACACAATCACTTCGTAAATTAAAATATGTGCTCTTACTATACATTAATTTACTGAATTATAAATTAATTTATTAAATTATAAATATTGAATTGAATATTAATTTATTGAATTGTAAATATTGAATTAAATATTAATTTATTGAATTGTAAATATTGAATTCTGCATTCTGTTTTACGATCTTTTATTTGATCTAAACAATATGTGTAATTGATTTGAATTCAAATTTGTTATTATATTTCTGTGTTACTAATTTATCTCTAAGGTCTCAACTTTCTTGGATTTTGGGGTCATGAGGGATCAATTTTTGACAAAATTGTCAGGTCCCACACAAAAAAAATCCCTTGTTTGAATCCCTGATTGAGGGTGACCCTTGAAAAAGTCTTCAGGCCGGATTCATTGTATTTCTTCCACTTTTTATCTTGAATTTTAATTTAAACTTATTTATTATTGCCATTTTAGATTAATTTATTGAGTTTATTGTTTATGAAGTGTGAACACTTTATATAATATTATATCAAAGATCTTATTTGATAAATCATTAAGTAAACTTTATAATATTTTGTATGATATAAATACACAAATTTAACATTCTAGAATAAATTTTATGGACTGGCAAAAATATAATCGAAGAGTAAAAAAAGCATAAACAGATAAAGGCGAAACCATTACTATTTCCATGGTAACAATGTTTACAAGCCAAGTGCTGTTTTTCCAAGCTCATATTTGTAGTATATATACAACATTTCTTTATTATAGAAAACTTAATACTATTCATTCAAACATATGAATGAAAAATCTGTGAGGAAATTGGAATTTAAACTTATCAATGAGATGAAACAGTACTTTAAAGGAATTTATAAATGAAATATTCGGTCTAATTATTAAATTTGATTCTAATTTTATCCATTAAAAATAAATTATTTATATTCTTTCTATTTATTCTTAAAATCGAGGTAAGGAAAAATGTTACAATTACATAGGGTTGTTCTTAAATCACTGAAGTTATAATTATCATTGAAGTGATATTCATTTGAGTTTGAAATGGAATGAAATTCAATTTTATTTCATTAAACATTTAATAGGCTGATTTTTCCAATTGTTGGAAAATAAAGATAGATCTATTTAGTGTCTGTGTGGTTCACAGGGCAAAAAAAAGTCAAGAAATTATACTGTAAAATTTAGATGCTAGATGAACCACATATTATCATTTTTAATAGAGATGTGGTACATGAACCATTTCAGTTGGACTGGTCACCATTGAAATGGTTCATGTAAGAAATAAAGAGAACATATCAAAAACTATTAAAATAATTTGGATTTAATGCTTGAAAATTTTAGAGAATCGCCGGTTTGTGTTTAAATCTAAAACTTTTAACTTAAATAAAATAAAACCAATATACTATAGAGAACCAGGTTGTTGCCAAAGGCATCTAGAACTATATATTTCAAAATAATCATTTTATATATAATAGAAAAATAGATAATTAGAACTGTCTTGAATTCAAATTCTCTCTCTAATACTTAGAATTTCCATCATCATAATGTTAAAACATAATCTATGGTTCAAATTTATTTCTCTTAATCTAAAGTTAAAACTGGATAGTAGTATTTTTGAATTATTTTCTCAAAGTAAGCATATTTGTATTTGATGATTTTAACAATCTTTAACGAAAAGAACCATCATTTACACCAGGACATTTCTTTTGAGAAATATGTTCAATTAAATAAATGAATAAAAATTTTCCATGCTTTTATAAAAAATTTGAAGCTTCTAAGTTGTAGTTTTAACTGATTTTTTAAAAGTTTTACTGCGCTAACTTTGCATACAGAGGACGGAAAAGATGTGTTAAAATTACTTATTAAATAACATTATCATTATTAAAAATATGCAATTAATTTTCACTTCATATATTAAATTTACTTGCAGTTCATTTATTAATTTTGCCTATTCAATATTAAAATACAATTCAACCTTCAAAAATTTAGATCATCGTCATTTTTTTTAATTTGGAAAGTGTGTTTACTATTGATATATCTATTTTAAGACACGATTTTTCATTAGAATTAGTCTTTGGATAAACATAATTCTCAAAATAAACTACCAACAAGCCAAGTTTCACCCCATTTCGAAATGATGTTAAAGCAGGTCACAGCATTGATATGATCTTAAAAATACTCAGTAAACCCAGAGCTTTTCACTTCTCTAATCCTCTTTGTTCTTTCTTTACAGACAGTTACCAGTTTTGAGAAAAACGAATTGTTAAGAACATTCAGTAAAACGCTTCACCTACTATAAAAGCGGATTTAAAGCCCTTTTTAGACCCTTTCACCGAAAAAGGAATACACTCCATTTTCTTTTAACATCACAAGCTCACGGTTTTTCCTCTTTTCCGCCGGTTGCCATGGTCACGGGAAAAAAACACGTGGTCCAGGATGTATTCCCGTCGGCATGGCAACCGCAGGTCGTCCAGGTGCAGGGATGGAGCCGGGAAAACAGATTGAGTTATTGCAGTTTCCAAGGGTTACGGGTTTTGTGGTGTAAAGCCAAAGGAAAGAGATAAGATTGAATTGGTTTTTTGTTTCTTATTCTATACAAGTTGACAGCGTCTCTGCTGTCTGAATTTGTTGGGAATCAATGGGAAAAGATAGTTGTACTTTAGAAGGGATAATCGATTTTTTTTTTCAATTTGATATTTTATTGATTTTTTTTCATCAGTTAAGATATTTTTGGCTAAAACAAAAATAAATTAATAAATTGTAATCCTATTTTTTCAATTCCTACTATTAGCTCACTTTCTCCCTATATATACATACAGTGGATCAAAAAATTCAGAGTACACCTTACTTTTACTTGATAAATCTGACTTTCAATACAAATATCACATTGAATAAAAGACCAAACATATTTTTATTTTTACACACAACAAGAAGTTTAATTTAAAGTAAAAATAAAGAAAAATCAACGAAAAAACCTCTAATCTGAAAAATATCAGAAGCCTTTTAAATAAACTTGCCCAGATTTTTGCTTCAAAAAATTGTCAATACACCAACGAAATTTTTGTAATATCTCGCAAAGAAAGAAAGTGTAAATATTTAATTGCGTGTCTTTTGGATTTTATAATGACTTTTAGACGTTTTTGTACCGATTTGACCAATTTTTGGCGGTATTTTAAGATGTTTTACCCATTCTTTTTGCGACAACAGTTTTAAATAGGATTTGTTTCTAATTTTGTGCTTTTAAACCACTATTTTGAATGTGGCCCACAGATATTCAATGGCATTGATGTCATGGTACTGTGGGTAGCGTGTGTGTAAATGGTGTTTACAATGAAAAAGTATCATTATTTTAACGTTACGGGCATTCTTTTGGGGGTCATTGTCCAGCTGGAAAATGAAATTTCCTCCTAAAACTAAATTTTTTTCCTTCGGATCGCTATAATCATATGGTTCATCTAACGTGCTGCCGAAATTCCTTCAATCATAGTCAGAAATGTAAGTGCTGAAACTGTGCACAATTTCATTAAACAAGCTGGATATAAAAGTCAAATTGTTTGGAAGAAAGCGTTCATCATATTGCAAATTCAGAAAAAAGAGTTTGAAGTTTTCAGAAACTAATTAAGTAAAGACCAATAACTTTTGGAAGAAAGTTATACTGAATGAGGAAAGAAAATTCAGCATTTTTGGCTGTGGCAACGTATGGAGAAACCCTAATACTGTTTTGGATTCAAAAAATTTACGTTTTACAATCAAACTTCGTGGTGACTCTATCATGATTTAGGCAGGCATGGCTTCAACCGAGGTAGGAAATTTATTTCTTATTGAGGGCATTAGGAACCATATGGTTTTCTTAAATCCACTTTGTAGCAATCTTACAGAAAGTGCTAAAAATTTGGCTTCAGGTGGGAATTTCATTTTCCAGCAGGACAATGACCCCAAAATGAATTCACGTAACGCCAAAATAATGTTGTTTTTTTCATTGTAAACTGCTTTCACACACACTACCATAGTATATTGATATCAATACCATTGAATATCTGTGGAAAACATTTAAAATAGTGGGTGAAAAACACAAAATTAGAAATAAATCCTATTTAAAACTGTTGTCGCAAAATGGGTAAAACATCTTCAAATACCGCCAAAAATTGGTCGAATCATCATCACAGTGTCTGAAAGTCAATATAAAATCCAAAAGATATGCAATTAAATATTTACACTTTCTTTCTTTGCGAGATATTACAAAAATTTCGTTGGTGTGGTTGTTTCTCAGTTTTTTGAGGCAAAAATCCACGTAAGTTTATTTAAAAGGCTTCTGAAAATTTTCAATTTAGCAGTTTTTTTGTTGATTTCTTTATTTTTACTTTAAATTAAACCATTTGTTATGTGTAAAAATAAAAATCTGTCAGGAACTGGTCAATGTGCTATTTGTATTGAAAGACGGATTTATCAAATAAAAGTAAGGTGTATTCTTAATTTTTTGAGATACTGTTTGTATATGGTTCAAATTTTCAATCGTTAATAAAATACATTTTATTTATCAACTCAAGTTCAAATACATTTTTTAAAACTTATAGTGGATGACACTAGAGTTTCATGCAGTTTTATCAAACGTTAATTCATAAATTAAAATTAAATATTTTTTTAAAACTTTAAGTTTTAGCAGCTTGCCAAAAAAATTGAAATCAACAGGCATTAGTTCAAACGGTAACACGTGAGGATTTTAGTATTTTTGCCGTGAATGTGAAGAATGCGAATTCAATTCTTGTGAAATTCAATAATTTTTTGATTAATTCATTATATTAATTGTAATTATTTAATGAAAAGAAACTAAAATAAATTTTTCTTTGTTAATCTGAGTAGGAATGAACTTAATTTTTTTATATTACTTGTTTAAATTTTAATCAAACTAAAGCTCTCAGAGTTCTGGATTGAAATATTCATAAAAATAATAGTCCCACGTTCCTTAAAACACGCTTCATGTTGCTTTCTGCACAGATCCTAATAATCTACATCTTACCATAAGTTATTAATTATAACCGATTAATCACATTTACCATAATATATAAATTAAAAATTGTACTAAGCAAATGATTTAAAAAGAATCGATAAAGAGACAATAGATAATGAAAGTGAAAAATATTTCACTATATTTTCCCTTTAAAATTCTAAAATTCTCAACTTTTCAGCTTTTAATTTACTCTAAAACATGGATATCAGTAAATTTTCCCACCGTTATTCAATAAAATAGTTTCACATTAATATATTTTATTTCAAATAATTTTTATTATTAATTGTATTAAAAATATAAAAATTATGAAAACTGAAAAACAAAATTCAATTCATAATTTTTTTTAAAAAAAATTACAGTCGAAAATATACATTTTTTCATAATTATTATTAAAAAATACATTTTTTGGATATTTATTAAAAGAATTGTAATAAATATCTATGAAATATTTCTATAAATTTTTTTATCATTTTAGTGAAATAAAAATAATGATGAATAATGACTTCCTCGTATTATATTAAAAATTAACGAAAAGAAAAATTATAAGTTTAAAAAGAAGATTTTAACTTTAAAATCTGATATTATTGGATGCTATATGAGAGTTGAAACTTGTTCAGAGATTTGTAAATTTATATTGATTTAGTAAAAAAAATATTAAAAAATAGAATGCGATCAATTAATTAAAAAACGTTCGCCTATAAAAAAAGACTCAAGTAGCTAATGAATAAGTGCTTATATTATCATTTTAATATAATTTTTTATTTGTTCCCTTAAAATACGGATTCATCTGCAAAATGAATTTTACCTAAAAATCAATATATTAACGTTAAATGTAAAATAAAGATTAAAATGAAATCTGCTAAGCCTATTTCAATGTATCATGTCAGAACATCATTTCTTGAACGGCCAAGCACCACGTGCTCGTGCGAGTTAAATTATATTTTTTATTCATTTTAATTGTTTCATCTAATGAGTCACTTTAGCATTGCAAACGATCCAAAAAACTTTGCCCCGCATTGATTGTTTTAAAAAAATATCGTATTTCCTATTTATTTCATTTCATATCATCACGTGTTCAAAAGGACATTTTTCCAGGTTTTATTTGTTGTGGTCATTAACTTATTGTTTTTAATCAGAGCTTTTGTAAATGGGATGGCATCACGTAATAAAAGCTGATGTTTTGTAATGCCCATGCAAGATAAATAATTAAATAAAAATAAAATAATAAAATTTAAATAATTAAATAATAAAATTTTTATTTTTCACCTACAGATATCTGTTGACATCAAAAAACCTTATTCCCAAAACAATATCATGTTCTGACATGATAGAAATATTACTCTGATCATAACATGTTCAAATTACTTCTTTTAAAATACACCTATATCAAATATCGTCTGCGAAATTTTATCAAATATTTTTACAACCACAATAAACATATGTCAATCCGGAATTAACTCTGTTGTATGTCTGAAAATAAATGTGTTTGTAATGGAATACAAATTCTAACTTGGTCTTCTCTCCAAATTGGCCTATTTTCTTGAATTAAATTTATGCATTAAGATGTTGTACAAAGAAATTCTTGCAACAAAAATATTTGGAATGTCGAAATGATACTTTAAAGATGTATTGAAAACAAGGATATTTAAGTAGATTAAAATATGTAAAGAGAGTAGAGATTTTGTCATAGATGAATCATGTTTCGGAAATCTATCCACCACATCTCATCATTAACATTTCGACATCAGATCAACAAATTGATACTCAGTGATATTGGTACTCAGTGATAATTATTTAAAAATTAGAGGTATTATTGAGCAAGAATCTCTTTGGAAAATGACAAAAATTAGAAAAACTATGAAGAACAAACTGTTTGATTTTGCAAAATGATAATTCAACTTATTGCAGGGCCATTATCATTTTTTTTTCAATTTTTGAAAAAAATCATCAAGTATTATATTCATCTGATATGCATTATAAGATTTTTAATTTCCACAGTTCAGATTAACTTTTCTTGGTAACCATTTTGAGTCCATTACCTGGTAAAAGAATATTTGCTACGAATTCAAAAAGAATAGCGTAAAAAGGATTTTAAAGCAAGTTTTAATTGAAAACTGTTGATGTGCATTGCAGTAGAAGGAAATTACTTCGAAAAAGAAGCATTAAATCTTGAACAATAAAATCACACTTTTTTTTATCATGTCAGAACATGATGTTATTTTGAAAATGAAGTAGATAAAAATCCGTAGTCGAAAAATTGAAATTTTATTAATTGAACGAGCACATCAACAAATCAGTTTTTAATAACGCGTTGCCATTGCATTTACAAAAGCTCTGATAAAAAAAGTTAGTTATTACAGAAAATAAAACCTAGAAAAATGTCATTTTGAGCACGTGATTATGTGAGAGGAAATAAATAGGAACTGGGATATTTTTTTAAACAATCAATGCGAGACAAAGTTTTTTCGATCGTTTGCTATGCTAAAGTGACTCATTTAATGAAACGATTAAAATGAATAAAAATATAATTTAACTCGCACGAGACCGTGGTGCTTGGCCGTTCAAGAAATGATGTTCTGACATGATACATTGAAATATGCACAGCAGATTTCATTTTAATCTTTTTTTAGGTGGAAGTCATTCTGGACATTTTTTTAATCACAGTGCTTAATTGGTTCGTTTTTTTTTCGTTTCTATAGCATGCAATACTTTAAATGTATTGTCTGTAGCATGAGTTTTAATTATTTAAGTAAATAAATAAATCTATGAGGAAAGTATTTAGGAAAATATTTATCAGTGTCTAAAGGTTAATGGCAAGAATTTTTATTCACCCCCAGCCAGTAAATTTCATTGAAATATTTCAGAAGCATAATTTTTGAAAATGTTGTGTAAAAATGTAATATAATTAAACTAATTAGAAATAAATTTAAAAAATATGCCGCCGTAAACTTTTATATTAAGGCAAAATACCAAATGTCACACAGGTTATATTCTTTTTTCTTATCTACTGTATTCCTAGTCAAAAAGGCAATCTGCCTTTTCGTTGACTTTTTATGCAAATTTTGATACAAACAACTTAGAATTATAAAAATTATCACAAACATGCTTT
>JAOUZG010007398.1:2044846-2069367 GCA_026289955.1 Argiope argentata | reverse complement strand
GTAGATGGATTAATTTAAACAAATAATCTCATCATTAGAATTGGAGAACATATTTTGGTAAAATCTATTAATTCATGTTTCTGTGACTCTTAGAATAATCTCATTAAAACTTTCACCATTTTTCGTATTTTGGGGTGGAATCTCTTCATCCGTGTCAGTCCTAACACTATAAATCAACAAGATCAATATTCTTATATTACAATTTCAGTTGAGTTTCATATTTATGACACAAATTCTATCCTTTCCTGTTCATGTGAACACTATAAATCATTGAGATGTATAGATAAAAATCGGAATTAATGTTTTCTCAAACCGCAGGTGTATCTCATATTTTGCTTTTGTAGTCTAGCCACCCATGCTCATATGTACATAAAAATTACTGAGATTGATGGGTGAATTTCGGCAAGTAATATTATCTACAAATCTTTAGGTGCATATTAAATTTTAAATAAAATTTATTCTTGGATTGATTATCTGTACATCTGTCTTTTCATATGTGTATGAATTTGATAACTATTTTAATGATTGTTCCAACAAATTAGAATTAAAAATATGGATGATTATTAAATTTACCGCTACGAAACAAATAAATAGCTAACATCTGTTTTTTGTTTCGCCATGTGTATGTGAATGTCATAGCTCTAAGAAGATGACTGAGCCGGCTTTCTGGCAGAGAGGTAGTGTATCTTCCTCGTGTTCTGAGAGTCCCGGTTTGGGCATGGTTGTTCTTCTGTATGCTACTTGTGAGATGTATGACTGTGCTCTTCTTTAAAAAGGGACTGTGCAAGCATATGTGGCGAGTGTGTAGCTAAATCGTACTCTTGGCCCTAGTTGTCTCTACTTCAAAAACAAGAGACGCTCCTTTCGGCTTAAATCTGCTGCTCTACCAGCGGGGGGCTTCTCCATTAGCAAGTGCCATAAGTAACAACAACACAACAGATGATTGAAATTTGGCGTGTCTCTCAGACATAAAGATTTCAGATCAGCGCTGGATTTTAATAATATTGTTGTTTATCAATAGAAAGACTGGTCAAAACACATATACAATTCTCTTTCTTGTGGGATAAGTTGTATATTAGTCATACCATATTGGGAAAGCAAATTTGTAAATCGGAGCTAGAGAAGCTTATTTATGTAAAAAAAATTCAATCTGTCAGCTTTCTGTTTTTAAAAGAAATATTGTTTTACCGAACAATCAAAGAAGGTAAAGAAATAAAAGATTAAAATGAAATCTGCTATGCATATTTCAATGTATCATGTCAGAGAGTAATTTCTTAAACGGCCAAGCACCTCGTGCTCGTGCGAGTTAAATTATATTTTTATTCATTTTAATGGTTTCATTTGAATGAGCCACTTTAATATTGCAAACGATCCAAAAAACTTTGTCTCGCATTTATTTTTTAAAAAAAATATCGCATTTCCTATTTATTTCATCTTATATAATCGCGTGCTCAAAATGACATTTTTCTTGGTTTTATTGGCTGTAGTCATGAACTTATTTTTTAAAAAAAATTAGAGGTGTTGTAAATGCAATGGCGACGCGTTATTAAAAGCTGATTTTTTGAGATGCTGGAGCAGATAATAAAAAAAAAATTTGCCTACGGATTATTGTTGACGTAACAAACCTCATTCTCAAAATAATATCATGTTGTGGCATGATAAAAAGTGTGTTAAACCTCTAGTTTGAAAATCCATATCACGATAATTTTTTTTATTATTGCGTCATTATGATTCATTTGCCTTTAATGTATTTATTTATGTTGTTATTGTTATCGGTACTTGTCATGGACAAGTGCTCTGATGGCCGTCAGCGATTTTAAGTTGAATGAGCGTCTCTCGTTTTTGAAGCAACTCCAACTAGGATATCTCACAGATAGCACACAGAAGAACAACCATGCCCTAACCGGGACCCAGATCACGAGGAAGACACTCTACCTCTGTGCCAGAGAGCCGGCATTTTATTTATAAAATTTACTATTTATCATATAGCAACTATAATGTGTACCAAAAACAGAAATGGAAACGTTCTACCTGCATGAGAAAAATTAGAATTTGTCAGTGAGTTGTCATTTTAGTAGAAAAAAAAATGGAATCAAAAGCTTAAGTCAACTTTCATTAAAAGCTGAGCCTTGAGAACTGTAACTGTCATCTCATGTCTGTATTAAATGAAATAATTAGGAAACAAATTTTAAAAAGAAGAAGGAAATCTGCGATCGCAAATTTCAAGTTATCTTGTAAAAACATTATTTGTCTTAATTCATTTAAATCATTAAGAAGTTTATACCAATTTGAAAAAGCAATGCTTGCAAAAGCAGGCCAACCTTTTAAAAACGCATCTGCTTTCAAAAAAAGCATATGTAATAATAATGCAATACTGGTGAATGTAGGTCAACCTTCTAAAAACGCATCTGCTTTTAAAAAAGTTTACATAATAATAATAATGCTATACTGGTAAAATCAGATAAAAAAATATATGAGATTAAGAAATGTTGATGAATATTGCCATACATGCTTCATTGCCAACGCGATTCCGAGTTTTAATTATTCGTTGCCTTAAATTATTCAAAAAACCCTAATGGAAACATTATGTTCTCATATGATAAAAAAAAAAGATTTTTCTTGAAAAATGAATGCAAAAAATTCTGTAACATGATAATATACAGATATATTAACATTTCAATGATTCATATTATTTATGTAATATTTAGTGTACACACATGAACACCTAAATTCTATGCCATTAAAAATAGATATAAACGTCTAATAAAATTTAATGATCTGAATGTTGTAAAGAATAATATTTTGTGGAATTTGAAACAATATGTTTTCAAATGAATTACGATTATATGAATTCTCACTCTAACGAGTCATATAAAATCAAATATTCTTGTCACAATAGCCTTTTAAAAAAAATCAATATTTTACCTTTAAAACTGACTAAATGATAATATTTCATAAAAATGCACTTTTAAATCACTCTGTTGGTTTATACAAAGAAAATACGCTAATCAATAACCAAATTGTGGTCTAAAATAATGATAGTGTTGATTATGTTAAAATACTATTTCATGATTAGACCATATATGATAGTAGAAAATTAACATTTTTTATCAAGTCAGAACATGATGTGTTTTGGGAATGAGCATCAACAAAAGTCCGTAAGCGAAAAGTAAGAAAAACCGTAGGCTAAAAATTGAAATTTTATTATATGCCCGAGAATCTCAAAAAATCAGCTTTCAATAACGTGTTGCCATTTTATTTACAAAAGCTCTGATTTTAAAAAAAAAGTAATTAATTATTATAGCAAATAAAACCTAGAAAAATGTCATTTTAAGCTCGTGATTATATGAAAGGAAATAAATAGGCAATGTGATATTTTATTTAAAACAATAAATGCGAGACAAAGTTTTTTGGATCGTTTGCAATACTAAAGTGACTCATTCAATGAAACAATTAAAATGAATTAAAATACAATTTAATTTGCACGAGCACGTGTTTCTTGGCCGTTTCAAGAAATGATGTCCTGACTTGATACATGGAAATATAAATGGCAGATTAAAATTCATTTTAATCTTTTTTAAAACTAAAAGCTAGAGTGTCAAGAATATTTTACTGAATACGGTTCATAGTTTCTTAATTTTTTCATAAATATATTTTCAGATTTAAATAAAAAATGTTATTATTTATTTCATAAAAAAATAATGTTCTAAATAAAGCAAAGAATAATATTTCGTGGAATTTGAATCAATATATCTTCAAATGAATAACGAATTAAAAATTTATAAGTAAACCTTTTCTCTAAAAAGTTAAATAAAATAAAATATTCTCGCGACAACAGCATTTTAAATTTTAGAAAAATCAATATTGTACCCCTAAAACTGACTAAATAAGGCTTTTTTTTATATAAACCCACTTTTAGATCCCTCTGTAGACCTACACAAAGAAAATTCACTAATCAATGTCCAAATTGATCTAAAATAATGAAATTATTGATTTTCTTAAAATATTATTTCATGATTCGACCATATATGACAACAAAAAATTAAGAGGGTGTTTTTTTTTAATGAAAAGCTGGAAAAGCTCATTTTAATCGTTTCGTCGAATGAGTCACTTTAGTATGGCAAACGATCCAAAAAAAAAAGCTTTGTCTCGCATTTATTGTTTTAAAAAATATCGCATTTCCTTTTTATTTCATTTCACATAATCACGCGCTCAAAATGACATTTTTTATAGGTATTATTTGCTATAGTCACTTACTCATATTTTTTGAATCAGAGCTTTTGTAAATGCAATGGCAACGCGTTATTAAAACCTGATTTTTTCGCTTACGGATTTTTGTCTACCTCATTCCCAAAATATCATCATGTTCTGACTTGATAAAAAATTCACATAACATAAAATTAACTCTGTAGAAAGCAAAAAAGCTTAACAAAATGATACCGACAAAACAAAACAAAAAAGACATAGGATGCTTTTAAGGAAAAAGATCTCATTAGGAATTTAAAAAATTAAAATGGCCCTTTCAGGAAAGATTGGTTGAAATTTGTTGGCTTCCTAAGTAAAATATTGTTAAACTTCAAAGAGTTATTAGATATATGACTCATAATATTAAAGAAGCCTTACACCACTCTACTCATTGTGCCAGGAATTTTTCTAATTCTCTGTCGTCTTTACGCATCCAATTATATTGGAAGAAAGAAAATTATTATTTAAAATTAAATGATTTTAAATGACGTCCCACTCTTTCTTGATTCTGAAGTTAAACCATAATTAAAGGCATTAAAAAATTCATATTTTTTATTAAAAACAAAAGCTTTATAATGAAACCTATTCATCATGATTCAGTTTTTGTAACTTGATCATCATTGATGAAAAAAAGGTTGAAAAGATGAGTTGAAATATTGTTGTTGTTGTGTCAAATGGCACTTGTCACGGACAAGCCCGCCACTGATCCAGCAGCAGAGTTAAGTCGAATGAAGCTTCTCTTGTATTTGAGTACCGCTAACTAGGGCCAAGAGTACGCCTTTGCTACAGACTCACCACATTCGCTTGCACAACCCCTTTTTACAGGGGGGCACAGTCACACAACTCACAGATAGCACACAGAAGAACAACCATGCCCGAAACGGGACTCGAACCCGGGACTTCCAGAACACGAGGAAGACGCACTACCTCTGTGCCAGCAAGCCGGCGAGTTGAAATATTAATAGCAACGATAAAAAAAAAGGTTTGAGTTTTATTTCAGCAATGAAATTTATTGTTTACATTATTCTAAAAAAAATATTTGGAATGTAGATCATTATGATCCGTGCAGTGTAAACAAGAGGACGTATGTTTTCGGGAACATTTTTTAACGATCATATTTCACACACACACACACACACAAGCACGAAAGACAAGACATAAACGCGCACACCTCTTAACAGAACAGCATCACATCTCATTATAATGAAATTTGTAATGCACCATGGGAGGCTTGCCATATCAGGCATCGCTATCTATTATCCAAAAGGGAAGATAGAGTAATGCAAGTGCTACAAAAATATTCAAAATTCAAAGCTAGAAAAATTGCTATAATTTATGATCAAATATTTAAAATGTCCATATGAAATAAAAACGATTTTATTTTGTATTATTCTTTTAATTTATGGTGTAAAATTTCCGGAAATAACTCCAAGATATACATTTTCACCAACTATAAAATTTATTGTCAAAATTTGTAACTCTATGTCAAATAGTCTGGCTTGTAGAGAACAAATACACGCAAACACTCTCAGACGCGTATTAATTTTATTAATAGAAGGGATAAATGTGTCCTTTCTGATACTCTACAGAGAAGCCAGTTAGAACTAGTACTACCACTGTTAATGACGGAGGATTACACTGTAGGAAAAAAAATTATTTCGCATTTTAAATTAGAAAATTAAAATATGCACTTCAAAACGATTTTTTAAAATATTAATAAAAATTAATCATTATAAATTTTTTAAAAAAAATTATAGTTTTTCATCATAATTTTTGAAATCCTTACAGCAGAAAAATTATATTTTAATTCATTTTAAAATTCAAAAGATTGGTTTTTTTTATTATTCATTTTAATTGTAGTGCGTATTTTTTTTAAATCTATTATCACGTCAGAGCATGATGGGGGTTTTTGGGATGAGAATTTTGGCGAAAAATAAAAATTTAAATCCGTAGGTTTAAAATAGAAATTTTATTATCTGCACGAGCATCTCAAAAAAAATCAGCTTTTAATAACGTGTTTCCATTGCATTTACAAGAGCTCTGATTTTTTTAAAAAATAAGTTAATGACTACAACCAATAAAACTTAGAAAAATGTCATTTTGAGCAAGTGATTATAAGAAATGAAATAAATAGAAAATGTGATACTTTTTAAAACAATAAATGCGAGGCAAAGTTTTTTTGGATCGTTTGCTACACTAAAGTGACTTATTCAATGAAAAAATTAAAATGAATAAAAATATAATTTAACAATTGCTTTTTTGAATGAATTTCGATAAAAATGAAAAACGTAATTATCTGTATTTATTTTAAATCCTAAATTTCATTTAGTTACAACATTCTTGACATGTAGATTAAAGATTTAATTCTGCTACTCATATTCAGCTATCACGTTGTCATGTTATGAGTGCTACAAACCGACTCCTAGTCAATTAGATACCTATGTCAAAGATTTTTTTATGTTCATAAATACATGATGGATAGAATAGTTCTCATGAATACATGATGAATAGAATACTTTTAATGAATATTTTCAAGAATAGAGGATGGATAAAATAATTTTTATGATCATGTTCATGAATAGATGATGAATAAAATAGTTGTTAGGAATATTTCTCGAATAAAGAATGAAGAGAATAAATCTTATGAATATGCCCATAAATAGATGATGAATAGAGTAATTCTTATGAATATGTTTCTGAATAGAACACGAAGAGAATAGTTCTCATGAATAGATGATGAATATAGTTCTTATGAATATGTTCCTCGATTGGTGATGAATAAAATAGTTCTTATGAATATGTTCCTCAATAGATGATGAATAGAATAGTTCTTATGAATATGTTCCTGAATATATGATGAATTGAATAACTTTTATGAATGTGTTCATGAATAGAGTGAAATATGTTCATAAAACATTTCTTATGATTATGTTCATGAATAGATAATGAATAAAATGGTTGTTAAAAATATTTCTCTTATAGAGGAGGACAAGAATAGCTCGTATGAATATGCCAATGAATAGATGATAAATAAAATAGTTCTTAAGAATATGTTCCTCAATTGATGAATAGAATAGTTCTTATGAATATGCCCATGAATAAGTGATAAATAAAATAGTTCTTATGAATATGTTCCTCAATTGATGATGAATAGAATAGTTCTTATGAATATGTTCCTCAATTGATGATGAATAGAATCGTTCTTATAAATATGTTCCTGAAAAGATGATGAATAGAGTAGTTCTCATGAATATGCCCATGAATAGATGGTGAATAGAATAGCTCTTATGAATGTGTTCATGAATAAAATGAAATATATTCATGCATAGAATGAAATATGTTCATGATTAGATGATGAAGGGTATAAAATTATTTAGCATGAAACAGTCCAACTTGGAAACGATGGACTGGGAGAACTTTAAGAATAATCAAGACAAAGGTAATTAAACTATTCTTGAAGTGGTAATCCCAAATACACATGTGATGAATTTTATAAGATAGTTTGATGCTGCAACTAGAAAACATTGATCTTTAGGAAACAAATTAAAAACAAATCTTACTTATCAACTTACAAACAAACGAAAAGAAACCTAATTACTTCTCCTTTATAAGCTGTTTTATTATTATTTTGAATTACTTTAAATGATATAATGCAAAAAAAATTTTTTTTTGCCTATCAGTTATCTCATTTTAACTTGAAACATAGAAATAATAGAAGTACTGATTTTAAGACACATTTTCCTTTTAAAAAATTATCCTTTCCTTTTT
This sequence comes from Argiope argentata, assembly GCA_026289955.1. Taxonomy (NCBI): domain Eukaryota; kingdom Metazoa; phylum Arthropoda; class Arachnida; order Araneae; family Araneidae; genus Argiope; species Argiope argentata. The sequence continues at coordinate 2,061,354 of JAOUZG010007398.1, read as the reverse complement.
TTCTCTTATTATTCTACACATGATATTCGTTTCATCAGATAACTGAAATTCTATTATAAACTGGGAATCTTTTATCTTCAATTTATTCCTTTTTCTTTCTTTTTTTATTTAAGAGAGAAGTTGGATAATAATTCTTTACAATTGTTTTAGATAGAATAGAAAGAAATTTCTCTATCCATGAATTTACGGAAAATATGCGATGTGTGTCTGATGAGTTGGCGGCTAACCTCTGACCTTAGATCGACGAGTGCATTTGCGGAGAGGGAGAGGAGTATGAAAGAGGGTTACGAGAAAATAACAGGTGTTAAAGATACATAGTATCAAGTGAGACACATTTCCCCCTCCCAACCTTTCATAATAAGCATGTCTTCATGATTTAATTTATACACATACTTCAAAATCAGAAAATTCTGACTAACGTCCGTCTCTTAACTAGTAAAAATAGACTCGTCTGCTTTGTCTCGTTTCTTACGTCACACCTGATAACTAGTCAGAGTCACTCTACATTGAGTCTCTATTTTTATGATTATTACATATCATTCTAGTAGAAATTCTTTTATATTTAAAACTTTTGTTTAAAAAAAATGAAATAAAATTCATTTTCCTTAAAATAATATCTTCCAAATATTTTTAATTTAATTAAAAAACGAATTTGTGAAACTTTTTAAAATTTTCTTTTGAAATATTCATGCTTTTCGAAACATTTTCTAATTCTTTGTCACTAATTTTAAACATACTGTCATTTATTTTAGCCTGTACCTTGATTTGATATCATTTGTTAATCCGTTGATGCACTAAAGTTCTAACCTTTCTCACAGATTTATATTTTCAATAACTATACAGTATTTTAATATTTTCAGAAGTTAACTCTGTCAGTAAATAAACTAATTTTGATTTCATACGACTGGCGCCATCTAGTAATGAATTTCAGATAAAAAGGGGTAATAACATTCGATAACATTTATAATAATAAAAATTGTAATAAAAATATGGCTAAAGAGAGAAAAATAGTAATAATAAAGTCTTTGAGAATAAAATTTTACTTTGAGTATAAATAATACGTTGAATATTTTTAATAAAAGAAATCCATGTCAAAGCAAAATGGTAAAAGCGTGAAACAATTAAAACCATAAAGAGAAAATTTAATTACAATTAATAACCAGAAAAGTAAAATTTCTGAGTTTAGTTGCAATTTAATATATATTATAAAAGTCACGAAAAATCGAAATTTTTCCATCAGCGCACAAAGCATTTATGCTTTTATTTGAACCTTTATACTTTTGATTTTAAAAAAAATTATATTCTACTTCGAAATATATAAATAAAAGGTTCTTTTAAAAATCAGTTTTTAAATTTCATTTTATCAACATTTAAATCGGTTATTCTCTGTCATTTTATAATTTTAAGAAGACAAAAATAAATAATTGGTATACAGTGTACACGATAAAACTTCTAAAGCTATATGTTTGGGAAAAAATATCTACATAATAGCAAAACAATTTCTGTTATTTATTTTAGAGATTCTCATATTTTTCTCATTCCCTTTAGCTCCTAAAAACTCAAATGTATGTAACATAAACACCAGCATAAAGTTGTACATTAGGCTAAATACCTGAGATTTCCGGGGGGTACAACTAGATGCTTTGTGCAGAAATCTGAAACGTTTATACTTTTTATTACAAATCTATTAAAGTGTATTTCCTTTAATCCAAAGTTCAAAAAAATATTTGGCGGATGAATAAGCAATAAAATATTGTTGTCTGTATTAAAAATAATTCATTTTCTACTATTGTAAGAATGACTTAAATAAATTTGTTTAACAAGATTTGATTTTCTTAACAACAATACAATCTTAAACATTTTAATTACAATTCCAATAAACATTATTAAATTCAACTATAATTGTTCGAAGTTACCAATCATTAAAAACTATTCAATTGTTCGAACTTTAGGGTGTTTATCGAATAGCGCTAGGCCCGAACTCCGTACCTTATGGTTAGTAGTCCAGTACCAAATCCGTTGGGCCAAAAGTGCACTTCGGTCCGAGAGATGTTGGCTGGTATATATGAACGGTATTCACCACAGAGTATCTCCCCAGTGAAGCCTGCGAACGATAACAATTTTGTCATATTCAATGCGCGTCTAAAGCTTTGAGTCGCTGATAGAGGGCGCCACGACAGTTGAAATGAAGCTATGTGCGAAGGTTGGTAGTGAAGAGCAACTTGTCGTATTTATTTGAATGCGCGTCTAGAGCAGTGAGTCGCTGATAGAGGGCGCCACGACAGTTGGTGCGAAGGTTGCGTTTATCCAAGGTCTGACGACCGGGTTACCATTTTAGGGTGTTTAGCGAATAGCGCTAGGCCCGAACTCCGTACCTTTTGAGTACCTTTTGATTAATAGTCCAGTACCAAATCCGTTGGGCCAAAAGTGCACTTCGGTCCGAGAGATGTTGGCTGGTATATATGGATGGTATTCACCACAGAACCATGAATTTATACTCCTAATTAGAAACCCTCTTATATTTTAGACTTTCATCATTAGCGCAAAACATAGTTAAGAATGAGAAAACATCTGATTTCTCATTCTTAACTATGTTTTGCGCATCAAGATTGTTGTCTTTTAAATTAATTGCTCCTAACTGGGAAATACAGATGTAATAATCGAAAAGGAAACTATCTGAAATAAATATCTAAAAATCAAAAATCTGAAATGCAGATTTAAAAATAAAAAAAATAGAACTATTCGTAATCCAAAGTTAAAGATAAAAAACGAAACTATCAAAATACAAATTTAAAATTCAAAAAAGAAACCATATGAAATGCGGTTTTAAAAATCAAAAACTGGAATCTATCTGAAATGCAGATTCTAAAATAAAAATGGAACTATCTCTAATTTAGGTTAAAAATGGAAAATAGAGCTATTTGAAATACAAATTTGAAGATAAAACATGAAAACATCTTAAATATATATTAAAAACTCAAAAATTAAACTATCTCAAATATAAATTTAAAGATCAAAAATAAAAACTATATCGAATTCAAATTAAGATTTGAAAAATAAAACTGTTTCAATTATTGATTTAAAAATTGAAAATGAAATGATTTTAGACATTGAAAAAAAAACTGAAATTAAACGATCTCAAATATTGATCTGAAAATAGAAAATGAAACGATCTTAAATACAAATTTAAAACGGAAAAATAAAACTATATAAAATGTAGATTCAAACATCAGGAACAAAGCTAATAAAACTATCTTAAATACAGATTTAAAAATCAAAAACGCAACTATCTGATTTTAATATCAAAACTAGAAATATATGAACTTTAGATTTAAAAATAAAAGGCCAAACTATATGAAATAAATATTTAAAGATCAAAAATGAATCTATCTCAAGTAAAAATTTAAAACTCAAAAAGGAAACAATCTTAAATACAGATTTAACAATCAAAAAGGGAAAGAACTGAAATATTGATCCGAAAAACCAAAAATGAAACTATATCAAACATATATTTAAATATCAAAAATGAAACTACACAAAATACATGATTAACATCCAAAAAAGAAAGCTACCTAAAATGCAGATTAAAAAATCGTAACTGAAATAACAGATTCAAATATAAAAAAAGACAACAATTTCAAATACAAATTTGAAGATGAAAAATGAAACTATCTCAAATACAAATTTAAAACACAAAAAGGAAAGTGACTCAAATACAGATATAAAAATAATAAACAGAATTATCCGAAATATAAATTTAAAGATAGAAAATAAAACTATCTCAAATACAAATTTAAAATTCAAAAATGGAACTACTTGAAACAAAAAGATCAAAATAAAATACTTCAAACAGAAAGATCAAAATGAAACTATTTGAAATACAAATTTAAAAACCAAAAACGGAACTATCTGAAACATAATTTTTAATACCAAATGTACTACTTATGTACAAAGATCACTTTATTTCAGTTGCAAATAGTTAATTTTCCCACTGCTCAATTTTCAACAATCGCTTCTTAAATAGAGCTTCTACAAAATACTTTACATATACATAATAAACATATATTGTACAATACTGTGTGATTTACGAAAACGGTTCATAATAGTGAATAACGTTATTGAATATGTTATGATTTATTGAAAAATATTCTGAGCTACCTGAATATGTGTAACTAATTTTTAAAAAGTAATGAAAATAATGCAGTATTCAAATCTGCTAAATACACATAAATTGAAGAATGCAAATAAATCCAACTGATATTCAAGCCACGTAAATAACGGGATAGGAAATGGAAGGTTTTATAACCAAAATGGCTCTAGGAAACTTACTCACCAATGTTTTCGCAAAGTATAATGCCAAGATTCAGATTTAAATGAATGATAATAAAATCATACTAACTGTATAGAATTCGAAAAAAATTTATACTAATTTTGTTTTTACTTTATATAATTTTATTAATGTATTCATATTTAATTATTATTGGTATAATATATAAGCATATATATAACATACATAAGTATATATGTTGTTATAAGCTTAAATATATATATAGTTATAAATACAAATATATATGCAGAAAAAAATGTATAAATTCCACTTTAGTTTTGAAAATTATGATTTTCTTTGATTAATTACTATTTATTTACGGATAACATTCAAAATCAAAAATGTACGTTGCTGAATTTTGCTTCAATATTTATAAAACACAGTTTTTGTATATGCCAGATAATGAAAAGTTTATTTGTTTAAGTTATTCTTAGTTTTTAAAAATATAAACATAGATAATCACTGTATAATTTGTGTGGTTATGATAATAGTTATGTGACAGCAGCTAAATGAAAAAAATTCTATCTTATGAATCAGTTTACACCAAGGAATGTTTGTATCATCCGTATTTTCCAGATTTGCAGATATTATAACTGATAGATAAATAGAGAGATTAATTGCACTGTTAAAATTCTAATAAAGCAATAAAAAATAATAATAATAAACCACAAATATAATGATTTGATTTTATCAGCAATAACTTGATGCCCTCAAAAAAGCGTATAATCAATTGTTCAAATAAAATACAAATTGATAATTACATTCCATGGATTTCAATTTTCATCCGTCATATGACAGACATTTTGTTTGTTTTTAATTGCAGAGCTCAACACTTTATTGAAAATTTCAGAAGAATTATATTTCAGAATTTATAAGAAATCAGCATTATTCATATTTAAAAAAATTTTAAATTACTAAATTGTAAAATGTGAGATATATATGCTTCAGAAATAATAAAATAATATAGACATTTTGATGTAGAGGAGACACCATCCACTTCACTAGTCATATATTAGGGTATTTTGGTATATGCAAGATATCTATTAATAAGCGAAAATGATAATAAATAACATATTGATGTAGATAGTATATTTCACAATTTAACTAATCATTCAAACATTAAATTTTGAATCAGAAATATGAATTCTAACAGGTATAAAAATTAAGATAAATAAAACATTTTGATATAAGCAACACTATGAATTCATAATTTAAATATTAGATATGAGCCAGAAATATACCTATTAACCAATGCTGTAAATAAACTCTAACAGGTAGACAGTAAAGTGATAAAAAACTGTCAGATATCCACCATTACAAAATTATTTCTAAAATCTTCATCTCTTTGATACTGAAAGGGATATTCTCTGACAAGTTCTTCTTTCAATTCATAATTTAAATTTTAAATATGAGTCAGAAATATACCTAGTAACAGATGCTGTAAATAAAGTCTAACAGGTAGACAGTAAAGTGATAAAAAACAATCAGATATCCAATATTAAAAAATTATCTCTAAATTCTTCAACTCTTTGGTATTGAAAAGGAAATTTTCTGACAAGTTCTTCTGTTAATTCATAATTTAAATATTAGATATGATCCAGAAATATACCCATTAACAGATGTTATAAATAAAGTCCAACAGGTAGACAGTAAAGTGATGAAAAAGCTGCCAGATATATACTATTAAAAAATTATCTCTAAAATCTTCATCTCTTTGTTATTAAAAGGGACATTTTCTGACAAGTTCTTCTTTTAATTCATAATATAAATATTAGATATGAGTCAGAAATATACCCATTAATAGATGCTGTAAATAAGGTCTAACATGTAAACAATAAAATCACAAAAAACTGTCAGATATCCACCATTACAAAATTATTTCTAAAATCTTCATCTTTTTAATACTGAAAGGGATATTTTCTGACAACGTCATATGTACTTTAGTTTAGCTATAAATCAATAATGTTTCATAATCTACACAAAATCTAAAATTTCAATTTCAAAGGTTCTTTTTCATTCTGTTATCAGTATCTTACTTAGATTAAAGTAAATACAGACTTAACAAATATATAATTATATATTTAGTTTCTCGAAAGAACTAAGAAAGACACTGAATCCTCACTGAGTATTTAAATATCAAGAATTTCGATTTTGCATAGCAGACATAGAAATTTTGCTACAAGGCTTAACATAGTAACAATTTTTAGTATGACTATTTAAAAAAATAATTATTATTACTTCATATAAAATGAAATTAATACGAAGAAAATTTACCATTTAAGTACCATTAAGTAAAAAATTTACCAGTGATACTTTGTAATTTTACAGGTAAAATTTACTACTGGCAAAATTACTACTGGTTTACTACTGGTACTACGGGTAAAATTTACCATTTGTTTGCATAAAGGCAAAGTATTACTTAACTTAGGAAGAATAATGATATTGTACTTTACTGACCAACATTATAAAATAATAACAGGTATTCTATAATATTTTACAATACTGTTGATATTCAATATTTTTCTATATCTTTGTTCTTTTCGGAGAAAATATTGTGTTTAAAGGAATTTTTTAAAATTCTATAGTATACTCACATTTCTCGAAGTGATGAAGTTGTCATCCAAAATCACGTGATGACCTTCCCATCTTCTCAGAAATCTGGAACTCAACAACTTGCTGATGACTGTTCTGGTATGGTTCAGACGACACACGTGCACCAGTCCTTCGTACACCAGCTTGAACCTTGGTCCTTGAGGACTACTTGGGGGCACTGGGGACCTGGAAGGGGAACAACAGTTTGATCTGCTGCCAGAGATGCCTGCAGAAGTGGCCGGATCACTGCCGGACGATGATGAAGAGTCCACGGACAGATTCCTCATGTTGGACACCCCCAGGAGGTGTCTTGGGTCCTCCAGATTCAGGCTATTGTTGGAAGTCCTGAAATTCGGGGAGGGCACTCTGGGGGTGGAGGGAATGCTGTCATCTGGACTGCTGGTGGCCATTGAGATCTGGAGGGTCACTGGGCTCTTGACGCCAGAGTTGTTCCTTTCTTCTGGTGGTGGCGGATCCATTGTTAGGTCTTCTTGAATGAGGTTTCTGATGATAATGTGTGACTTTATGTCATAGTTCCCATAAAAGGAATAGTAATAGTTTTTTCTAAGAGGCAAGAATTTCAAAGACTCTAAACCTTTGAGCTGATATCTACAGCTTTGTCCTAAGTCCTTATGATTATTGGAATGATCTAGCAGGCGTGTGAAGAACAACCAAGTTGGTTGTTGAAATTGTTCAATTAATATTTCATTAGGTATATCGAATTATTCAGTTAACTGTTAACTGTAGCGAGTGATAAGTATAATGTTCTGTTTCTTATAACCTGGCTGTTTGTATTCTGATGAGTAATATCAAGCAATAAAGTTTCTGGTTTAAAGTTTTTTTTTATTTATGCTCCAAATTAATCAATTTTATTAGTTGTTGCTAATTAACACAACATTAACGTCTATAATTTGAGTTGAATAAATAATTATCACTTCTATATAATAATTAATATACAAGTAATCATTAATTGCCGGTATATATCACCATTTCTAGATATTTTTATAAGAAAGAAAATACAAACAATAATATTGAAATATTTATGATTAAATTATTTGATATTATGAATTAAAATCATTTATAATTATTAATGTATTAATTCTAGAGTAAATGTCATTTTACTGATATTATTTCATAGACTTTATTTCTCATTATTACTTTCGATAATAATATTTCAGTAGAGGTATATCGAAATAATTAATAAAATTTAATCACATGTGATATAACAGCGTTATGAAACTGACGCTATAGACCAAAAAAACAAACAGTCAGAAAAGTTCATAATTAAATGATATTTCAGTTCAATTCTAAAGCTATATTAAGTAATCTCTTCCTCTCTGGCTATACGAAATAAACTAGAGACCATAATTTACATGAATTGACCACGAACACATTGTCAAATTTTTACCTCCATAGCTCCGTAGCACTGCGCCGGTTGCAGTAACGAAGAAAAACAGTACCTACACATACCCGATTACATTATAGATGTTTTCGTTGCGTCACACACTGCACATTATTCGAAACACACTCAGTGTGCATCACCACACTGCCGCAGAGCCGGAAATATATTCTAAATCCCACACCATCCGGGATAGACCATGAAATATCCAGGCAGAAGTGGCCAGTTGACAATTCACGCCGAACTAATAACACCAACTGGCTGGCACTCTTGGCTTCTCAACGGTCAGAATGGAATACACCGATGATTCCACGATAGAAATCGTCCATCGAATCAATCGTCTTTGTTCGTGGAATGCTAGAATGTGGAAGAATTAGAGAGACGTGATTTAGATGAGGAGGATTTTCTTCCGATCAGCTGGGCAAGATGGTACCTCGGATCAGGGTTACTGCGATCAGAACGTCTTGGGCGATGAAATGTTCCGGAGGACGTCGCCAAGCGGAAGGGAAAACTCGCCAAGCTCGCCGCTATCGGTTCGATTGGTTACACAACGGATCGGAGATTCTAAACCATTTTAGAATTTCGAACGCATCTTTTGGTACAGGTTTCAATCAATTCTTTCTTCTGATTTTTGGAATTTTGAATTTTAGCAGAGGGTTTTTTAGAAGATTTATAATCCTTTTTAAAACTATAATTGTCGAATTCTATCACGAATGTTGATCCATAAATATTTTTGTCGTGGATTTTTACTAACATATTTCCGTTTATAAGTATAATAAATTTACAGCCTTCTGTAAGGTAAATTTTGCGATGAAACTGCATCTAAAAAATTGTTCAACTATAAGTATTCTCAAGAAGTTATATTTCGACTGATAAGCATTAAAATTCCCAAAAAATTATTTAAAAATTTTTTGGTCAGTATAATTAAGAATTAAATTAAATTACTGATTTAATTAATTAATGTTCGTTTGATTGAAACGATATCCTTTTTTTCTTTTATTGACAAATACATCTTTTGTAAAATAAAATTTTCAAAACATTTTCTTCATACCATTTGCTACATATATAGTATATATATATATAAGTATTTTTAAAGGTTTTTTTTTAAATATTTGAAAGAAAAAACATTTGTTTTTATTTTGGTTTTAATGCTTAGTTTTTTTCACAAAATTTTTACATCATTTTTTTCTTTTTCCAGATTGTTTAAATATTTCATGCAATTATAAGGGAAAGGTTGAAAAAATCACTGCAATAATTAGAATGTGAAATTAATGCTTCTTTTTTTACAAAAATTAGGAGAAATTTTTTATCCTATTCCTGAATAGCATGAAATGAGTTTTTAATTTTTGAATTTTAAAAGTATAATTAATGCCATAAACTGGGGGTTACTGTAAAAAATTAATTAAAAAATATAAAGAGCCATAACAAAAATGTTAAAAACTAGAAAATGCAGAAAAAAAGTATTTTGATAGTATGAAAATGTGAAAGATTTTAACCATAAAATATCAGTGATTTGAACTCCTCCGAATTCAATAAATAAATAAATAAATAATTCATATACTTTTAATATATTTATACATTTTTGTGTGTACTATTTATACTTAAATGTTATATTTACTATTAATACGTTTTTAAATATATTTATGTTCTTTTTTTAAACATATATTTAAATTTTTTGGTGTAAAAAGTACTAATATATAAAATAATGATAATTTTATAATACAGAAATTGCGTTTGCAATATATCTATGTAGTAAAAAATTTGGTTTTAATTTATGCATCTTCAAAAAATAATAGTATTATTTAATAATAGTATTATTTGTGAAAGAGAACCTCTATTGTCGCTTGGAAACTATTTTCATGAATAGTTCATCTATATCCTTAAGATATTTTAAAGAAAATTAAATTTTCAAATGAAATAGTTCTTTTTTTACATTTAGTATTCCCGCAGATATTTTTACATGATTATTTAAAAAATACTTCTGAAAAATGAAAAAATACAGGAATATTTCCCCACCATCATCCTAGAATTTCCATGAGAGGAACTCACGAATAAAATATCGTCAAAAATAAGGGACTGTGACGTTATTCAAACCAACATTAACATCAATAAAAAGTCATTTTAAAGTCTCAAATTACGTATTTCGCAGACGATATGCTCCTGGCTCCTAACGGTTTCACTTTTTTGATGTTTTCAAATGATAACAAAAACTACCGAGACAAGCAGACGATTTTTTGCATCATTTTAAAATCTAAAAATTGCTATTTCTTTACCACCAATCGCGTTATATTTTTCAGTAATTTTGATCGTTTTGGAATATAACTTATTTTTGATTATAACCACGATAACTTACATACAAATAAACGAATTTAAAATGTAGATGTATATAAAGCATTAATTTAAATTCCACATCTTTTTATGAAAAAAAAATTTGAAGAACATTTTGTTTTAAAGTATTTCAGTGGAATTATTTCTGTACTGTACAATAATTTTTAAAAAATAAAGTTCTGATTTCTGTTTATCATTTCTAACTTTTCTTTGAACTCTCAATATAAATTATAAGTTATGATCACAAATTTTTCTTATTTTTAAATTAGATTCTAATGCATCGCATTGTGTATTGTAGCTCACATAATTTATCCTATTTTAATCCAATGTTCCATTTTTTTACCTTTAACTTCATGATTTTATATATAGAGAGAGATAATGTAATGCATTATGTTAGATGTTGCAGATTATGTGAAATATAATATGAGAAAATCTTCGATCGAATTCAAATTAGTTCATTTTTTTCTCAACAATAGGCTGGGCTTAAAAATAAGAAAAGTTCCACAATGATATGAAAATCAATAGTAACGAAATAAAATACTTGATTAATTAAGAAGTTATGAATAATTAAACCTTGAAATTTTACACTACATATCACTTCTAAAACATCTCATAGTATATGAGATTTTAATTTAAAAACTGATAGTTTGAGCCCATAAGTTAAATCAAATAAATAAATTGGAGCAAAATTAATCACTACTTTTTTTATAGATTTCTGGCAATAATACCCATTATTTCTTTTGAACATTCCTGAAGCTATTTCAGACTTAAGAAAATTTAGAGGATGAAAAATTTCTTGTACATTTATTCGCTTACCTTTAAAGAATCAGTTATTTTTGCTAAATTTAATTCAAATATTTCATATTTTAATTGAACATTCAAATGTATAGTAAGTTTTGGCTTTTTTTTTTCAAAAATATTACTACTTGATTTTAAAACTTTGTCATTGACCAATTTTAACTGAATTCTTTTGATTTATATAATACTGTCAACTTTCTCTTAATGGAACCATAAATAATTTTGTAACTGTCAAAAAATTGGACATCGTGAATTTCTTCTTTTAAACTTTTTTGAATCCGAAAAGAAAACAGTCGAAATAACATCCATCTTTCTAAAACCTCTGTGAATACCATTATTGAAAACTGCAGTTACCAAAATGAATTAAATTTGGTACTTAGGCTTTACAATGATATTTATGAATCAAATTTTAAACAAAAATTAGCAGTAGGTAGACTCTTTCTAGATCCTTCCACCTGTATATGAAAAACGCAATATGGAGAAGCAGCTATACGTAGACGATAATCAAAAATTCTTCAAAGAAATGAATTGAAATTTGACAGATTATTTTGTATCAAGAATTATATAATCAGATTTTAGACCAATTCAGTCCATGTTTTAACTGTCTTTCTGCGTATCAATTGATGTAGCTGAGAAAGTTAAACACAAAGAAAATTTGTAGATGAACGAAGCTCTTTATAACTTCATTATTAGGTAAATGTAAATTGTATACGAGTTCAGGAACAATGATTTAATTTATAACGTCCACATCTCACAAGACAAAACAAACACGAACACGAAAATGTACTCACTAGAATGCAATCTAATAATGAACCTCAAGAAAGATCAGGAGATCTTTAATAAGGTAACGCCATCTATTGTATCAAAAGAAAAGGTGGAAGAATTATGTAACCGCCACATTACTGCTTACATAATTTAATAAAGAAATAAAGCTAAATATAAATTAATAAAAGAATGTCAAATTTTAGGAATGCGTTCTATTAAATTGCTTATTTATGTGGGAGTCTAAATAAATCTTCGAAAAAAAAATTAGACTTTTCAGATAGCAGGGTTTTAGTGGCGTGATGTCTAGTCACGCCACTAATTTTACACGCCGCCGTAAAATTTTTAATATTTACGGGTTAGTTTCTAAACCAAGATTAAATTAATACAAACGATGGATGAAGAGACTTCTTTAGAAAAAATAAAAGAATTTATTTTAAAGAGTTAAAGGGGAATATTTACAGGGGGAGTATTTACAGGGAAATATTAAAAAGAATTAAAACATGGAGATATTTAATAATCAGAAAGTTAGATTTCCTCTAGGAGGACGTTAGAGATAGGGAAACATTATTACTGAAAACATATATTACCGCGTATCCGCTGAGCTTTGCGGGAAATCGCTGACGCGTGAAGACAGACGTCTTCTCTTGGCGAAAGTTAGTGGGGCCTCTGCCTCAAAATTAATTGGGACAGACTTTCAAAAGACCGATAGATGGCGTTGTTCTGGAATGCTAGACTAATTAAAATTTATCGTCCTCTGGGAAATGATCTAGCCATTACAACACTTGCTTTGGATTTCATATATCATCGGGTGTTGACAAAACAAGATGAAGGCAGATGTTGGTTAATTAAAATAGTTCTGTGGGATATCCTACATTTATGACACTACAGTTTTAGTCATTTACTTGATAAAGAATTGATATTTTTTTCTGCATGACCGAAAATTTAACAAGATGTCAAAGGTAGAGGATTTTTACAGCATATTTATAATTATTTTAATAACTTCGATTGCATTTATTTAGCATCTTTATAAAAATGTAGGATAAATAAAATATATGTTGTCAGAAAAATACATTTCCACACAAGATTTGAGTAACAATTTCGCAACACAATGAATCAGATTTTTACCCAGCATTTAGTCACACAATTATTTCCAGCACACTTCATCTCCTAGAATCAAAAAGATCTTGGTTACTATAACAGGTGGCAATTTGATCATCATTGAAGTACTAATATTGCAATGGATAAAGGAATACATCAATTGGTCTGGTGGTAAGTATTCATAAAGTATACAGTGATGAAACAAACATATTGTCATTCGGTAGTGCTGGCGAAAATAGGTGAGACATATAATAGATGAAGAGCTACATCCTGACTGCATTCAGGCAACTATGAAGAACTCAGTTGGTGTTATGATTTGGCCATGCATGTCAGCAGATGATATTGGTCACTTCTATGTTATTAAATGAGAGAAAATACATTGACACTTATCTGGAGCTTTTCTTTCCCCAAAATACATAATTTATTTTTCAGCAATTTTATTTTCAGTTCCTTGCCACACGGCAAAAATATAGAAAGAATGGTTTAGCACAAAGATCATTGAATTATTATCATAGCCAAAAAAGCAGTCTTGACTTCAAAATTATTGAGTATTTATGACATCATCTGAAAACTCTAATACATATGAAGTGTTGTTGTTGTTGCTGATCCCCTTGGTCTAGACCCCTAGACCAAGTCCAAAAGATCGTGTCGCACCAAAAGACCAAAAACACTCTCGCTCTCATTCGACAGTTGCCTCACAGAGGCACCGATACAAAAAATAATGAGAGAGGGAGGGGCAATAGCCAAGCAAGGGCAAATAGAAAAGGTCCTGTTAGGAACGTCGAAGACCGGACTTCTAATGTGGCCTGATCTTAGCCTATCTAAGGCAGATTGGGCAAGTCTTGAGCGGGTGTTCTGCAAAGATAAACCAGGGCGCTCTGCGGCGTACCAATCGTGTTCAGGAGGAATCCTCCAAATTGATTTTACTTTGTCAATAAACATGGAATGAATCTCTGAGACTTTTAAAACAGATGATGGAGGAATAGAGAGTTTACTACCTTCCACGGCAAGTCGATCTGCGACATCATTGCCATGGATACCAACATGAGAGGGAATCCATTGCAAGCACTCAGAACCTACCTGGGACAACGTAGCCAATTTGATAGCAATATATTGCCCCAATTTATCATAAATGCATGGCCAATCCCTTAAATATTGAATGGAACTTCTGCTATCAGTCAAGATACATATGAAGTGTTCATTAAATAAAAGAGAATTAATGGAGGCTATCATTGTTTCCTGATACTGTGCAATAACGGAGGAAGAGCTTAAAAAACTCTCTTCAACACAATGAAACATCAGTGTGAAGCTGCAGTAAAAAACAATAAAGGCTTCCCTATTTGTTGTTGTTACTAATGGTACTTGCCATGGTCAAGTATGCTGATGCATCAGTAGATTTAAGCCGAAATAAGTTTCTCTTTCTTTGGAGTAGCGCCAACTAGGGCCAAAAGTACGACTTTATCTACACACTCATTACATTCGCTTGCAAATCCCCTTTATACATAGGACATGAAGAGCAGGAACACTCCCCCATGGCCGTTCAACAACCAGGGTCTCACACAGCACTCAGGGGAGGCCTGCAAGCGAACCTTACCACCCAATGAACTTCGGCCAGGAATGACCGACAGTCCAGGGGGCCGACGGGCCCCGAATCGCCAGATCCCAGGGAGAAGCTATGTCGAGACAATCACAACTCCGTAGTCATCATTCTAAACCCCTTTATACACTGGGGAGCATTCACGCTCCTCACAGGTAGTGCACAGAACAACCATGCCTTAATTGGGACGTCCAGATCACGAGGAAGACGCGCTGCCTCTGTGCCAGATCGCTGGCAGGCTTCCTTAGTAAATACTGATAACTCACTTTATTCATCGACATCTAATATATCTCGATAATTATTGCTTCTCGCCGGCTTACTGGCTCAGAGGTTCCTCAGAGGCTCTTCCTCGTGTTCTACGAGTCCCGGTTTGGGCATGGTTGTTCTTTTGTGTTCTATCTGTGAGATGTGTGAATGAGTCCCCCTTTAAAAAGGGGCTGTGCAAGCGTGAAGGTGTGGGTTTCATCCTCATATGAGCTAGAAATCAGACTTCTGCCCTCGGTTGCTCTGGGGTCCATACTTTCAGAAGCTACTGCATCCCTCTTTCCGTGGTAAAAAGGGAACACGACATCATCACCATCAATTATTGCCACTCAATTTTTTTATATTGCAAATATTTGAATTTCGGTTTTTGTACTGAAATGAGTATTAAATTCTCTTTAAAATGACTCCTAAGAGTTTGCATTTTGTGAAATGTTACATTTTTTATAAGCATACAAAGTTAGAAAATATTAAGTGTGCATAATTTTGGCCACCACTGTATATATGCAAATACGGTGGTCAAATTTTTCGGTTTCTTAGGATATTTCGTATAAGCCGAAACAAAAATGTGCATAATGTCACAGATATCATTAGAGGCTATAAGGTCATCAGAGGCATTAGAATAATTTAAATTCATCTTGCATATTTTACGCTATCATGGGACTGTAGATTTTAGCACATACGCTTTTGAGAGGTGAAATCGGTTAACATATATTTCACAACTATTTGAAATAATTAAAGTTTATGTAATCCATTTATTTATAGTATTATCGTGTTTACTGGCAGATATAAATATAAAATGTGTTTTTCAGATTCAAGGGGGGGGGGCTGAAATGTAAGGATTCTTTAAATCTCGAACTCAAATTTCTTTATTGTTGCATTACTTTTCTCTTCTATATATTTTGAATGCAAATAAGTACAAAATCCCTTGACCAAAGAAAATCAGATTACTCTTTTAAAAAAACTCAATTACTCTTATTTATGTTGAATGCCACTTCTGTAAAAATATTTGTTTACACATTTAATGCATAAAAAAACATTTCGAATGACAAAAACATAACGTTCAGTTTTGTATGATAACTTGGAAAATATATCGAAACAGAATGAAACAATTGATCAAGAAAAGATGCTTAAAATCCATTCATCAAAGAAATTAAATGGCTCTGGAAAACTTAGACTCTTATTAATGCTGAAAATCACTTCTATAGAAATATTTCTTTACATATTTTATAAATAAAAATGCATTTTGAACTAACATATAGCATTCGATTGCATATGATAATTTAAAATCGTATTAAGAAAACAATGAAACAGCGGATCAAGAAAGTATGTGCAAAATCCAA
>JAOUZG010007398.1:2016621-2044661 GCA_026289955.1 Argiope argentata | reverse complement strand
AAAGAAATTGAATGAATCTAAAAAATTTATATCACCCTTATTAACACTAAATGAAACTCCTGTAGAAATTTTTTTACCACATAAATGCACATTTTCGAGCAGTAAAAATATGACATTCGATTGTAAATGGCAATTTGAAAAACCTGTCAAGAAAAGGTTGAAATTATGTATCAAGAAAGAATGTGTAAAACCCATTCACCAAAGAAATATAATGAATCTAGAAAATCAGGTCATTCTTATTAATTCTAAATGCCACATCTGTAGAAATATTTTTTAATTTTTTTACTACATAAATACAAATTTTGAGCAACAAATATCTAACATTCAGTTGTATATGACACTTTTAAAAATATATTAAGAAAAGTACAGAGTGAGGCTTAACAATTCCCTTTTAGCCTTTCTATTGTTCAGTGTATTTCTATAAATATTTAATTCTCCAAAATACTTTCAGATCGAATTTCAAATTCATTATATATAAATTAATCTTTCTCCTATACTTCTTAAACTATTTATAATGATTTAACTTTATGACATATTATTGCGAAACTGTTCTAAGAATGTCGAAATCCCTTTGTATAACAACTGCTTTCAGTTTTAGTGTTTTACGAAATAATTGGTCATCGTTCCAAGAAAACTCTTCTTCTTGACTTTAAATTCTGCGGATTCTAATTCCGGAACAGATCGAAATTCTCTCTAAATAGAATTCTGTATTAATATTACTCCCAGATTTTCAAAAGAGCTTTCGTAGTGGCGTTCGCAGAAATTATCAGTCTGTCCATTAGCTTTCAGGACGAGTGGTTAGAGTTTGTGGAATTACAATAATTTCGCTAACAGCAAACGATTAACCACACATTCATTGAAATCTATTTCCGGGTAACTAATCAAATAGTGGCATCTCTTTATCGAGAATAATTTATTTGTTTGATTGGCATATAATTTCAACTATTAATAACTAAATAAGGAACCCTTTATAATCATTGTCGTTATTCAGAATCGAAGCGAATTGATAAAGATGGCGTCTAATTTGGAATTATATTTTTATGTCAAATTACATATGTTTAAAAAAATTATATCCTTGCTTTTATAAGTGAAATTCTATTGCATTACACTCCGAGAATCCGGCTGGTTATTATCCGGATTCCTTATTATCCGGCCTAGTTTTCTTTTATCGCAATTAAATAGCGAAGGCCAGGCTTTGCGTTAGCAATATTACAAAGGCATTGGAAGAGGGCATCTGCTGCGACCTTCAAGCTCTTCCTATACAAAATATAAGTTGTGACAGGAAAAGAGCAGCGTTCTGCTTGTTGTTCATTGCTTTGTCAATACGTAACGGATCTTCATTATTACCGCGTTCCTGATTTTTAACAACACATTACGTACAGGATTCGCAAATTATTCTTGAGATATGCTTAGTGTTATTTTAAGTGAACCACAAAGAAGATTGCCGGCTTTCTTGCACGGAGGTAGCGCATCTTCCTCGTGTTCTGGGAGTCCCGGGTTCGAGTCTTGGTTTGGGCATGGTTGTTCTTCTGTGTGCTATCTGTCAGATGTGTGACTGTGCCCCCCCTGTAAAAAGGGGCTGTGCAAGCAAATGTGGTGAGTGTGTAGCTAAATCGTACTCTTGGACCTAATTTGTGCTCCTTCAAAAAAACAAGAGACGTTCCTTTCGGCTTAAATGTGCTGCTTTATCAGCCGGTCGCTTGTCCAATAAAGGCAAGGACCATTAGTAACAACACACAACAAAGAAGATTACAGAATTTATGTTGAAATATGAACAGCTTATACGCTTTAAATTACTTTTTAAAATAAACTCTTGCAATGTGCAGTGCAGTATATAAACACGTATAAACTATCAGTGTAGAGACTTCTATTTCAAATCGATACATTACCGGTGATTGCTTCTATGATTCGTAGGGTCACGGCTGCTTTAACATTCCTCGTGACTTGCGATAAATGAATGGCTTAGTACCCAATAAGAAGTGTAAAGATAAACATTATAACAGTAAGATTTTGTATAAAAACTTTATCTTCTGGTATTTTTGGGCAATGAAATGAATTCATAGAACACCGGTCTATCCGACTTTTTGGCTATGCGATGTGCCTTTCCGCCATATTATGCTGGATAGTCGGGAGTGTACTGTATTCTGAATAATTAGGAGTGTGCTAAAAGTGGCCTTACACCGGTAAAAAGCTAATAATAAAAATAAAAATATAGAATTTAAATAGATGTCAAAGGGCTAGCCATACAAAGAAAAACTTCTATATGCTTGCGTATTAGAGTGTATTGTATGATATAATGCACTATTAAAGCTAGATTAGTATCAAAATGTCTAATCTTATAAACTATTATGGTGCTTACGTATTAGACCGTCCAACTTTATCGCCAAATTGGAATTCGTAGTCAATGAGTTGCTAAACCACCATTTATGACAATCTGACAATGGTGTAATCCGTTGATATTTATCGCCAAATTTAAATCCGTCGCCAATGAGTTACAAGACCGCTGGCGATGACGGTCTAATACGTAAGTACAACTTTTTTTTCTTTTTTATTTCAAAATAATGTTTGTTTTCTTTCTTGAGAAAGGTGGGGGGAGTGAAAATGTTTTATAAAATGACTCTTCTGTAACTTTACAAATGATCTTATGTTAATTTCTAATTATTGTCTCTTTAATTGACATTGAAACAGCATCATTTCTTCCTTACTACAGCCTTTATAACTATTAGGTTATAAAATGGGTGAAATACCAGAAGACCGAAAGTCTATTTAACTGTTTGTAGGCCTTCATTTGCAAACGGAAAAATGAAGGGTTAGAAGTTTCTTGCGTCGAGTTTTCAAAAACATTGCCCAACAGTCTAAACCTCTTGAAAAGTAAACATGGTGCTAATCTTAGATTTCAGAGTTAAATTGTATAAACATCTTATAAAAAATAGAGCGTTAAAATCATAGAAATTAAAAAGCATGGCATGAGCCCTGATATATAAAAATACAATGATACAATGAGCCCGATATACAAAATCGAACAAGAAAAAAAGGTTAATAATGTGATGTGAATAATTCATATGCTGTCAAACACAACTGTACTTGTAAAATCAAGTACATCAAAGATTTTTTTAAAACCTTATTTTACCCCCTTCCCTGAAAAAAACTAGCATTGCATTACAAAGAACACTAAAAAAGATAATAAAAAGCAGCCATTTGGGTAATTATAAGCCTTCCTTATGCTCTGTGCATTCATCTTTATTTAGTAGCATATAATTGACCGTTAAGCTCTGGATTTTTGACCTGGTTAAGTTTCATAAGTTTTACCTAAGTCTATAAGTTTAACCGTTTGGGTTTTGGCCTGTTTCTTCTACTGAATTTATTGTTGACGATGTCGTGTCCGCTTTTTACCACGGAAAGAGAAGTGCAGTAGCTTCTGAGGGTATGGACCCCTGAGCAACCGAGAGCTGAAGTCTGACTTCTAGGTCATATGAGGATGAAATACACACTCACTTGCTTGCACAGCCCCTTTTTACAGGGGTGGGGGGGGGACATTCACACATCTCACTGGTAGAACACGGAAGAACAACCACGTCCGAACCCGGGACTCACAGAACACGAGGAAGACGGGCTACCTCTGTGCCAGAAAGCTGGCAACTGAATTTATTGTTAATTTTATTTATAGCTTTAAAGAATTTTATATTTTTCACCGTTGGATGCTGATCTAGCTGAATTTTATAAGTTTTTCCTGATCTACAAAACTTAATTAACTTGGATATAAGAATTTCCAATTCAATGATTAGTTAGCAACTGCAACTTAATGATAATTGGGTAGGGATATTTTACAATGGACTTCTGAAAATTGAAGAGATCAAGCTTTAAAGTATGCAAAATATGTGCAATTGTAAGAGACAATGCGATCACCCGGCGTCCTGACCAAGGGATAGTTCCCCGTGATCGGAAAATTCTGAGTTCGAGTCCTGTTTAGAGCATGGTTGCTCCTTACCTTGTATTCTATATTCGGCTATATTGTTTTTTAGTTATATTCGGCTTGCAACTAAAAGACAAATATATCTATAATTTTGAAGTAAATCATACTAAATTTCATTCATCTTGCTCAGAAGTTGTCAAGTTTTGTTGTCTCCTTTACCACTTGATTATATCATTATTATTATTAAAAATGCCAACTTTTCTGTATAATCCGATTGCACAAACGAATTTTAATGAATAATGTTAAAAACACAGCTTAGCCTAAAAATTAAACTATTCGAACTTTTATGCGACTTATAGTTTATTTTATATTTAATTACATTTTTTGTAATAATATCATTAATTAATTACATTTTCAAAATGATGCAAGTTGCTATGAAATAATTAAAAGCATTAACTCATAAAAACTAATAATTACTAACCCTTTTAATTAAGTATAATAAAGGAAGACAATTTTTATATTATCCTGAAATTTTTTTCATGGATCTGAGTTTTATAAATTTAGGTCTAATAAAACAAATGTTATATATATAATCGTCCACTGCCATATGTAATGATGGGTGCCGCTAAAAGCATCTCCGCCCTTTAGGTTTGTATCATTATTGAATGGGAAATCCTGACACCCGTTTTCACGCCTATTAGCTAAAACAAGTTTTTATATTTTAATAAATCGACGTGGAAATAAAGCGTAAATAAATAGCAAAGGTCAGTAAACTGATATCAACAATTTTTAATTTTATCATGTCAGAACATGATGTTATTTTGGGATTGAGCATCAACAAAAATCCGTAGGCAAAAAGTTCAAATTTTATTATCTGCACGAGCCTCTAAAAAAATCAGCTTTTAATAACACATTGCCATCATATTTACAAAAGCTCTGATTTTTAAAAAAATAAGCTAATGACTACAGAAAATAAAAACTATAAAAATGTCGTTTTGAGCGTGTGATTATATGAAATGAAATAAACAGGAAATGTGATGTTTTTTTAAACAATCATTGCGAGACAAAGTTTTTCGGATCGTTTCCAATACTAAAGTGACTCATTCGATGAAACAATTTAAATGAATAAAAATATAATTTAACTCGCACGAGCACGTGGTGCTTGGCCGTTCAAGAAATGATGTTCTGACATGATATATTGAAATATGCATAGCAGATTTCATTTTAACCTTTATTTTTTATATATATACTAACACAGACCAAATTGAACTATTGCTAAACCTTTCTCTCAGCATTTTTTAAAATTTTATTTTTGTATTCAATATTACATTTTTTTTCGGTGTATGGATCCCCACTTACTTTAATATGAATTTAGTTAATAATTTTGATTTCAGGGCTAAGATAATATCACATTGCAATTAACAAAGCATGTAATACTGTTATATATTTATATCTAAAGTAATAATAATATTTTTAATGCCTTAAACATTCTGCAAATGTGGTTGAAATTTTCAACTATAACTTTCGTTGGTTAATTTCAGATAATCAAATTCGAGATATAGTTAATAAGATAAGAAGGTCAAGTATATTGTAAATTCCAGCTGCTTACAGTATTTGCTAATAATTTAAGGGTATGGAAATAGGCATATGGAAATATTTTTTTGTAGAAATTTTATTTTCCTGAAAGATATTGCTTTAACGCTACGCTCTTAATAGACTTAATTCATTGATCCCCTTTTTACATTAGGATTTTCATAGATCTCACTTTTCTTACAAATTTGAGGAAGCATTATTTTCTGTTACTCTTAGGTAATGTACCATTTACCTCAAAGAAAAGCGTATCATATCTAGGCAATTTTTGATCTATTCTCTGGTTTTTAAGTAATCATTATCACAGATAATATAAATCGAAGGATAATATTTTTCAAAGGAAAGAGATCTGGAAAATGGAGATTCATCAAAACCTATGATTCGAATTTTTCGACCTTAGTAATACTTTCTATTCGGGTTTTCATTTTATAATTAGAAAAAACAAAATTGTTCTGTTAAAATGAATAAAATGGTTAGTTATTTAAAATTATCATTACAGATTACATCTATCTATTTAATTATTTATTAGTTTTTTTAAAGAACTATTGAGTTGACTATGGTACGAAAACAGAAAACGCCATATTTTTCCTTCCATTGTTATTTCCATGAGCCCGAGCTAATAATAACGCATTTATAAAGAAATATGGAGAAAATTTCTTCCAATTACGCCAACTAGGCTTTCTCGCCAAATGGAGCAGAACGCTTGGAATTCTGGGAACCCGCTGTAAAAGAAACATTCTCCCCGGGATTTCTATTCTTCGCTTTTGACAGCCACTGCGCAACATCACACGCATTGACGTAACGGAGGCTTCTTGGATCTTCACCTTAGACACGTGTTTCATTCGAGAAGAGGTGTCAAAACACGAGACCATTTTTACATGAAAACCAAGAAAAATGTCTACCACTTTTGCGACCGTAAAATATAATCGATTTATCTTTAACAGAGATGCTAGCTCAGAACCAGCGCTGGTGCATTGTGGCAGAGCGAACCGAAAGCAAGCAATCGTCTGATAGATGGGTATTTGGATTCGCTCCAGACGTTTCCTACCGTGACAGTTCGAAAAATGATGGTGTTTTTTTAGCTTCTTTTTTATCTATTGCATCAAATTATGAGGGAGTTTAGAAGTCAAATGTTAACGTCTCATTTAATATTTGGAGAACGAATTTATACGGCAGACGATAATAGCGATCACGTGAATTTAAAAAAATGAATTCAGTTTTTTAATTCTTTGAAGTGAATTTTTTTGCAAAACTGAATTATGTACACGTAAGATCATGTTCTTTTAAATGGAATGCAAAATAACAAAAAAAAGTGAAATGATGTGAACAAAAATTTTTTTAAATACATTAATATCAATTAATTTAAAAATAAATGCAGAAAAAATTAAATACTATTAAAAATATGTATAGCACTCGTAAATGGTGTTTTTATATGAAATGCATTGGAACATTTTTGAACACGTTGGAGCACGTTTTTTTTAACATAATGCAAAATAATAAAAAAAATATTACAAATAATGTAAATAAAATATTTTTAATAAACTAATATCAATTAATTCAAGAATACCTGCTGAAAAAAACTAAACACTTTTAAAAATATGTATAGCACTCGTAAATGGTTTTTTTTATATGAAATGCATTGGAATATTTTTGAATACGCTGGAGCACGTTCTTTTTAACAGAATGCAAAATAATAAAAAAGATTAAAAAGAATATGAATAAAATATTTTTAATAAGCTAACATCCATTAATTCAAGAATAACTGCAGAAAAAAATACTATTATAAAATATGTATAGCACTCGTAAATGGTGTTTTGATATGAAAAGCAGAGGAACATTTTTGAACACGTTGGAGCACGTTCTTTTAAATAGAATACCAAAAAAAACCCTCAAATGATATGAATATTTTTTTTAAATAAATTAACGTCAGTTAATTCAAAAATAACTGTAGAAAAAAATAAACACTAATAAAAAATATGTATAGCATTCGTAAATGGTATTTTACGTAAATGGTATTTTTTATGAAATGCATTGGAACAGTTTTGAACACGTTGGAGCACGTGCTTTAAAAGAGAATGCAAAATAAAATTTAAAAAAAAAAACTCAAATGATATGAAAAATTTTTAAAAAATAAATTAACGTCAGTTAATTTAAGAATAACTGCAGAAAAAAATAAACACTATTTAAAATATGTACAGGCATTCGTAAATGGTATTTCTATATGAAATGCAATGGTGCCTTTTTGAATACTTAGGAGCGCGTCCTTTTCAACAGAATGCAAAATAACAAAAAACAAGACAAATGATTTTAAATATAAAAAATTAAGTTAATTAACGCCAACTATTCGTAGTAAAATTGAATAAAAAATTAAAACATCATTAAAAAATAAGAATGGCACTCATAAATGATATTTTTATATGAAATGCAGTAGAACTATATGGATTCGAAGCTGAAGAAGTGACCGAAAAAAAAAATCTATTTATTCGAATTAAAAGAAATTATGTTTGAAAACAATTAATATAAAATATTTTTTTAATCAATTCCTACTTTTAATATTTTTAAAAATTTAGGAAAATTTTGATTTTATTAAATAATTACTATTTTTGTTATCGTGTTCCGCTTTACAACGGAAAGATGTGCGCAGTAGCTTCTGAGAGTATGGACCCCTGAGCAACGATCACCTTTGACTCAGTACCCCCAATGGAATAGCTCCCGACATGGAGAACTTTGCGACCAGCTTCGAACTCGCAGCACGAGGGATGCGAAACCAACGCCCTACCAACCTAACAATTACAACTACTATAAAGAACTATTATAAAGACAAAAAAGTTAATTTTTAATTAATTAATAAAAAATTAAGGAATTAATAAGTGAAACAAAACTGTATTAACATCAAATGTCATACACTAAAAGTTTTAAAAAATTTACTTGTAGTGGATAACGCAGAAATTTTTCATAACCTTTCAAATTTTAAATCAGATACATTAAAAACAAGCAAACAGAAAGTAAGTTTAATGAATAAAGCAGTAATGCTTGAAAGTTTTGAGGATTTAATAATTTAAATAAATGATTTCGATTAATAAGTTATTAATTCAAGCTGTTTAAAAATTTATATATTTTTTAATCTTTTAATTGAGTATGTAATGACGTATAACATAAATCAAATACGGTGTATGTGAAGTATAACACTTATGAAATAAGAATAAAATTTTTACAATTTTTAGTTTGTATTTCGAAATACCCAAAATAAATTCGATTTATAAATGATGTTTGGATTAATTATTAGATTGTGCATTTTGGCATTATTCGAAAAAGATATTCAAGAATATAGAGAGAAAAATGTAATAACCAATGAATTCGCATTAAAAATATTCGAATTAGCGAAATTCTACTGAATTTAAAATCCAGCATTCTTTGAAAGAATGGCGTTATTCATGATGAAATAAGTAGAATTGTTATGGATTGTTGAAATTATATACTAGATTCACATTCGAATAAGAAAAGAAACTGTAACAACTTAATTTTAAAAATATTTTTTCCCAAAACTTATAACACAGATGTCCTATTAAGTTTGTCCGATCTCTGCGCAGTTAAAACCGTTGCTTGGAGTGCAAAGAATGGCAAAAAATCTATACTTTTAAGATCCATTAGTTTTGAGAAAAATGCGAAAGAAACTTAATGAGCTTTATTGAATCCATATTTGCATGTTTTCCAACAAAGATGTTCAAAGCATCTAATTATACGTAATGAAATGACATTAAACCTGCATTTGAATCATATTTAAAAGGTGCCGTCTTTTAGCTATAGGTAATCTTCGTATAGCGATAATGTATACCTTTCGTGAATATTGACTTTTGAACTTCGTTTTCGATCAATGTGATGGTAAAACCTTACGAATTGCTATAGAACAAACTTGCCAATCTCCATAGCATTGTCCTCTCTATGCCAAGACCAACCGTAATTAGACTGCAGATTAAGAATCAATGGAAATACCTATCCGAAGCACAATCTCCATGTGACTAATGGAAGAACTAGACTTAGATCAGCTCTTATAGATCAAATATTGCAGAATATCTTTAGAGATAATACATGGCCAATGGTCCCAACATTATAAACTCCATATATTTTAGTGTTTTTGTCTATAAGTGACTGATTATGGAATATATAGGACTTCTGAGGGAGCATGAGACCTTTTTATGTCCACCATGATCTCTTGATCTGATACCTTTTGATTTTTCCCTATGGGGGAAAACTGACAAAATTAGTCTATTGGGCAATAGCTACTGTAGAAAGCAACTTAACCACTTGACATATGAATTTATTTAACTTTCTAATTAGATGACACATCCTATTTTGGTCATTTATCGTAAATTTGATTTTTTAAAAATTATATATGGAGCATTTGGGATATTAAAGTCTTTCGATTTGATTTTTGCGTATTTAATTAAATTCTATTGCTTAGTCATTCATGAATTCAGTCACTCAATGAGTGTGTCAGATACGTCATTGTATGCAAAGTGGTTAATTTCTGCTTAAACTTTTGTGTACACCACGCTGCTACGTGTCCAGTCAGTCATTCCACAATGCGCACATGCATGCTTATATATGTGATGGATATTTTGAATATCTTCTTGTGTAAACATATGAAAATGCTAATGTCCGTGTTTCTAAGGATGCTTTTCCCCGCCATTTTCGAATATGACATATATTAACCAATACAAATTTTATAAATATCATGCACAATTTAAAAAAAAAATTACTTTGAAACGTTATAATATTCATATAGATATAAAAATATTAGGCTCATCGAAATTTTCATTTTTCCCTATCTTGCGAATAAGGATCATTATTATAATTTTTTTTTCGTCCTAATAATGTAATGGATGATTTCCAGAAAATATCCAAATTTTTATATTTATTAAAGAGCAATCTAACATAAAATAGCAGATAATTCAAAAAAAATTAGCAATATTACCTTACTATTAATCCTGCAAACGATTGAGTACAAGAAGTGGCGCCAAAACCGAGAATGTTGAGAAATCTCAAGAAAGTGTTCAATCAGCTCACTTTAGTGACCTCTTTACACACTTTTCTTGAACTACTTAGAGAATATCTTCTTTTTGAACGATTACACAAAAGATTTTACGAAATACCTTGCAAGTATTGCTTAATTGTCATTTTAACGTGGAAAGAGGTTATTTTTTGGCACTTGAATTGTTTACCAACTTTAGCTTTGTTCCTGTTTACGCCGAATTCAACTTTCCAACCATTTTCTTCATATAATGGCGAATCTTTAAGATTTGAGTTCTTTCATTTCAAGTGTACGCTTAAACTAGCTGATATAGTCTCTCCAAAATTTTCAAACAATAATTCTAATAAAGATTTGATGATAAAAGATATAAAAAAATTATTTTAGTGAAATTCTAATTAATTGGAACATTCTTAAAAGTTAGAGAATTTTCGTATTTGGAAACAGGCAATAAACAAACAAACAAACAAAAAGAGTGACAAATTTTTTTAACATTTACATAATAATTTTTTTTAACATTTACATAAAATCTGGAATAATTATTAATAATTTTTAATTAATTATTCTAGGTAATTAGATGATTAAAACAATAAAAACGGTACTTCAATTACAGTCAAAGATTTTCGTCGTTAAAGTGCCATGATATAGAATATAAATTGTAGTTTCTTATTCCAAACTATATTAAATGTACAACTAAACTTAATGTAGTCTACAACAAATTATTATTATTGAATTTTAGTTTACTTGTTTGGACAACTTGAAAGTAATCAAAAAGCCTGATATCTTGAAAGAAGTAAGGTATTGGGATTTATAGCAACAAAGGTTGTTATCCCCTGTTTTAAATACATGGAAAAATGTATATACATATATTAAACACAAAAACAAATTGAAGTTTCAGTCAGTTTACAAATAGCCTGACTTAGAGAAATAACTGCATTTTATTTAGATATTAAATAAAAATATTGCTTTATCCTGTTGTTCCTTACACCGAAATGATGGTATATAATTAATGAAGAAATCCAATATTGTATTTAATTAGTCAAATGCAGATAATGAAGTACAATGATTTTTTTAAAATAAAAGATAGCTAGGCTTGATTCATCAAATAAATTAATAATAATATAATATTAATAATAGTATAATATAATATATAATTACCAAGGAACCTGTAACTTTAAAAGAAATGAGATTTTTTAAAGTATTTTTAGATTATCTAATTTTATGCTTTCATTTCATTTGTTATTTCTCATGTGTTTCAATGTAATCAGATTAAAATCAAATATCGTTTGCATACTAAGCATTATTCGTTAAGTATTTTTCCTTGTATTCAAAATCGTTTGCAAATTAGTTATTTTTGTAGTTGATTGCTTGACTCACAATAATAATTAGCCGCAGTAAATTTTGTATATAAATGTTTATGATATGTTAAAAAATGTTTCCATTTTTTATCATGAGAAAACACGATGTTAGGAGGTTTTGATGTCTCTGAAATTTACAGGCAAGAAATATTTTTACCTGCTTTTAAGAGTATTGCATTATTATTATCTATGCTTCTTTGAAGGCAGATGCGCTTTTAAAAGGTTGGCCTGCTTTTACCAGTATGGCTTTATTATTATGTATGCTTCTTTGACAGCAGATGCGTTTTTAAAAGGCTGACGAAGAACTATGAGATCACAGCTGTTATTTCATCTCAAAATCAATCGATCTCTAAAACTTGCCAACTAGAAAAATCGAAAATGAAATTTTATATATATATATATATATATATATATATATATATATATATATATATATATAAAGAGAGGCGGGGGGAGATGTATACAGACCAACAGAGAAAACTCGTTAGTGTTTCAAACCGGTTAAAACTGGTTTATGTCTTAAATTAATTAAGGTAAATAATGAATTAAAAATAATAAAGTTCTCACATGATAATTTGAAATTTACGATCGATGATTTCATTTTCTTTTTTGTTTATTATAATTTTGTTTTTAAAAAATTTATAATTAAACTATAATATTTTTACTATTATTTTTTTATTCTCAAAATATCGAAATCATATTTCTGGAAATCACTTTCGATTTAATATTTTGTTATTTCAATTAATATTAATATGTGTGTTTATACTGGAATTAAATTAGAATAATTTAAAAAGAACAATATGGTTTTTAAAATTTTATTGATTACCGGTAGAAGCAGTCTCAGTTTTCAGTAAATTTTAATTCACCTCAGATTTGAAAGAACTAATTCATTGATAACGATGTGGGTTTAATCAAACTGTGGACTAATTATAATTCAATGACCTTACCTTAAAATAAAATCTTTCTAAATTAATTTTTCCTTTGAACAAACCATTATCCAGTAACTAATAATATTCGTCTAATCTGAAAAAAAATTTAATTTTTGTCCTCTAGTAGGGGTTTTTCTAATAAACTTGAATATAATACTTTTATTCATATTGCCTTTTTAAAAATTAATGGTACCTCATAAAATTGCTGAAGCCATTCATGCGTTACCTAAAATTAAAAAGAGAAAGTGTGTGTGTGTGTGTGTGAGAGAGAGAGAGAGAGAGACTTAGAAATATGGTGAATTATCATTTTTTCTTTCATATTATTGAATGTGAGAACATGAAGAGTATGAATCTGAAGTTTTACAAGCAACAATTTTGCTTTAAAGTTACAACTTTCTTGGTCCATTGTGTCCGATGGTATAGACGTTATTATGCAAATTATTGGCACCCAATTTAGTGAAGCCACAGTTGTGCTATTTAATATCAACGCCCACTCAATTTATAATTAATACACACTCAATCAAATTTTTAAATTTGGGGCCACGTGAATAAAAATAAATATACATACATAAAAAAATACATTTTCCAGTTAAATATCAATTAATGTTAAATCAATATCTTGAATGGGCTGTCTATAATCAATGCAAAAACGTTTTAATATTAATTATATTTTTAATGAATATTATATATGAATTTTTAGTGTAGTAAAGGACGAGTATTAATTCCTATTAATAATTAATGTAGTAAATGACAAGTATTAATTCCTATTATTAATTAGTGTAGCAAATGACGAGTATTAATGCCTATTATTAATTAGTGTAGTAAATAACGAGTATTAGTTCTTATTATTAATTAGTGTATTAAATGACAATTATTAGTTCTTATTATTAATTAGTGTAGTAAATGACGAGCATTAATTCCTATTATTAATTGGTGTAGTAAATGACGAGCATTAATTCCTATTATTAATTAGTGTAGCAAATGACGAGTACTAATTCCTATTATTAATTAGTGTAGTAAATGATGAGTATTAATTCCTAACAAATATTAATACGATGATGATGATGATGTGTCCACAGAAAGGGGATGAAGTAGACTCTGAGAGTAAAGATCTTTGAGCACCCAAGGACACAGGTCTGATTTCTATCTCAAATGAAGATGACACATACACAATCCCTTTCTACATTGAGGGGGGGGGGGGAGTTCCTTCATACATCTCACAGATAGAAGTCAGCCATTCCGAAACTCGGACTCACAGGGAAAACGTACTACCCCTAAAGCCAGGACGCCTGCAAATATTAAAATTTATTATTGGTAAGAATTAATGCAATGAATAAATCTGTTTTCAATGAAATTAGTTCCGATATATCAAGTTTTATCTTCCTTTATTTCAAACACTAAGCCGGATCAAATAGCAATAATATTTCATATTTATTTTTTTTAATTTCCTAGCATGATTGGAAACAAACGATTTCACAACAGGAAGAATCCAATAAAAATGTAATAGCTTTTTTTTTTTAACTTTCACTCATTCTTAGCATAGAGAAAGTATAATAATCGTCAAAAAATCCGAAAACGAAACTTTCACGTCTTAGAACTACCCGAGTTTGAAACACACACACACAGGAAAATATTCATTAGTCGGTCTGTGGCAAAGATAACTCACAAATGATTTGAGCTAGACAGATGAAATTTGGTAAACCACCTTACAACAAATTTGCCAACATGCCAATACCTATTAAATTTTGAGTAAAATCTGTTAAGAGGAAGTTCACCTCCAATAAAGAATAAATTTCACCATAAAGAAATGATAAAGAATGTCTCTCCAATAAAGAAATAAATATCTACAATAAAGAAATATAAAGAATAAACCTCATCAATAAAGAAGTATTAAGAATAAATTTCTCCAATAGAGAAATATCATACGGCCTACCTCAGCCGGATTGACACATTAGTAGTCAACTGTTCGGTTTGGCATGGATATCCGGCTTTTCTACAAAGACATTTCGACTGACTAAAAAGTACCGAAAAAATATACAAGTTTTTTTTCCTAATTTTTAAAAAAATTAACAGTGAATAATTTATTTAGTGACTGCTATTTATGTATTGAATTTAGCCAATATCGACTTCTCTTACCTTATCATCTCAGATCGAATTCTAAAGTCCAGAAAACTTGACCAATTCATTCCTTTCAGAATATAATTTTTTGTTGTTAACAATGAAGGAAATAATCATACTTCCCTAAATCTATTAACAATGATATTTTCGTGGAAAACAGAATTTCATGCATCTCTCAACCAGTAGTTAGGAAGGAAAATGTCTATTACTATCCTTTGCAATAACTGTAATAAAGTTTTTAATGTAGTAATTGGTGATATTGATTGATTAATAATAATAACTTCCTTTGGAAATAGATTTTGAGCAGTAAAAACGAAGTATATAGTGAATTTGCTTCATTGGTGAATTTTTACAGACCTCTGTAAGGAAGGACTGCATTATAGTTCATTGAAGAGGTTGTAACATATTCAAAATATTTATGATTTTTTTAAAGAATAAAAAAAGAGGCTTCTTCTACCTAATTCTTTCT
This sequence comes from Argiope argentata, assembly GCA_026289955.1. Classification (NCBI taxonomy): domain Eukaryota; kingdom Metazoa; phylum Arthropoda; class Arachnida; order Araneae; family Araneidae; genus Argiope; species Argiope argentata. The sequence goes on along the minus strand of JAOUZG010007398.1, from coordinate 2,029,255 downwards.
ATAGATTTTATTTTTTTAGTTATAGAAGCAGAGAAGATTTTTGAATAGTTAAACAATAAATTTACCATTTTCATAAGTTTTTAGTTAGCATTCCAACAAATGCAACATACAAGAATTCCATTCCTAAACGGACAGAAATAATAACACTAAGAAAATACAGGTTTTTATTAATGATAGACCACATTAATGAGAATAAAAAGAATAGAATATAACAGCATTATCCAACAATAAAATTATAAATTGAATATAACCAGTCAATTCATATGGTTTTCATACTTCTAAAAAATAGACAAAATAGATCATTAGCTGCAGTTTTACGACCCAATGTTGAATGTGGAGAATGAAACTCAACAAAATAACTTTTTTTAAAAATTCATAGATTTTACTTGAACCACTATCTATCGACTAGGATGAATGAAAAACACTATAAAGAGACACAACATAAACAATAAAATGAAAATTTTAAGATTTGACATTAATATTACTTTAATAAAGTCATACAAAAATGAAGGGGGGGCTAAATTTTTGTTTTCAAAAATGAATATTTCAATAACATTTTCCTTGCAGATCAGAAATTTGTATAGAACTGTTTAGGATTTTTAAGAAAAAATTCCTGAGCCAACTTATAAAGATTAGGTAGAGGATATGCTCATTTGTTATAACAAGCTTGTTATTCACATGTCACAGAAATTTCACTTTTTTTCTGGTCAGTAATGATTTATTCAAAAAGAACTGTTGCATCAGAGATGAAAATATTGCCACCATTGAAAAAAGGCATGAAGGAAAATGAAATCCAACAAAGATAGTAAACTAAAAATTATTAGAAATTAGGTTGGGTTTAGATTAGTTTAGTTATATTAGCATCCCATTTTAAAACAATCGTTTGGGCTAAAATGGAAGAAGACCTCGTAATTTTGAATTGTTGGTCAATATTGAGGATGACAATTGGGCTGTCAATCCTCATCATATCAATAATAGGGCATTGGTCTCATCAGATTTAATACTCTATAGCTGCTTTTGGGGGGGGGGGGGATAAGTTTCAAATATGGACCCCCCTCCCCCCACACACACAAATCGGCACCCGATATTTTATTATCAAGGTACTGCAGCTTCATTTGAAAATTAGAAGAGAATCCTTCATAAATATAATTAAATCTGCAAATGAAGAGAGGCTAAATTCTTAAATGGACAAATTAAGACACTGCTTAGAAGCTAAAATATTTTATGTTATATTTTCTGAATAATCTAATTTGGTACCTTCATTTGAATTCTACAGACATTTTAGAAAAGTATTCATTTTTTTCTTTTTTTACCTCTTTTTCTTAATTTTCTCAAATTTATTTACAGAACAAAAAGGTTGGGTTTTTTTTACAGATAAAAGACTTACTCAACAGATTGACAACCTTTGATTTAGAATGTTTATGTTAAATTAAAAAGTGTTATAATTTTTTTAAATAGTGATATTATAAGAGAAATACTGACACAATTTGTCCTGAAAAAGATTTGCAATTAAATGTTTTATTATTATTATTTGCCGCCATATCTATAATATTTGTTAATATAGAAATGAAATCAAAATCAATAAGATATAAAAATACACACACACACACACACACTAAAGTGTTAATAACAGTTTTAAAATTTTTTAAAAAAGTGCATAGTTTGAATTAATAACAAATACTGTCATTATGTATATTCGATAATATAATATTTCATCATAAAAAATGTTTATAAAATACATATAAAATATTTTTTAAATATCGCCTTATTAGGGAGAATGGTACATCCAGTAATCTGTTGTACTATATCACAGATTTTAGATATTAAAGTTAATGATTTGGTAATAAGATAATACAAGCCTTTCATGATCACAGAAATATAAATACACTGATTTGAATGCTTTTATAAAATATCCCAGAAAATTTGCTGAACTATGTGTTTTTTCTTTCTAATAAATTTGTTCTTAAAATATTTATAAAAATACCTTAAAATGCAAATGAATTTTAGCCACAGTATTTCAAGAAGTTTTTATCAATTCAAATTTGAGATGAATGTATATAATTTTAAGTCAGAAACATTTATATAATTTACTATATTTTTGAATATAATTTAAGTTTTTAAAAAATTTAAAAAAGCAAAAATTGTTAGAAAACTAAACAAAAGAGAAAACAATTAAATTTTATCAATATAAGAATACAGCAATTTAAAATGTTGCGGCAAATTTTTTAAAAAAGGAGCTAAATGTAAGTTTTTAATTGGAAACAAAAGTGAACAGAACGGAACAGAAATAGTCCTGAACTAACAAGAAATTGAATAATTATAAAATGATGCAAGAAAGAAAATATTTCAAAAATGAAAAGAAATCATAATAAAATGGAACACAAATAGTCAAAATGAACAAGAAATAGAATATTTTAAATGATGCAAGAAAAGAAAGATTTTTTTTTAAATGGAAACAAATGCTAATAGAACTGAACATAAATAGTCCGGAATGAACAAGAAATACAATTATTTAAAATGACACAGAAAAAAAAAACAAATGATAATAAAATGGAACATAAAGAGTACAAAATGTACAAGAAATTGAATAATTTAAAATGATGCAAGAAAGAAATTATTTCTAAGAAAAAAATTGTTATAAAATGGAATAGAAGTAGTCCTAATAAACACAAAAATTGAATTTAAAATGGTACAAGACAGAAAAAAATTTCTAAAACAAACACAAATATTAATAGAATAGAACAGAAAGAGTTCCCAAGAAACTAAATAATTTAAAACAATGCAAGAAAGAAAATATTTTTAAAATTGAAACAAATGCTACTAGACTGGAACAGAAATAGTACAAAATATACAAGAAACAAAGCAATTTAAAATAAAGCAAGGAAAAAGATTTAGAAACACAATGCAAAAATAAAATCAAGGAAACACAGCTCAGAGTAAAAAAGTTTATTTTACATAAACTGTACAAATGTATAGTTTATTCACTAATTAAGTTTTAAACATCATCATTACAAAGAAACAAAAACAGTGACAATATTAAGTTTTGTATTAGTGATGATTTCATTAACAGAGCATTAGTTTACGATTTGAACACAAATGAGCGTGGCAATTTCTTTTAAGACCAGCACAACAAACACATATTTGTCACAGACAAAAATAAGATGACTTTGAATTCGATTGTACAATTATTTAACATGTGATGCATTTGGGAGGGAGCAGCAGATATATCAATAAGTCAGTCACAACCTTAATCTTCATCAGAATCTAAGCAAGTACGTCTTCTGTCAAACTGAAATAAATTGTAGAAACGGTTAGGCAAAACAAAAATCATCATATTAATCATTAAAGCATATCAAAGTAAAGAAAAAGTATTCATTAAACTCTGAAAAATAGTACTGAAACAAAAGTTGTGAAACTACTTTTATGCAGGCCTTGTATTAATAAATGATAATAAAATTAACCATTTGCACTTGGAAACGTAATTCATGCATGATTATGTAAAACCTAACCCAAAAACTTGTTTATTACTCTGATATATATATATAGAATCATTTTAAGTTGAATTCTCCATGTTTAGTTAATTTACCTCTTCCTACAGCTCGGCATGTATTTTTAATCATAAAAAAAATCAAAATGATGCACCATTTTGAATGATGAGCGAGTCAACATCCGAGTCCAAAGGGTTAAATACATTCGTATAGCAGGAACAAATTGGTTCAATTTTTAAAATAGCAGTTTTGAGAACATAATTTTAAAAAAATTATAATGCTGCACTTTTATATATAATTGCATATGTTGTATTTTATTTTATAATTGGCTTAGTTGTCAAATTTTTCATCTTTAAATATACTTTTAAAAAAATTTAAAATTCATAGATTTTTTAAATATTTTTTTTTTTTGTATAGTCAAGTGCAACTGAAATGTAATATTCACACTCTAAAAATTGAAGTTATGAATAAAAATGTTTTACTATACCTGAAATTTATACTTCCTTAAATTGTTACTTTCATTATTTAATACATGAATCACAATAAATAACAGATTGATAAAATCGACTACTAATAAGGCAAAACATGCATATGCGAAGTACTTTACAAGACAGCCTTGCCAAAATTGGCATATACTTTTGTTGGGTGAAACTGTACAACTTGGACGTTTCTGTTAAAATTTATTAGAAAATTATTTATTTAAAAATTAAACACAACTCTGACAATTTTTTTAGTTATTAATTCCAAATTTTAATAACATGAAGTAATTACTTTCACACCATCTTAAAATTTAAAAAAATAGTCTTTGCAATTAGACTTTGTGGAAGAATTTTTTTTTTTGTTCAAATTAAATTAACTTTTAAAATTGTTTTCAATATAATTCACAGAAATAAATTTTACAAATTATAATGAAACTTAAATACTTTTCACAGTAGCTGAAATATTTCAAACTCTATTTTCCTTATAACAAAGATTATCAACATTTTAAGTTCTGAATTATTTTTTAAATTAAATATATTTTTGTTTAAAGCACACTTTTATTTAACTTTTTATTTTAATTCTGAGGCAATTGTAATCAAGATTAAACTTCTAAAGAAAGCAATAATGAAAAATTCTAAAATTTATTTTTAAACACTAGTTTTAATTCAAGTAGTACAGTAAAAATATATATTAGCCTTCAAATAGCATGAAGTTTTGATTTCTCATTTTATTTCACTGTTTTTTTTTATTTTGATTTAGGTGAATTTTGAATGAATAATCCTTTAAAATATTACATACATTATGGGATAAAAAAATAGCAAAGTAAAATAATAAATATAAAAATTTCATGCTAATGTTTCTACTGTCTTTTTTATACATGCTTCAATTAAGCAAGCATGTTATTGGAACAGTTGAAGTTTAACCACTTTCTACTTGAGAATAAAGCAGAATTTTATGTGAGAAAATAATTACTCAAGGCCATGCATAAAAGATTTCAATGAAGTTTTATGCCCAAAATAATATAGGGTCATCAACTGGTTACTAAAAACAGCATAGAAATAAAAAGAACAGAAACAACAAAGATTCCAAACAAATATTACTCAGCAATTATTGCCATACCTAAGTGTTTTTAGTTTAGTTGATTTTTAAGTGTACAGTAAGGCAAATTTATTAAGAATTCTAGATAACATGGATGTAAATTTTTAATTAGAAATAATGATAAAGCTTTCTTAATCAGGAAACCATAAAGAAATATATATTTAATATCAATAGATGTACTGATATTTTTAAGATTCTTGGAGGTGTCATCCCTACCATGTCAATTGCAAATGTTTTCAAAATTAAAATTAAAATAAGTTATATATATATATATATATATATATATATAAAGAAACTTAAATATAACAATTTCAAACTAGAAATTATGCATTAATAAAACAACCATTCTTTTATATTTACATAGAATAATTCCATGATAAAAAGCTATCATGTTTTATAGTAAATGTTTAATTAAAGCAATCAAATTTACACAAAAAATACTAAGTGTCTGACTAATTTATTTCAAACTAAGAATTTTAAAATATAAACAAAACCAATTAACAAAAGATTCAAAAGATCTGGTAAGTACATGATTACAACATTAACCTTTTATGTTTTTTCATGGAGTGTGGGAATAATGGTATAATCGTGGGAAATATAACTTGTGATATAAATGGAACCATATACACTCATATTTTTTCCTGGAAATTTGAAGAAACCAGTAAGAAAAAAGAAATAACAGCAAAATATTATGGATGAGAAAATAATTAAGAAGTAATTCTATATAAATAATAATTAAATTATTCTGTTCTTATTTATATCATATCTGCCATTTATATAAGCAATATTTTTTCAATATTATCCATAAATGAAAAATTATATCAATACACATAAAATACAATTTATTTGGATAAAAAACATTATAAAACTGGGGAGAAAATAAATCCATTTATTAACTGGCATGGGGGAGTCACCACTGACGAGTAGGGATATATAAATTACTTTGTAAGAAATTCAGTGTGCTTGTTGTAATTATGGTTGTGTATAATTGCTTTTGTATTGTAGTCGAGTAACACGATCACAAAACAAAAGCAAATGCTTATGTACTGTAGATGTTATTTGGCTTATAAAGCTTTAGCCACATGCTAATCACTTTTATAACCATATTTTAAAGAGCAAATAAAAAAGAAAAGAAAGTAAGAAAGAATATTAATGCTATTGCTTATGGCATTTATCTTAAACAAGCCTGTTTACAAAGTCCTTAAATTTAAACCCAGCTTAATTGCCTTTTGTTTCAGTAGAACCGTCTAGGACCAAGATTACGCCTAAGCTATTTATGCATCACAGACTTTAGGGGGGGCATGCATTCATACATTTCATCTAGTCATTGACATATAGTAATTTAGACCTGAATCAGAGAATGATCATATTGTATCAAAATACCCTTACTCCTATCACTGAGGGTATAAATATATACCCTCACTGATAGGAGTAATAACTGATAAATAGGGGGAGGACCATAGTTACAGAAATAATTCTTACTAACAAATTCTGCATGTTTGTTTAGATTTAATAAAAAATAAAGGATTACAAAAATATTTTTAAAATGCACATACATTCACAATTAAAAAAAGAGAATTTCTACAATTTTTCTAAAAATAATATATAATAAATCTCCCCCCCCCCCTCATCAATAAAACTAGTGGCTCTTTTCATTTAAATTTTTTTTTCAGGAAATTCTTACACATTTTGTACATTTTTAAATAAAAAAACTATCTGAGATTAATTCCTTAAGTTTTCATCCAAATAAACATTCCTTATTCAAATAAACAAATCCTTATCGGAAGAGAAAAATAATCACAGAGTTTTTCTTTCATTTTTATCAAACAATACTGATCTAAGAATAATAAAATTACACTAACTTTTATTTTAAAAAAAACTGTAATTGAAATAATCATTTTACTCAAAAGGGGGGAGAGAAAGAGACCTACCATCAATTTTTATTAAATTAGTGTAAGCCTTTTATTTATAATTGATATATATATCTTTAAAATGTCAATGCTTTGCTCATATAAAACTTGCCAAAAGAAATTTTGTAGTGATTAATTTTTTAAATGTTTTAAGTCTGTTTTAAAAACATAGGTGATTGTATCATATTTGTTTTATTTTACATATTGAAGATAGCCATTCTTATTATATTTTGTTCCTATAAATAATTTAACTAATAGATTAATATAGTTTTACATTAATTGAAATAAAACATTATATTATCTCACAGGAAGTTTAGTAATATAAAGATATAGTTAATGTAAATTAAGTATCATACAATTAACTTATAAGTAAATTAAATTTAATTTACATTTAAAATAAATGCTTTAATACTAATATTAAACAATTATTTTTTTATAAATCAAAATGAAATGATTTTTAAAATTGGTCGATTATGAAAATATGGTAAATCCATTTACAACAAATAAATATATAATTATAGTTAAATTTGTCTAAAAGAAATTTTTATAATTAGATTGCACATTGAAAAATTAATCGAATCAATGCTAGATTTGACTATTTTTAATTTATAACTAAAATACTAACTTTTAATTTTTATGAAACAAAAGGAAAAAACTTGAACTACTTTCAAAATAAACAATTAGAATGTACTTTAAATATAAAGTATCATTCACTTTTAAAATAAATATACAATAGTGAAAAAATAATTTATGACAAGACAAAAAATAAATATGACAGTAACATGTAATTATAAACAAAAATTATAAATAAATGAATGACAAAGTAATTTTTTTAAAAGTATAAAATATTTTCTTTTTTAAAACAATATGTTAAATAATCTTCCATAAAAATTACTCAAACTGTACTTTTAAAACTAAGAAAATAATACAAATCAAAATGAATACAAAGGTCTCTAACATTCTTTTAATGCGAATTATGGCAAATTATCAACCAGTAAACACAATTTTTGTGATAAGAATGTTAAATAGAAATTCTATTTGATTAAGTTATGTTTCTTTAAAACACAAGATCAAAAATTTTATTACATTTTATATTTTTTCTTAGTTAGCATCTATACATAAACAGTAAAAAAACACTAATTTTACTAATTTTTTAAAATCATTTTAATAGAAATTCAGTAGCTAATTTCTGCTGAAGTTTTGAAATGTTTTTCCACTCTATTATTTTTTTTTTTCATTTAACTATTTTCTTTAAAAGTTTCTTCCTGTTTAAAAGTCAGACAATAAAATTAAGCACATATTTATTTAATTTCTACATGAGAAATATTATGAAATAATTTTAAGATATAGCCAATTAGATAGGCATTCCATAAGAAGGTTATTTAGAAGCTAATATAATAAATATGGTAACAAATTCTTATTTAGATTATTCAGACCACTAATTATTAAACCAAAAAGCCAACATTTTACAATCAAGTTTTCAAAATGTTTTAAGTTACTTAACACATTAAAATGATTAATAAATTAAATTTTCTTCTCATTTAGAAATATCTATATATTAAAATTATAATTAATTTAGATTTACTTCTTTATATAAGCATAAAAATGGGGGGAGGGACTTTTTAAAAATCACTTTCATAATGGGTAGAATAATTCTTGTGCAAGTTAAGACTAACAAGAACAATAAGAAAATTTCAAATCAGAAATTCTTTACTAAAAACAAAATTTTGTGTACATAATTGCATTTTTATGATTTTCATATTAATGATTATTAAATAGATTTTTAAAATAATAAAACATACATATGTATATCCTAAAAGTAATTTTGCATTATTGACATTTTATTAAATGAGTGATTTACATATAAATTTCTTTTGTTTTTGAATGAAAATCAATTTGTAAGAAATTATCAACCTAAAAGGACTTAAAACTTTCTGAATAACATATTTTACAACAAATACATAAATGAGATAATAACAGAAAAAGTTTCAACAAATCATAGATAAAAATTGCACAAATAAAACAATACAATGCTGAATTTTTAACAATTCAGAAGCATTAAAAAATGTTTAATAAAAATTCCAATTACCTTTACAGTAGGTGTATTATGTTTTATCTGACGATTTACCTCTTCCAAAAGATGGACAAATTCATTATCAGCTAACTGCAAAAATTTTAAATAAAATTACTAAAAACTAAGAAATATAAATATTAATTTTTAAAAGAGCCTTTAAAAAAATATTTTATTAATATAGTTTCATAAGGGAAATGAAATACGCTCTAAAATTCACGTCTTGACACTACACTTAATAAATATATTATGCAATATATTTAACAAAAACTATAAGATTACAATGAGCAAAGTAATACTCATTAATGTACAGCATTCTCATTTGAGGACAAGTATATTTCAAATCTATAGTTAAATCTACTGCATTCCAAAGTTTCTCTCTCTCATTTCAATTATTTGTCAATCAATATGTGCATTTGTTAACTCCTAAAAAAGTCTTAATTAGTATATAAAGCATATTAAACATTTAAAATCAAGATAAGATCAAAACTCTTCTTTTTTCTTTTTTTTATTCCATTTCCAAGTAATGAAAGGAAATAATAAGTAATCTTTCAGGTCTTTTGTTAATACTTTAATGTTTACTGATAAAAAAGTTTTCATACTGATTTTTTTATTTTCAAACTGTTATTATAAAAGAATTAATAATAGAATTTAGCTTTAAAATTATCTTGCTATGTTTTTACTAAAATAATGCTTGCAATATGAATTTTCCAGGCATTTTTGCTTAAGATTTATCTAAGCCTTAATGATATATAAAAAAAATAAGTTATACGCAAAATATTCAAAAGAAATTATCGAGGCAAAAGATTTTTAATGTTGGATGAGAAACAAATTTATTTCTTTAAAATACAAATTTCTTCATTGCAATATCCCTTACATTAAAATATATATATATTATTCTGCAAAAATGCATTAACTAATTATCAATTGTGTAAGCAAGTAATAACAATAATTAAAAAATATCTTAAACTTTTTTAAAAATCTATCATTAAAATGGCTTAAGCTTTGCTTTGAAGTTTTATTCTTAAGCCATTTCAGCAGTTTTACACAAATATATTTGAATTAATTGTGGTCATTACATGATTAATAAGGTATATCATGAAAAGATATAAAAATATTGTTTAATATTTACTAAAACAAAGAAGAAGAAAAAAATTTCAATGATGCAGTTAAAGCTATGAAGTTTCAGAACAATAACGATAAAACAAATCATAATTTATAATAAGCAAAATCCAAAGCTATCTAGAACATAATAGCAACAATCAATACCTGTGATCTTATCTGGCCAGTACGAGCCATATTAATAATCATGTTTTCTAGCATTTTCCCATTCTCTGGTTTTGCAATTGATATGGTGCTCACTACAAAAAATAATAAATTAAATACAGAAATATAGGGAAATAAAAGCAATAAACAGTCATCTTTTCTTCAAAAAATTTCAATTTAAAACGAATATCAACTAACAGAATTAGTAATTTTTTATACAAAAAATTTCATTAATTTTTTCAATTTTAAGAATCTTTTAATCTTAAGATTTTAATTTTAAGAAATTGTTATCTTAGCTTAACCATTAGTAGTAAAATATAGACAATTATAAATAAATGAAAATTATTTTATTCTTACCAATTTAAATCAACCTTTAACTGGTTAAATGTGGACAAAATATAAATTTATTATTATTATTATTTTGCTTTCTTAAATTTTGAATTTCATGATTTGAAAAATGATACAAATAATCCTGAATGGGATATGAATTAGAACAAAGGGTCACAATGTAGAATCAACAAATTGTTTTTAAAAGAGGCCGATAAAAGATAATATAAAATGCGGCTGAAATATTGTTTGGAATGCAAAAATACTCAAGGAGGCCGATAAAAGATAATATAAAATGCGGCTGAAATATTGTTTGGAATGCAAAAATACTCAATTTGGATAAAAAGTTATAAATTTCTATCAAGATTCTGCCAATGAAAGCGTAATTTATTTTTAAAAAATGTAAATTTCTAAAATTTGAATATTAAGAGACAGTAAAATTCAAAAGCTACCACACACCAAATAAATAAATCCCAGGTTTATGTATGCCCCCAAAATAGAAATTTTTTTTGTAGAAACTTCAGTTTAATTTTTTTTAAATTTTATTTTGAAAATATAAAATAAAGAAGAACAAAAACAATGGCAAATGTTTTCTTCTTAATAGCATCCCTTCTCTTCCACTATCTTTCCTACTTCAAAACATATCTTGTTTACATTACCTATTTTCAAAATTAGTTCAAGGTCAGTACCAATTAATCTGATTAGATTTTTACATAATATGGAAATAATTTCATAAGCAAACTTTCAAAGGTTTTCAAACCTGAATGACATATATTTATAAAATTACAGCATTCCAACTTCATTAAATTCTTAATGAAGCTTTAAATTATCTTCATTTGCATATAAGGCACAGTTTTTATATTTGTCAAGAAAGATAAAGAAAGTACTGAATTTTTTTTACAGGATTATAAATAATAGAACCTTATTTGAAATTCCGTTTTAAAGTTATAATGGAACACTTATGCTGCATACAGATTTTGGATATACAGTAATTTAATGATTATGTATAAATTCACATTTTGAAAGTAATTCTGACACAGTCTCCAAAATAACTTTTTATTAAAAATTTTGTTATAAACTATGTAGTACTGAATAGATACTCACTCTTGAAGAGTTTAATACCCTTGTCTAGATATAGATAAAATAGAAATTTTTAACTTTTATCAGGCAAAACTGAATTTGAATCAGAAAATTTATTTAAAGCTCTATTTGCTTATATTTTAGGGACAATTCAGTTGTAGCATAATAAAACAAAATTATTTACAATCTGTGAATCGCTCACTTCCTGTTAAGAATTCGTCATTCACAAAATTTGTAAAAATGCATATATCAGGTGTTTTTTTACTGAAAATACAAATGAATGTGTGTGTGTGTAAGTGTGTGCATAATAGAGTGAATCTGTGTGGTAACAAATTCAGCACATATATACCATAAAGGGTGAAAATGTGCATCTGGAAAGGATTTTTTTTAAATTTTAACTAATTAAAAATTAAACTGAATTATGACATTCATCCAAGTTAACTTCTAAAATTATCATTCCCCAAAAATGTATTTAATGGTGTTTTAAATTTCTAAAGCTTGTCTTTTAGATGAAACAATCTTTTTAATATTATGGTTCAGGAAATTTGTTAAGGTTTTTTCCATATTGTTTTTCTTTGATATGATAGTTACTTGAAAATACATGGAAAAACTTTTATAAATTTTTGCATTTTTATACCCAATTTCTGACAGTAAATAACACTTTTTATCCTGAAATTCAACCCATTTTCATTATTTTAACAAATTTCAAATAATTTCCTTCCATTATTGAAAACAAAAGTTGTATTTAACAATCTAAATAGTTTGCAAGATGAATAAAAAGTGAAGTTAATAATACAATGAAATTCTAAAGATAACTAAATTGGCCTTTTTCATTTTTAATAGAGCTATGATATAGAACTGGCCTTCATTCCAAAGGCTGGTATAACTAAATTGCCCTTTTTCATTTTTAATAG
>JAOUZG010007398.1:1995138-2016611 GCA_026289955.1 Argiope argentata | reverse complement strand
ATTCCAAAGGCTGGTATAACTAAATTGCCCTTTTTCATTTTTAATAGAGCTATGATATCATAGAACTGGCCTTCATTCCAAAGGCTTGTGCACACTATGAATAGAATCTATGAATGGCAGTTAAAAATAGAACAGCCTTAATTTTCAACAATTCGACAGAAATAGGGGATATAAAGTTATATCTAAGCAATTTATCTGAAATTAAATATAATTAATATTCTCCAGTGAAGTAGCTGGTAGTCTGAGCCTATTATATAAATTGTATACTAAACAAAAAGTATATGTTGGCACAAAGACATTATTGAGCTGACATTAGATTTTCAACATTTCTAAAGAGAAATATAAATATTAATCAATGATTCCCAGACCATTAGGAAAAGCCAATTAAATTTAGTTAATTTGCTAAATAATGAGAGAGGAAAAAAACTTTGTAAACTGATGCTGTGAAACACAAAATGAATTACATTATATATATATATATATATATATATAAAATTATTTGAAAGCATGCATAAATGCCATGGATAAGTTTGCTGATACAGTCAGCGATTTAAGATTAATCAGCTTCTCTTGTTTTTTCAGTAGTGTCAACTAGGTTAAGAGTATGTTATAGCTACTAACACAACACATTCACTTGCACAGTCCGTTTTACAGGAGGGCACATTAAGGCAAAAAAACTTGTAAAATGATGCTATAAAATACAAACTGAATTACAAAATATAAATATTACGTTTGTTCGTTTTTCCGTTGACCATACAATTATTTGAAAACATGCATATATGTCATAGATAAGCTTGCAATTTTAAACCAAGTCAGCAATTTTAAACCAAGGGCGTGTCTCTTGTTTTGTAAGTAACATCGGTAGAACTTTACTGTACGGTCACCCTTGGCGACTTTTTCAAAATCCCGCCAAAAGTCGCCATTCTGGCGACTTCGAAGCGAGAACCAATGAAAACAGAGCATAGAAAATGGCTGAAAAGTTTCGGAGAGGAATAACGAACTTCTGGATTGTAACAAAATAAAAGTGCAAAGCTTTTATGGGTTATGTTAGGAAATAAGAAATGTAAGGCATATTAGCATCAAAAAATTAGAGCACTCCTTTTAACATCATGTTCCTCTCCTTTCAACTTAGATTTACACCTCCATTCATAACCATCACTAACATCTTTCCTTGCAACCAATTTCATATCTTTATTACATTTCGGACATTCATACCTATTCGCAATCAACCCCGCTTTCATACAAAAATCAAACGTCTCTTTCCTTTCATCCAATCCATACAAATACCTTAAATTCACATGCTCATCATACCACATAACATCATTCTCCCCATGCAGCCATCGCAATAAAATTCAAAGAACGTGGGAGCTAAGACAAAATCAACTTCACCATATATCACCGAAGTTCGAAATGGGGAAACACAATTTCTGGGGAAATTCCAGTTTTCGGCAGGTTGCCAAAAAAAATTATTTACCACCAAGGTTGCCAAAAAAAATTATTTACCACCAAGGTTGCCAAAAAAATTATTTATCGCCAACTTTTGAAAAAGTCGCCAAGGGTGACCGTACAGTAAAGCTGAGCCAGTAACATCAACTGAGGCTAGAGTATGTCTTAGCTACGAACACATCATGTTCACTGGCACAGCCCCTTTTTATGGGGGAGGGCACATTCACACATCTAAGAAAGAGTAGAAAAGGAGCAACTATGCCAAAACTGAGACTTGAACCCAGTATGCACAGATCAAGGGTAAGACGTGTTAACCGCTGTGCAAGTAATTCAGCCTAACATTAATAATGTATGTTAGCTGAAATTGTGTCAAATTATTATTCAAGAGCCTGTTCCTATAGTCTGGAAATTTAGTCATCATCTTGCTTCAAACATTACATATATATATATATATATATCTATATTAATAAAAATGCAACTCGAAATGCGTTGCTAAGCGCAAAACTAGAGAACGGCTCGACCGATTCGGCTAATTTTTATTTTAATATTTTCGTTAAGACACGAGGATGGTTCTTATGGAGAGAAAAAAGGAAAAACAGCGAGGAAAATAGTTAAAACGACACTTTTCTTACTTTCCCGCCAAAAATCTTCATTTCCTTCTCCCACACCAACTGAGTTAGATAGCAGGAAGTAATAAATTATGATTTGTTTAGAAAGAAATACGCGATGTCAGTTGGTTTTAATTCATAGATAACGGGAAGTTTAAAAAAGAAAGAAAATAGCTGCTTTTATTATTGGTCTCCATGGATATTTAATTTATGCCTGCTCAAAATAAAGTCTGGGCAGGGAAGAAAAAAAAAAAGAATGAAAAGAAGGGGGGGTGTCACCATTATTTCCTCTGTGAGCGGCATTTTCCACGCTGTTTTTAAACTTTCGCATCTCTTGAAAATCAATTGCGTCTTTATTTGTTTAGTGTGTTTACATTTATGAAAGTTTAAATCTCATTATTCTATAAAAACGTAGAATTTTAGACCTTTCCCTCCACCATTTAAGTAAAATATCAATTACGGGACAATCATTGCTCGGATAGAAAGAGAAAGATGAGTAGTACAATGAACAGAACATCTGAGGAAAATAATACTATGAATGAATTATTTGATTATCAAAATTTGTTTGGTTTAAATATATTTTGGTGAAAAACTGTTATGAGACACAGCTACATAAAATATTATATGAAAGTTTTAGCGAGCATTAATACTGGCGAATCGACTGGTCGCCAAAGGCGGCTAGTATATATATATATATATTTGCAGTACATAAGAAAATCTGTGGTATTAACTGATTACAAATATCATTCTTACATCTGCTACGAGCTTCTTTAGATAATACTTGAGTCAGAATTTGGTTCCTAAACTCTTCTTCTTTAGCTTTTGCTTCGGCAGCAGCCGCTGCATCATTTCCTTGAAGACCCTTTAAAAAATCCAGTATTTAGAATGCTTAATCAATGTTAATATATTCCTGTTAAATATCAGAATAGAATAATATTTTTGTCAGCTTCTATATTTTTCATTATGATTTTAAATTACAACAACCATAGCAAATTAAATAATAAAAATAAGAATGAAATTTTAAAAAATGAATTACATAATAAATACTATTCCTAATAGGAAAATTACTTTTTAACAACATTTTGAGAAAGATCATAGCAGTAAAATAGATATGAATCCAAAGGCTAATATTATTTAACAGGAAACTGACACACACATAAAATAATAAAGATAATACATATATAAATTTTTGTTGACTTTATTTCTGCATTTCAATCTTTTTAATAAGAATTTTCGAAAGAAATTGAGAGATCATTTTAGAAAGAGAAAATGAATATAATATATATATGTATATATATGTTGTCACCAAACACAGAACAAGAAATAGTTAGAATTCATCAAAATTCCTAGTTATATCTAAAATATAAAACAAATAAGCTAAATTAATACATTGTAGAAAATGGACCAGTTTCTGATTACCACTAGAATTACAGTTTGTCAAAGAGAAGTCCTAAACAAAATAGATGAAATTTAAAAGAATTTACTAAAAAATATGCATTTCATTATAACACTTTTTATTAAACATGGAAGAAGCTGGCAGCTCAAATAATGAAAAAAATAATCATTAAATAAAAAGTAACTATAACAGAAATTACTGTAAAAAATAAATTAATTAAATTAAAATGACAATATGAATATTCTTTTGCAATCATAATGAAGCACATTTCACACTTTCAAATATAGTATAGATATTTCAACACACTTCAAATTAAAGACAGCAGAGATTAAATAAGAAACTCCTAAAAAGATTAATGACAGTTGGTTTCTCTCTACCATAACATATTATCAATAAAGTGGTCAAGATTAAAATTTCAGCTCTTATTTTCTGTGGAGGATTATTTGTTCTTCACTTTGATAACTTGTGTGTTTGCAAAAAATATACCGTTATTTAATACACTTAATAATGGATGTCTACTGCTCCAATCTTTATAAAAGAAAATTTTTTAAAGAAAAGAATAGCTTCTGAAATGGCTACAACATAAAATTTCAAACCTTTTGTTTGTCATAGATAGTGGCAAAGAAAAGTTACTTGAAACCAGTGAATATGATTTTCTTTGCCATCAGCAACTTCTGATGTTCAGAACATTTTCCCATTACTACAAATTTACTCTAACAAATTTGATATATGATAGTATAATTTCAACAGTGTTTTATACCATAATGTCACTTTATTTCATTTATCATTGATAACAATATATCTTCATAACAACATAACTTTTACATGCATTTTAAATCATTTCGTAGCATATTTATAAATACAGTTAAAGAACCTACATTTATACAGCAAAAATTGCTTTAATAAAATAAAGCCTTCATCTAATAATTTAAGCATAATTCACAGTAGTATAAGATATTGCTATAGTGAATTACAAATTTTTTTATTTATTTATTTTGTGTTTAAGTGTGTAATTTTGGCCCTTTGAAATTCCAACACATCTCAGCAATTTCTTGTATTAATTTCATAATTTTAAAATTTTTCCTTCGGTCACAACATGCTAAATTAAATACTAAAATAGAAAATAATAGTTGCCCAATTATTGATATTAAAACTAATGCTTAAAATTATATTTAATTTTAGAATTACATAAATTTTTCTTAACTGATTAGACTTGTTATTTTAAATTAAATTTCACAAAATTAAAATATAAATCAATAACTGTTAAACGTAAAAGATTTTATACAATTACATGTACATAGAAATTATAATCTTTTAGAATTAATATTGTTAAGCATTTTTTGTATCAGTAAAGAAAAATAAAGTTTATTGCTCAAAAACTGGAATTCGTTATGACTAACTGATGTGTTCAGATATGTTTTAATTTAAGGAAAACGTAACAACCCTAAGTTAAAAACCTTATATAAAGGTATAGAAATTTTACTTATAGTAAGAGGTAAAACATAAATAGGTGTAAAACTTAGAAAATAATTTTTAAAACTTCAGGTGTGAACATGCGGTTTGGGTTAAACACCATTTTAAATCATTGAAATAAAATGAATGCATGAAGCAAAAAATATAATTTAACATAAACGAACTACTGGTAATTACAGGATTTCGTTGCGCTTGCAGCTCTTGTAAGCGTTTTGCTCGCAAAGCCTGCAGTTCCTCGTCATCCATAATCGCAATATTTCAGTTTCAATCCAAATTCCGTAACCAACAAACACCAAACAAGGGATTTACGAAAAAAGATTAGGTGTTCTTGGCTTCTTAGAAAATGTATTGCTATGTATTCGTTTATTTTCTGCTTCATCTACATATGACAGATATATAAAACACTAATTGGTTGTAAAAATAAGTCCTTCAATTATTTTATAGTCTCATTATTCACAAGCTTCTCGAATAATAAGTAATTTTTGAAAACGGAACACTTTTTTAATTACGGCAAGGAATATTTCAAAATACTGCGTAATAATCAGGACTGTAACTGAAACATTGTTTATTGATTGTTGATTGTATTTATTAGTTGCATGCGGCTAAATTTATTGAAATGTAATCCGTACCATCATTATTTTTTACAATATAGCGCAAAAGTATGGAAGGAAGAACAAAATTTTTTCATATTTTCCATATGCTATTTCTTTAATATGCCTATAAAATGGGTGTTTTGGGACTATGGCAGTTGTTAGCTCCTGTTGGCCAACCTGTTGCCCTCGAATCCCTAGAAAACAAAATATTTGCTGTGGATATAAGTATATGGTTAAATCAAGCCTTAAAAGGATATCGGGATTCCCAAGGTGGATCAGTAGCCAACGCCCATCTGCTTAGTTTATTCAGTAGATTATGCAAGCTTTTGTTCTACAAAATCCGACCAATAATTGTTTTCGATGGCGGTTTCCCTGAACTTAAGAAGCAAACCATTATTAATAGACATCAAAGGAGAGCTGCAGTGAAACAAACTAGCAGAGACATTGGTTTAAAAATATTAACTAATTATTTGGCATCCAAAAATTTATCCACTGTTGGTGGTGAAACAAGTAGTAAAGCTGTTATACGACCAAAAGAGAAAGTGAGAGATGAAATATTTATGTTACCACCACTTCCTGATAATTCATTGAAAGAAGAAGAAGAAAATGTTGATGATGCAAATTCTGTTGAATGGAAATTTACTAATTTTAGCAAAGAGGATATAAAATATCTTAATAAAATAGATCTTGAATCAGATGATTTCAATAATTTACCTCCTGATGTAAAACAAGAAATTTTAAGCACATTGAAAGAAAGTAGAAGACACCGGACATGGGACCAGTATGAAGAGTTACCAAAAGAATCACTAGAATTTTCCAGTTATCAAATGCAATGTTTGCTCAAGAAGCGTACTTTATCTCGTAAACTTGAAGAAGTTCAAAAAGATATGCGAAAAATTAGTTCCGCTGATTTTATTGCCCAATATACAAGTGACCATGTCATTGGAGAGACAAATAAAATAATGTCAGATGATATTTCTCATTACGTTCTTTTAAAAAAGATTATACAGAAAAACGAGAACTCTGTTAAAAATGAAAATTCCGAAAGTAGTTCTTCAGTAATGTTAGACACAAAGAATGCTTTTATTAAAGATTTAGAGAACATTGATGTAGATGATTATTCAGTGAGCAAAGTTAATTTAAGTCAAAATGATGACAATATAAATATAAAAACAGAATGGAATTTTGAAAGTAATTTATCAAATGAAGAGGATGTGGACAATCCTCCTAAATTTGTTGAATCAAAAATAAAATCTGAAAAATCAGATGTTAAAGAACCAAATTTATCTCAGAAATTTATAGATGATACTCTTAGTTCTGATGATGATGAACTTGCCTTGGCTATTCAGATGAGCATGGAACATTCTAATGATGAAAAAACTTGTATTGATTCTTCATTATCTCTCTCGCAGACTTCTACAAATGATAGTGTTGAAATTTTATCTGTAAAATCAGAAAAATTTCCTGATTCTAAGGAACAAAGTACTGTGTGTTTATCTTCAAGTGATGATGAATTAATTCCTTGTGAGGAAAAAATTGAAGTAGATACTAAAATTTTATCTTCTCAAACTTCTGAAAAGGCATGCACTGAAACTGAAAGTTCTATTAAAACTGCTGTGACTTCCCGTGTAGAAAATGGAATTTTCAATAAAAAATCACTGACTGATGTTTCATGTTCTGTGACTACTTCTAAAGAATTTGTAAAACCTGCAGCTAAGGCGATATCACCTAATTCTCAGATTGATAGTATTTCTTCAGATGTGCCTGAACAAATTTCCGTTCAAGAATCTGATAATGAAGTCTCTTCCAAACCTGTGTTGATTCAGGAATCTCTAAAAACTTCTGCTAATAGCCATTTTATTGATTCATATCCATCTACTTCAGATGCTCATTTGCCCTCATCATCATCTGAATTGACTGAAGAAGAGAAAGCTGAAATTACTCAAAGAAACTTACAACTGCAGGAAGACTTGGAATCTGCCACTGCTTTGCTTGAAGCTGATAAGGCTAAGCAGGATAGACAGAATAGGACTGTGCAAGAACACATGGTGGAAGAATGCAAAGAATTGCTGCAACTTTTTGGTGTTCCTTTCATTGTAAGTCCCACAGAAGCTGAAGCCCAGTGTGCTTTTTATGATTATCAAAACTTAACTCATGGCACAATAACTGATGACAGTGATGTTTGGTTGTTTGGTGGTAAAAGGGTTTATAAAAACTTTTTTACCCAGCAGAAATACGTTGAATTTTACAAAGATCATGAAATTTTTACCCATTTTGGATTAAGTCGGAAAAAGTTAATAAATTTTGCCATGCTGACTGGAAGTGATTATACAGAAGGTATAGATGGTGTTGGCCCAGTAACAGCTACAGAAATCTTAAGTGAATTTTCCGAAGATGGCATTGAAGCTCTGTATGAATTCAAAGAGTGGTGGACTAAGGCCAATAAGCATGCATTTCCACCAGAAAACAAAGTCCGTGCAAAACTTATGAAGTTAGTTCTGACTGAAAATTTCCCAGATGAAAGAATACCTGATGCTTATCTTAATCCTGCTATAGATGACTCAACTGAAAAGTTTACTTGGGGTCGCCCAGATTTGGATGCTCTTCGTGATTATACAAAAGAAAGATTTGGGTGGAATAAGGCAAAAGTGGATGATGCTCTTTTACCTGTGATAAAAAAATTGGGTGAAAGGGACACACAAACTCATATAGATAATTTTTTCACTGTGAGTTTAAAGAAGCAGACCAATCTTTTTCCCAGTAAGAGAATAATGTCTGCATTGAAAAAATTGACCTCTCCACAGAAAGGGAATAACAAGGAGGAAGTTAATACAAAAGCTCCAACTAAACGAAAAGCAAAAAATTCTGGAAAAAAAGCTGTTCCACAGAAAGTTTCAAGGACTGCTAAAAATTCCAAAAGGAAAGTGAACACTTCAAAACCTCAAGGTCCTGTTCTTAGTGAAGAGAGTTCTGATGAATCATAAATCATCATTATAAATTGATGAAAAGTTAAATAGGAATTTTCAAATAATAGGCAGTTCTTGAGGAAAAGGGAGGAATTCAGTGGTTGAAATTTCCACTTTAAAAAAATTGCAATTTGACATTATTGATAGTTATCTGATATTTAAAATATCAATTAAAGTGTATAAGCCTTTCCTTACCTTACATGAAGAACAACTTTAATTGAGTTTTTAATTTTTTTTCACCCCGTTCCATGGCAAGTGTACATAATAACACAATTCCAAAAAATGTATATTAACCATCTGAACATTTAAACCATATTTTTCTATTTATCATGTTCAATTTAAAAGCAGATAATGCCTATTTAACATTGCATTTTTGAAACTATTCAGGGATGACACATTAAGATTTTTTAATTATTCATTAAAAACTAATTTATTTTATTTAAAGTTACAAGATCTAAGTAAGTTTATATTCAAAATATAAATTGATAATTTATGTCTGTTTAATGTTAACAGAGACTCATCAGATACGAATTAATATTATTTATTGTATACAAAAAAAATGTGTTTAGGTTAATTTTGGAGAATAGTGGTATGTTCTTTCTAATAATGATCTTTATCTGAATAAATCTTTAGGAGATTAATATCATATTTTTGTCTAAATTGGTTTGTTAAAAAATGAGATAAAGATAAAATTAATTCATAAATATTTAAATAAAAACTAAACCACTAGATAAAATTATTTCCTTTCAATTTCTATAGCTTATATTTATCATATTATTTGTCCTGTTTTTTGATGTTAGAGGAAAGAAAAAAAAATTGAATTGGTAAATTTTCATTTTTAAATATCCACTTAATTCATCTATTCACCTAAACAAAAAAATCATTCTCTTATTATTTATTTAGGTTAAAATCACCTTGGGTGTTTCTCTTTGCATCATTAGGGAGGCTAATCATATTACAAATACAGCAACTTAATAAAACAAAAATATTAGTAAAAAAATCACCTCTTAAATTGCTGGAAAAACTACCTTGTTGTCTTGTTTAGAAACAAATTCAAAGGATACATGAAAAATTAATTGTTATTTATTGTTTTAATTTTGTTAAATTTTAATAACTAAGATTTATTTATAATTTGAGAAGCATTATTTATTGAATAGTAAATGACCTGAAAGAAAGCATCGCTTATTATTTTATGAATGTTTAAATTATATGGAGATTATTTATGAATTGTTTTTTAAAATTTACATTGATTGTATGTGTATTTTGTTATATAATTTCAGAAATATTCATTGGAACAAAGACATTTTAATAATAAAGATTTTAATAAAATATTTAATGTAACTTTTATACAGTATTTGTTTTATTTTACTTGTAAAAATTCAAATATTTAAATGTTGAATTTTTTTGTTATATATATATACTTTTAAACTTAATGAAATGAACAAAAAGTATCCGTAAATGGGAGGAGAACTCAATGATCTTTTTTCAGGAACTAGTGGCCAAACTAGGAAACCAT
The DNA here is from genome assembly GCA_026289955.1 of Argiope argentata. Lineage (NCBI taxonomy): Eukaryota > Metazoa > Arthropoda > Arachnida > Araneae > Araneidae > Argiope > Argiope argentata. The sequence continues at coordinate 2,006,613 of JAOUZG010007398.1, read as the reverse complement.
TTTTTATTATTTTAATTATATTATTTAAAGAGAAAAGATTTAAAAAATCCCTTTCTTAAAAGTTTTTTTAAAAATAGCTAATTTTTTTACCATTTTTTATTTTTAAAAAATCATGTTGTCCATTTTAAAAATAATGTGAAAGCTATTTAGTTTATATATTTCAAAATAATTATCAATTGAGAAATAATTTAGCACTTTAAAAAGTTTATCCCTAAATTTGAAGTTTTGGCATGTCGAATATACCAATACTTTCTTTCTGGTTGAGAATTTGTCTTACCTTCCCTCAATACCCCATCCTTATCACTTCTGAAAGTAACTTCCCTTCAAAACACTGCCTCTAAATTCACTTGCAAAAATTGCCTAGGAAAAAAAATTGCATGTTTTCAAAACATGTTAAAATGAAAGTATGTGGCAGATTAAGGTTTCCAATTGTTTTCAGTTTTTGTACTTATATAATTTTGAGGTATAAGATCTAGTTCATATATTATGTTCATAAAAGAGTTATTTTGCATAAATTCTGGATTTTTCTTTGAATGTTTTAAAAAAGAATTTGTTTCTGATGTAATTTTTCAAGATTTAAATTTCACTTTTATTAATTCTTTTCATATCTAAACATAACAAATTTTGAGTTTAGAATTTAGTTTTAAAAAAACTTCCTAAAGAGTTAGAAACTTAAAATGAAGCTCAGAACTAGATCACAATATAATATCATCCAGTTTATTGTCTATCCAGAATAGCATTGTATGATAATCCCTTTAAACAATGGCTTAATCTGAATTCTTTGTAATAAAACATGCTTTCATTTCAGATATTTTTATTGTAATTAATACCCAATTATATTAAATACATCAATAATTTCTTTTTTTTATAGAAGAAATGATAATATCGGCTGTTTTTAAAAAATTAATTATATTACTTATCTTTTTGTTTTCATTTTTCAAATATATATCCGTGTATGGTAAAACTACATCTTCAAGTTTTGGAAAATTTTATTGATATAATTTCCTTTGAAGATGGAGGGGACAAAAATATAACTTTATTTTTATAAAATAGATCCAGCCTAAAAGTTGGAAATTAAAAGCATTTCATTATAAGGTTTTAAAAATGACATATTCATTACAGATTGCTAAAAAATAATAATAAATGACAATTAAAAGTCTCTGAGATATCCGCTTTTATAATTCTGATGTCATTGTGTCCACAGTTTAAGTAATCTGCTACAAATAAATTTATTGCATCATTTCATAAATAACATTATCTTTTCATTCATCTGGTATTCTTTCTCTGCTTCAAATCGTACATTTGCTACTAAGGCTAGCAAAGCTACACCAGTTTCATGAGATAAGCAGCCATCTAAAGAAAAAATAATAAGTTTTTAAAACACTTTGTTATTAAAGTATTAGCAGATAGAATTTTTTTTTTAATTTCTATTATTGTATACCTTTTAAGATAATTTATGACTTATATTATGGAATCTCAGTATTAAATTTTCAGTATTTATTGCTAGATGCCACTGTGTATGAAATCAAAACCAAATTAAATTAATCCATTAATTTATAATTTTGTCTCAGAAACATTGAAATAGATTTTTTGCATGAAAAATGAGTAAGTGTATAAAATTTTAAAACATGGCTTATTCGAACGTGAATAAAAATTAGATTACAAAATTTTATCTTTGTGAATGTGAAACTAGCTAGGTTAAATAAATCAGCTAATATGCAAATAAACGATATTTTCATAAACATGTGGAAATATATAAATTATGATCATTGTAATTATGACCAATTATAAATATGATCCATTGTTACTGAAATAGTTGGTCACTGATAGCGCAAAGGAAATTGGGTGAAATGATCAATAATGCACCCCGGAGAAAACGTTGGCGACGCTTCACAAGGAGCTTCGCGCCAGCCGAGTTGATTTGGCGAGGGGAATATTCTGGTAGCCCCCAGACAGTTCGCGTGCTCGCTCGCTCGGCTATATAAGAGACGGGTTGCCGTAGTTTCGGCAGTTTCCTCTCGGAAAGGAATCGTCTCGCTGGACTAGCGAACTACTTTTCTCGCTTGTTATTACTGAGCTGTGTTTGCGTTTACTGTTAACGTTGTATTATTGAGCTCGCTGTGATTTACTGTTTGCTGTGCTATACGATATCTGTTTTGCAGTCTGTGTTCATTGTGCGTAAGACTTGCATTTACGCTGTTAGTGACTGTTGACTGCTGGATTGTTTTTATCTGAAGTTTTATTTTGTCAAGTCATCCTGTAAATAGCTGTGATTATATTTGTTTGTGCTGTCCTCAAGTAAAGTCCATTCAATCCGAATCCGCTACGCTAAAAAGGTAACAATATTTAAATTATGAAATGAATGCTGGCTTGAGAAGTCTAAAACTTTATGCCCTTGTACTTAAACTTTCGTTTTAATTGTTATTTGACAAGGGCTGAGACTTGTAACATCTCTTCTATCACCGTAACTCCATTGTGTATATTTTTATACCATACCGTCTGGGTCCCCTTTGAATGTCTATTGTTTTTGGAAACACGGGGGCAAGATTGCTACAATTGTCTTAATACAATTCTTTAATGAACATTCTGCAGCATTTGATTTACTGTTAGTATATTTATGATGTTGAAAAAGTTTATTTCAATCTGTGTTTTTACCTGAAAGTATTTTTTCTTCTCTTTTAACTCTAATGTGGGTCATCGCTTCTGGTGCATCTGAAAAAAAAGTTGCATATCATTAAAAAAATGATTTTTTTTTGTGCCAAGAATTTTTTTTTCTTGTTTAACCGTACGGAAATGCTGGACGTACCTAAAATCATTTCACAATCTTCAAGGGTTAGTTAGTTAATTATTTCAGCTTTAACCCCTTAACCGGTTTGCCCGTATGCCGTACGTGCATCGATTTATCGAATTTTTATAGTTGGAAACAAAAAATAAATAATTCATAACAATTATAATTCATTAGTAAAATGACTTCGAATACGTAGATAAGTCAAGTATTGCATGAATTTCCATTTGAATAAAAATAAGAAAATATTCCCAAAATAGAAGGTGTCATCTTATTAGATGGTTAGGAAAATAAGGGGTTAGTGATACAAGGGCAAGACCTGGCCATGCTGCGCCAAACATGCGGTTAGAAATATGAGGAAAAGGTAAAATTTTAAATGTTAGAATTTAAAAAATGGTCTTAAAAACATAAAATACAGTATAATAGGAACCAGCACAAATATTATAAAAGCTGTAAAATTTCAAATGTGAGAATAAAAACTAATGGTTTTCAAATATCTAAAAAGGTTGCGATGGAGGCATTCTCCCACTAAGTCACAGATATGGAGGGGGGGGGGATGATGACCCGAAAAAATGTAATCGATGGTAATTAAAAGAAAGACATTCGGTTAAAATATCCCAGGTAGCACATCCTGTAGCATAATATTGTACAATATTGTGCGATATCATATGATATTAAACAATATTCCCTAGTAGCACACAAATATTGTACAATATTGTATGACATTGATCAATATTTGCAACATTGTTTGATATTGTGTAATATTGTTTAATATCCTATAATATCTCATAATATTATACAATATTGTACAATAGACTGTGCTACCTGGGTTGCGAATATTTATCAATATTGTACAATATTTGTGTGCTACTAGGCATGGCTGACCGTAGGATCAAGATTGCAAGATGTGCATACAGAACAGTTTTCACCTAACAAAAGATGCTTATGGGTGAATTTGGTGTGGCCGATGCGGAGTCGAGTCAATTTGACATCCGAGTTCAGGCATCGAAACAATTGACCATGGTTTGATTTTGGATTTATTATTATGTAATTTATTTGAGAATCCCAGAGTGGTTGCCATTGGAAGCGTATGTATGAGGAATAACTTTTTTATTTCACAATAAGGAATTGGCCGCTGCAACAAAATAGATGCTGTTTTTGCAGAAGCAGCAACTTCAAGGGTAGATCAGGAATAAAGAAACCACTTTGATCCTGATCTGCTGGAGTATGTCATCGTCTCGAGAAACTGAGGTTGTGTGTTAATGCACATCATCATAATATGTACTATCATTATAGTTGGAGATTTAACCTATTATGGAAGTGAGGGCCTCTATGTATACCAACCTGAAAAGCAGCAATTTTGTCTTAGGTATCCTCCCCTCCCTCTGTTTAAACATAACATGTGAAAGTTTTTTTTAAAAAAAAATGTTGTTGTTATTATTATAGGATATGATCTCCAAGACCTAAAAAAGAATTGATACTAATTAGTGACGTGTTATCAAAAGCAAATCATGCGGACTGTGGCGCTAGCTTCATAAGCCAGATAACATTTACGATACCGATGTCGACTTTTGTATTATGATCATATTACTCGGCTACTGACCTTAGCGTCGAAGGTTCGTATCGCGACCTTCAATCGGTACATTGGTGACCTTGGCAACGCAACCTCCTGCAACACTCGTGGCACCATCTATCCGCAGTAAAAACAAACAAAGTCGTCAAAACTTACTTGACGCAAGCAAGCAAACAAAGCCACCAAACACACTTCATGCAAGCAAGCAAGCAAAGCAAAATCGTCAGACTCACTCGACTCAAGCAAGCAGCAACTCGGCATAACGCTTGGCGCAATAAAAATTGCTCGTCTCTCCATCGACTCACTGGTGGGGGAGTACTGTGGCGGTAGCTTCATAAGCTAGATAATATCTACGATATCGAAGTTGACTTTTGTATTATGGTCATATTACTCGGCTACTGGCTCTAGAGTTGCAGGTTCATATCGTGACCTTCAATCGGTACAAGACTCTCCGCCCCGCCACGAAGGTACACGGATTTAAACCACTACGGCTGAATGACCAGATCGTCGCAACAACAATACTGGCGGGAACTGAGGTTAGTCCTAAGGACCATCACCAGTCACGGCACAACCTTTCCTGTAGGAAGTACGTTCCGTCATGGATGGGAGAAGCCGCCCCTATCTGTTCGTGTACTCACGAGGGTGGCGAGATCTAACCAACATGCCGGAAGCATCTCATCCTCAATTACGATATGCTTCCAGGGGTTCGTTATCAAAAATAAAAATAAGTAATTGGCTAAGAAACTTCTTAACATTCCCCCTTCTCAGATTGGGGAGATTTGGAGGGGGGTCATTGAGTAATTTGATTTTTTGCTTTTATTTAATTTGCTCTAAATTATTTCAAATAGAATCAAGTAAATTTTAAAACATTCCATACATCTACATTAATAGGAAGGCTCTATTAGCATTTTGTAAATTTTCTATTATGTTGTCTTGCAATTCTAAAAAAAAATGTTACTGAAAAAAAAGGTTCGATTCTCGAATAAAATATTGTTTGGATTTGGACTTTCAAAATTATTTTTTTAAAGCTCAGTATACCGATTTCTTGAAAATGACCAAAATCAAATGCTTTGCTATTTCAGTGGGAGGTAATATTTGTTATCTAATAACTCGTCACAAAGTGATTTAATAACAATCAATAAAAAAAGCCTAGTTTTGGAAGTCGAAGAAGCGGATGAGATTTAGATCACCTAAGATAATCTGAATGGCTTAGTTGGCTTGCTCAAGATTAAAAGAATCTGTTCTGCAGTGTACCAACAGACGTACGGACTTGTACATATGCTCTTTATCACTTAAGTCTATATATTTTCTACAGGCGGTTCAAGGTCACATTTTCTTCGTCGTTACTGATTGTCTGCCTAGCAACGCTTAGGCAGACAACAATGTCGTTTTTTTTACACAGCTGTTACGGTATTCCTATATCTTTCTGCTTTATACTTTGTTCAAGTCCGTTATAATTTTTTCGGGATTGTAGGATTCATCTACGCTAGCATTGTAGGTTTGGGTGACACTTTCGTCTGCATCAGCGTTGCTAGGGAGACAACAAATAACGATGCAGAAAATGTGATCCTGAACCACCTACAGAAAATACACTGATTATAATAGAGATAGAAATAACATAAAAACACTTATACCAAAACACTCGTATTTCTTGGAAGTTGCATAGCATCCAGAAGGTTCTTGCCATTCCAAAATTTTCTCAAGCCACTCTGGTTTATTGAAATCCTTGTAACCCCAGATGCCGCACAGACCAACTGGAATATATATAATATACATATAACATTACAAAAAAAATCTTAAAATATTGTGTCATCATTGAGAACACACAAGTATACATAACTTTAAATCTCAAACAAACAATGAAACGAGAAAAAATTCAATTATAAAATTTCAAAAAGTTTCTGTCAAGATTACTCTCGACAAACACATAGGGTTTCCTCTATAAAGTACGTATAAATTGTCATAGATATAACACGGTGTTGTTTTAATAACCTTAAGCTTGTTATTTTTATAATGCTCGGGAATTTCTTATTGAAACCAAGCTTTGTAAATCATCAATTGTAAACTTTTAGGGTGAAAAAGGAATACGGTTTTCATTTCATTACAGTAATGTGATATAATGTTCAAATAATAATAATAATAATAATTTGAAAACTTATAAAGATTCTGAGTGGAAAGCATAAGACAATACAATTTGTATAATTAAAAAGGCTTTTTTTAAAAAAAATTTTTAATGGATACAAAAATAATATTCGTACGATAATTATCGTGGCAAATATCAGATGAAAATACAAACGAAAAAACTTCGAAATTTTGATTAATATTTAAGAAATTACATTTTAATTAAAACTACAGATAAATTGTAGCAAAGAGGAGATTTTGGAAGTATATATATGACCAAATTTGGTAACTTTGGGTCAAACAGTTTGGCATGTAGAGCTCCAACATATATTTTCCTATATCATTAGTAGATAATACATGAATAAATAATTGTTGGATTTAAATACACTAAGAGTAAAGCTTTTATTATTATTATTATTATTATTTTGTATTTATTGAGAAGTTTTTTAAAGTCCGTTATATATTTTATTGTATAACGGACTTTAAAAAACTTCTCAATAAATACAAAATTATAGTCTAGGCTGCTAAAGCTAATGACATAACTATTTTATTTTTTTTTTCTGTTATATTTAAATAACAATAAGATATTTATCTTTGCGTTGTTCTATATAAGAGGTGAAATTTTTTAAATTTTTTTAAGGATTCAATTATTTATTTTTTCGAAACATGTAGTGGAATTGTGATATTGCTTCTCTGTGTATTAAGTATCCTTGTAAGAAAGATAGTTTCACAAATATAGTAAAGGCCGCTGAAGAGATGACGAATCAATGAATCTCGAACTTATCGGTAAAAACGAAAATTTCTGGAGTTCCTGGAATTTGGAGCATAGATACGATACCCTTCTAGAAGTTTCTTTGTCACTGAGCTGTCACTTTCTTTTACACTACCGAAAAGCAGAAGCAAAGCTAAGAGTAGTCAGCCGAATTGATTTCAAGCTAATAGTTAGTAGTAATAGTTAAGAGAGTAGCTGTTTGGGTACTTTATGCTATTACGATTGTTTAGTAGTTATTTGCCTCTGTTTATAACAAGTGCTGTTTTTGTGCGTACGCTGCAGCTATGTTCTCAAGCTTTTGTGGGGAATAAAATGTCATTATTTGTTCTCGAACCTATTGGATTATTCATTGTACAGTTCACGGACGGATTTTTAAACTCTTCCATAACAATGTTTAACATCAAACTACTAATTTTTGAAAAATGTTGGTGAAAGCAGAGCTGGAATTTATAACCTTCTGGATGTTGTTCTATAATCAATTACTGGCGGGTAGTAAAATATACAGAAGATCAGACGGACAGAATAGATAGAAACTTCAATAATACATCATCTCAACAGGCATTAAGAAAAAGTAAAAAATAACTTTTCAAATCAACTGGAATATAATTATCTATTTGATAAATTGATTGATTTTTTCTAAATACAATTAAAAAAATTTATTGCAACCATGAAATACGCTTATACCATTTCTTGTCACCATTCGAAATGGCGAATTTTTGGCGAGATTTTGGAAGCTTGGCGCGAAACCGAACATTAATCTTAAGTCTTTCTGAGAAATTCTTTCAATGATAACCATGCTGATAAAAGTAAAGCAAGAAGAACAATTTACTTTGCTCCATAAATAGGTCGTGATGAGATCCAGGAAAGCCGATAAGTTCTGTTATTTTGGCATCTCGCATCACATTCGAACATAGTCTGTCACGGAAGCTTACAGGTATATTATTTACACATTGCCACTGAAAAAATAAAGTAGTTTATTATAATTTAGAATCACATTTTAATGAAAATAAAAAATAAATAAATCTACGGTTGCAAATTTCAAGTTATCATGTGAGAACACTATCAGTTTTAAGTGATTATTTGTCTTAATTAATTTAAGTCATTAACCAGTTTAAACCGGTTTGAAAAAATTACAAGACTTAAAATAAATCACTAATTATTTAATTTATTATTAGTGTTCCGACTGAGTCCTCAGATGTTTCGTTTTAGAGAGACCTTTTTTTTTCTTTCCAGCTGTACCAGCTGTCCAGCTTTACCGGCGCATGCGCAAATTCTCAAGAACTTTCGTGCGCTTCTTTTTTTATATATATTTTTATCCACTTAGAATTTGTGATGTGTTCTTAGAGATGTAACGTAGAAAGGTCTTTCTTTGTGTTCGTGTTGGTCATTCGTGTTCGTCAATAAATGTTTTTTGTGTTTCATAAAATGTCTGATTCTTGAGAGTTAGAAATAAAATCTAAAGTATAGATCCTAGATAAATTTGAACTAAGTAATAGAATTAGAATGGCGCGATTGCATTTAGATTTATTTGATGAAACCACAGACGCCATATAGATCAACCAATTAGAGAACAGAAGGTTATTTCATTCTCTAGTTTCCATAAATACTCTGACCGCTGAAGAGGTTTATGGACATGATATCGAAAATTTAAAATTAAAATTTGAATATTTGCAAAAAAAATCTAGCAAAAACAAATATTTACTGAAATTATAAACATAAATGGCGAAAATAAATTGATAGAAAATTATTTCTTATTACTGTAATTTTCTTTGTAATAAGGAAAGACGTGTTCAAATGAAAAGGTGCGAAAAGACATTGGGTATAAATGAAGACTTTATTCAAAGTATGCACATAGGCTTGAGCACAACGACCCCATTGTGATGCATGATTTAAGAAACTTTGTTTGCATGGAAAGATGCTGACTTCATGAAAGCTGTATGATTTATGGGGGATTATAAGGCCTTTTCATTTTATGATTTCTTTAATTCGAACTATATAAAAGAGATAATTTTAATACCAAAATTACAGATGGGTATCAAATTTTCAACGAAATCCTGTAAAGGAGAAAAGTGTGTGTCATATTGTCTATTTACGTCCAGAATAAACAATAATAGAAAAACGATACATATTAAATAAATGTTATTTGGTAAATTGCGTTGAAATAACTAGTGAGAATAGTCCCCCTCCCCCCCCCCAAAAAACCTTTCTGGTATACCCTCTAATAACCTACCTGAGAAACATACCTGAAGACATACCTGAGAAAGCCGTGCATGGCACTGGCGTACAATAGATACAAAATATTAACTTTTGTCACGAATTTAGTATTTTTACTGAATTCATCATGCCATGTTTGGCGAGTTATTTGGCAATTAATTTGTAATATGTTGTTAATAGTATCCGGAAATAGAATTTGTATTTTAAATAAATCGTTTATTTAACAATCGTTTATTATTTATTTAAAACAAACAATCGTTATTTAAAAATCGTTTGAACAAACAAATTTAAACAATCGTTTAAAACAAATATTTGGCAAAACACTGCCTTTGAAGGCACAATTTCCCAGCCAAATTTGATATATTTAAGTCATTGCGTTTTTGAATTATCGTGTTTGAAAGATTCTGAATGCATAGACCGACACACAGTCCACTCCTTCCTGGGATTGGTTCAAAATTTGATTGGTGTGTGCACTAGAGATACTAAATCTGTTGTTGAATTTTATCTGTGAGATCATTTTGTTGTTGTTGTTGATGCGTTAACTTATATTTAAACAACCGTATAGAAAGACATCCGAATGGATTTTACGCAAACTTTAGTAGAAATCTACAAATATAGTGCATATACCATATTTTAGCCATTTACTGAAAGTATTTTTTTATTTACTTATCTTTGGCCCGCGGAGACGGATATTTTCCAAAAATGTGTGTGTGTTTTAAAAAAAATACAGATGAACTAAAGCATGAATTATTGTCAAAATCTTGAGTTAGAATTTTTTGACAATTATTATGCTTTCTCTATTCTATGTATACGATAAAACAAACATTGAAAATATGTTCAAATTTTAAACTAAACTGGCAGAAGTGATCCAAATGCTTATTCAATTCAATTGGCCTCATTGAGTTTAAATGAAATTAACGAAAAACGCATTATATTTCTCACATTCACAAAAAAGAAGGGAAAAAAGATTAAAATAAAATCTGCTATGCCTATTTCAATGTATCCTGTCAGAACATCCTTTCTTGAAAGCCAAGCACCACGTGCTCGTGCAATTTAAATTATATTTTTATTCATTTTAATGGTTTCATTGAATGAGTCACTTTAGTACTGCCAAAGATCCAAAAAACTTTGTCTCGCATTTATTGTTTTAAAAAATATCACATTTCCTATTTATTTCATTTCATATAATCGCGTGCTTAAAATGACATTTTACTGGGTTTTATTAGCTACAGTCATTAACTTATTTTTTTGAATCAGAGCTTTTGTAAATGGGATGGCATAACGTTATTAAAAGTTGATAATTTCGAGATGCTCGTGCAGATAAAAAATTTTCGTCTATCGATTTTTGTTGACATGATTATAACATTTTTGAAGATTTTATTTGAGTAATTAAATCTCACGTGAAGAAATATGCGTAAACTCTTAAAAAAATAAGCAATGATATTTTATCTTTTATATCAACGATTCAAATTCGGTGTATAATCAGAATTACTCTTTAATTAATATAACAGATAATAATTTTTTTAGGGTACAGACTTTTTTTTTTTTGTGTGTACGGATTAAATTTTTTTATTTTTCGCCTGTGGATTTTTATTGACACAAAAAACCGCCTCCAAAAAACAACATCATATTCTGACATGATAAAAAAAGAAAGAAGAACTCTACAGTTAGCTTCATATTATTTTGGGAAACTTTACCTCTTCCAATAACTCCCAGTAGAGCACTTGGTGTGTTAACGTCCATCCACGTTGTCTTCGTTTTGATTCATCTTCAAAACATCGAGAACTAATGCCGCATGGATTATCATTGGGGTAACTATAATATAATATTCAAACTTTGCACAAAAGTTAAATAAGAATTAATTTTAATGAATTTATAAAGATCAGACAGGGAATTTTCTCTATTTTCAAGGACACATTGCGAAGGCAAGCTGTCTACTCAGCACCATTGTGCAATTACAGTCATAAATTTAAAACTGCATTTTAAACTATATATATATATATATATATA
>JAOUZG010007398.1:1936502-1948082 GCA_026289955.1 Argiope argentata | reverse complement strand
TAAAAAACTACAGTCCACTACTCTATTTACTGAGCTACAGACACATTCATTAAATTGGAATTTAAATTTCATGATAATCAGTAACATCCATTGAATTTAAATAACAATCACAATCCATAGTTAATATTTCTTGGGCTTTTGTTTCCTTCCTTATTTAGAAGCTATAAAGAATTAGTCGTAAAATTTCAGAAAGATCTTAAAGTCAAGAAAGTGGAACACTCGCCAAAAGCAAAAATGCTCGCCAAAAGCCGGCCATTTTGTATAACGTAAAAAGAAAAGTCCTTTGGAAAACAATCATTTTAATATTAGAAGTTATTAACTGAAATTTTATGAATTACCATTTTGGGTCAGTTATCGCTAAGTATATATATACCGTACCGTATTGCGTATCTATTAATGGTTAGATGATTGGTGGAAATTATCATAATGGAGGGTTATAACAGTTGTATTTATTTCTTTTGATATTTAATTCTGTTTTGGGGGAGGGGAATAGAAGATTTCTTTGCATTGCAGTTTGTACAAAAATTCATATTATCTATATTTGATGCTCTTTAGGCTTTTAGTTTTTTCTATATAAATATTGAAGTATCAAGTTTTATGGCTACCAACAATGATTTAAATAGATTGGTTAGAATTTCGTATAATTTCAGACAGCTAAAACAAAAAAATAGACTAATCTTTTTGAATCTCAATTTAGTTTTAAAAGTATTACATATTTATGATGCGAATCAAGAACTTTGTACCATCTTTGCTTCCTTCAAAATTAAAAATATTGGCTAATATTTATTAAATTTCACTTAAAATAAAATTTACTTGAAGCACGAGGCAATAGGTGTTCGGATTTCGCATTATTGCAAGCAATCGAAATATATACATACTTTTTGGATCAAACTAGTTTTAAAATGATTGCATGTTTATGATGTGATTCAAAAACTCTATAACGTATAATGCTTCCCACAAGAGTAAAAATACCGGCCAGTATTTATTATATTTAAATAAAAATTTATTAGAAAATGAAGTAAAAATGCTTATGATTTTACCTGAACAATACCAAGTTCATCTAAAAGAGCCGTGAATGTTGGATCTCGGGGAACAGGGGCCAGAATTCCGATCGGGATTTGATTCTGAGGCAGATTCAGAACGTTCAGGATGCTCTGCGTCAAGCGAAGAACAGTAAGTTGTGGTCAGTGAATAAGTAACACGAAGAAAAAAAAAATGAAAAACATCGACTGAAAGTGAGGGAAAGAAAGAAGCTTTTACCCTTTACCCGCAAGGCCTCGATGGAACCGGAGGACAGATAGACATCTTCTTTCTCTGCAGGAAATCCGTCCCTTTTCTGGATGTATTGCGCCACGTGGAGTCTGATCAAGTCGATGCCTTCACTATATGTATAAGAACCTGTGAAATTAAAGGATATTAAAAATACAAATTAGGGTAACAGTTTGTTGAAGCAAAAGACTTTCAAATTACAAAAGCATCATCTTCAACATACTACAATGACTTTTAACTTAGATATCTCTATATACTCCAGTAACTGAAATCACTGTGTTACAGCAAATTTGAAAAAATAGTAGATTGAATTCATTTAATTGAAGAGTCAAACTATGGTCAACATGTTTCTGCATAATGAAGTTTATGATGATGTTGTTACTTATGGCATTTGCCTATGGATAAGCCCCCGGCTGATACAGCAGCAGATTTGAGCCGAAAGGAGCGTCTCTTGTTTTTGAAGTAGCGCCAACTAGGGACAAGAATATGACTTAAATACACGCTCACCACATTTGCTTGCACATCACAATCTCACACACAGAGTCACAAATCTCACAGATAGCACACAGAAGAACAACCATGCCTGAATCGGGATTCGAACCCGGGATAGTCAAAATGTTTCTGCATAATGAAGTTTATGATAAAAGATTCAAAAAATTAAAAAGAAAATTATTCAATGTTAAATGAATAAAAAAATAATGTTCGGATCAAACCTGATAGAGAAAGTTAAATTTTTTGAAATTTTGAATAATTTAATTTGATACTCAAATGAAGAATTTTTTAATGTTATTAAATCTTTCTCAAAATATTTAATAATTTTTTTACTTATTTCTATCAATTTTGTTTCTAATAGTTTTATCTGACATCACTATCAACAGCTTGAAACTTTGAACTTTACACCTTTACTTTCATGAATATTTCTACATTATTGTGATTTATATTTTCTTCTTTACAGAAAAGGATCTATATTTCTGAGCTTTAGCTATTCGGTATAAAACCGTAAACAGATTTAGGATTATTAATAATGATCTAATTATGTGGAATATGTAATCTCTTTAGCTTTTTTAACACTTACTGAATTTACGCATCTACATTTATATAAAAGGATTTTAAAAAATTTCGCGGTGCATTTTGTAAAAAAAATTGTAAAAGGGCTTCATTTAAAGTATGAAGATAACACATTAAATGTGTTTCATATAGGTTTTTGCTTAGAGAACAATGAAGAGCCAGAAAAACTGGTATAGCAAGTCGTATGCAAATAATGGAGGTGTTCAACCAATCAGTGTAAAGTGATGCGGTCGGCAGTGCGTTTATAAGACAACAGCTGTTTGAGGAGGCTATTACAGCGATTCTTGCTGTTGCTGTTATAATGGTAGGTTATCAAGATTTAAGTGATTTTTAACGGTGACTAATCGTTGGTGCATGAGAGATGGAGCACAGTATATCCGAAGTAGAAATGAAATTCGGATTTTAGAGCGCTGCCTTTTCTAGGGTGTACAGTGAATAACAGGTTTCCGGCAAAACATCAAATATCCGACAGTGGTACGGCTTGAAAAGGACCTTGATATAATGGGATCTTCGAGGCCTGAAGAGAATTGTTACACGAAATAGACGTTCAAAATTTCCTCAAATTGCTGCGGATTTGATCGCAGGCCCATCAACGTGTGTCAGTGTCCGCACTCTGACACGTAACCTAATTTATATGGGATTACGCAGCCGCAAACCACCTCGTGTGGCATTGGTGACTCAGCGACACAAAGCTCTGCACCTTACCTGACTCACCAACGTTGCTATTTGACTCTTATTGATTGGAAAAATGATGTCTGGTCTGGTGAGTCATGTTTCCAATTATATGGGTGTGGAGAAAACTCCTGGAATCTATGGATGTCCCATGCTTAAAAGGAATTGTTCAAGCTGGTGGACGTTCTGTGAGGGTAAGGGACTTGTGGAAGTGGCATGAAATGGGACCGCTGACCTGTGTAGACTCGATCATGACAAGTTATCGGTACTTTAACATCCTTTCTGACTCCCTGCATGCATTCATGATCTGTGTGCATTCTGAAGGACATGAGAAATTTCAATAGGATAATGCGCCAACCCACAGGTCTACAGTAGCTACCGAATGACTTGAGGAGTGTCGGTGATTAGCGGATTGCGCTAGGCCCGAACTCCAAATCTTAAGGTTAGCAGCCGAGTAACATACCGGTCAAGCCAAAAGTCGACTTCGACTCGAGCGATGTTAACTGGCTTATATAGCATTCACCCCATACTCTGCCACCAGTGAGTCGGTGGTTAGACGAGCGATACCAATGTGAGATTTTGTGGGTGCTGTTAACAACTGTCGTATTTAATGCGCTTCTCGGTCTTTGAATTGCCGATAGAGGGCACCACGATAGTTGAACGAAGCTACGTGTGAAGATTGCGTTATCAAAGATCGGTCGCCAGGTTACCATTGTCAGTGATTAGCGGATTACGGTAGGCCCGAACTCCCAATCTTAAGGTTAGCAGCCGAGTAACATATCCGTTGGGCCAAAAGTCGACTTCGACTCGAGCGATGTTACTTGGCTTATATAGCATTCACCACAGGAGCATTCTTCTGAATTTCTTTCCCTCTCTTGGCTACCTTATTCTCCTGGCATGATTATTATCGACCCTATATGGGATTTTTATCAATGTGCACTTAGATCTCCACCACCTCTCACTCCCATGGCTTTGTGAACTGCCCTATCTACAGAATATCTTCACAAATTAGTTGAATCCATGCCACGCCGTACTGCGACACGTGATATTAGATTGGCCTACCAGTTTTTCTGGCACTTCAGAGTATTTAAAAACATACATCGAATATCACTATGCAGAAAGGCATAACGGTCCAAAAGATTATTTTCCGGGTGTGTTAAAAGGTAATATCCGCGAGATGTATTAATTTTTTTTGGTGCCAACGATATTTTTCTCTTTGAATAAAAGGAAGCAAAAGAATAGCAAGGTCACTGGAATCAATAAAGATCTTGTAGTTATGGTAATAATTTTGTAGGCATAAAAATTGCTTCATACCTGCACTACGTCCACCGCATTCATCAAGAATCTGATTGGCTCGTATTTTGACGTCACTGGGAATGGAAGGATCATTCAGTAATAAAGGATATGTGCATGTAGTGAGAATCTGTGAAAACAAAATACCAATGTAAACCAATAGAAGTGACATGCCTAAAACTTTTTTGCTTATTTTCTAAAAATAGATTCGTATGTTATTAGTCGTCTGTCTTTGCCGGACAATATTTCAAAAAGAAGAGTCGTATAGTCTGGTTGGTAGGAAGTTGGATTCGGATCCCTTCGGTTGAGAGTTCTAACCCCAACGGTCGAAGACTCCCCGTGTGTGTGGTGGCTAGTGCACGTATAAATCAGTCATGGCTACAAAGTCTGCCATGTCGAAACAATACCAGATGGGATCAGAGAACAGGAAGGTTTTCTAAAAACTTTTATAGATGTTCGCCCACACAATTTCTATATAGTCACCAATTGTGATTAAAGTTTATTTATAAGGCCTCATTTAAATTACATCTAGAGTAGATATGTTTTTTCGAATATTTTAACAAATTTTATCAACTTTCGGCAAAGTGAAAGCATTTATTTCAATTTATCATCTCAATATATTTTTTTCAATATTGCAAAATTTTAACTTTATTTTCTAAATCAGTAAAAGTAATTGAATAAAGATTATGTGTTAAAATTTATTCGAGAGAAGCAATTCTTGCCTAAAAATATTTGAAAAATTGTTAAAAGCTTTTGAAGATAATTGTTTTTATAAACATGAGTGTTTGAGTAGAATAACATATTGAAAAAGATAGAGTATCTGCCATAAAGGAATGATGCTTTATAAAGCTATTTCGTATTATCATCAATATAATAATAAGATCAGAGAATTAGCATTTAGTGATCGAAGGTTACTATTATCATTTAGTTACCATTAGAGTCATTACTAAAGAGCTTCTATATGAAAAAAACAAAAATAATAAAAGCTGTGAAAGAAATACTTATTAATATCTTAAGTCTTTACAAAAGTTTTTACAGGAAGGTGATTCTCATTTATGAATCTTTGACAAAAATAATAAAATATGGCTCCTCAAGCTCCGGCAATAATAAAATATGGCACCGTGCGACTTTTTTGTTTAAGTTTAAATCTATGTTTCCATGGTAACCGTATTGAATTCTATAATTAGATAAAGGAAAATTCCTCACGAACTTCAAAGGAATTTCCTAAAATCAATTTTAAGACATGTTTTGGCGATTATTAATAAACATTGACTAGAAATACATTGCAATCGGAGGAAATTAATCTGAAGGTAATACAATCATTTTGGAAAATGAATTCAATGTGAGTAGTTTTATGACACTATTGAGAGAGCTTTTTGATCACAAATATATATGTATGGATATTTCTATGAATATGGATATTTGTATAAAATTTTCCATCGAACAGATATGCATATTCTTACTTGTCTGATGAAAGTAATTGGCTTCTGCCCCATGGCTTGAATATCATTCATGTCAGCTCGAATGACTTCTGTAAATGGTTTCATAACGCCCTGGAAAGAATAAAACAATTTTAAAACATTTTTTAATAGAATTACATATCAGTGTTCTTGTATAGTGTTAAAAAAATGAAATTAGTGTTTTTTTTTTCTAATTTACCGTGTCACTCACATTCATGGGAAAGCAAAAATTCTCACTCAATATAGAATTGCGAGTAGAACAAGCCTATGTTTAGTTTATATCTCCTTTTAAAATCTGTTGTTCAGCGCGTTAATCGCCTGTCATTCATATATGCTATCTAATTCGACTACTTTTCAGTTAATCTAGAACAAGCGAAAACTCGCCAAATAATGTAGAATTCCCCCAAATTTCGTACAGCGATTTTAAACTGAAAAATCGCCAAATGATGTAGAACACCAAATTTCGTACAGCGATTTTAAACTGAAAAATTGCCAAATGATGTAGAACTCCACCAAATTTCTTTGGCGATTTTTCATTTGCGACCGATGGACGGACGGAAAAGTACCCTCATTAGATATTCTCCTCTTTGCTACAATTAAAACAGCAAATAAGAGAGCATCTTATTGCATAGTGATACGAATCATGAGAGAGATCGATTTAACCCTTAATAACCTAGAGTTTCAATTTTGATACCAATCTTTTAAACCGAATGTTCACATTACTATTAGTTTTTTTATAGGTTGGCTGTACGTATTTTACTGTTGTATAACATTCTTTCCAAAGAAATTTTAAAAAAAATCAAATGTCATTATTATTTTTTTTATCTATGACATATTACTCGCTCGGCAAAGTGAACAAGTAAACACATTTTACTAAAAGTCACATTTGATATATTTTCTTTTTCTGAAGGATATAAATACTTGCGATAGTAAAAACAATCAATGTTTCTCATTATTTCATGCATAGGTATATCTGATTTCTTTATGGCGTTAATGCCTGAAGTATCAAAATTGATACCTGTTTTTTTTTCTAAATAAATATGTAAAATATATATTGTGATTTTTTTAGCTATTTTTCCCTTCATCTAGACCCTCAAGCAAACACAGTAATATTAAAAATAAATCATTTTCGTAAATCAGGCTACTAAGGGTTGAATTTCATATGGAAAATATATTGATGCAAATATATATTTCTCAAAGTTTAATGAAATACGAAAAAGATTTGAAAACGGTTGAATTTTTCTCATCGGAATTTACATATTTAAGAATGAAAATTTTAAAAAAGAAAAAAAAAAACTAGCCGTTTTTGGAAAATAAAAAAATATTTGCAGTAATTAGTTATACTTGAGAAGTTTCTTCAAAACAGGCTTATTTTCTGAAACATTCGGGTTTCGTTTTTAGAATTTTAGATGGTTTTTTGCTTTTTGAACTAAACGAGAATGCCCTTCCCCAAAACTTGTCTCATACTCTGTAATAAATTTGTCAAACCAGAAAATGCTTTAAATGGCTTTCGCGAGCAATAACTAACTTTTGGCAAGAATCAAACATTTTTACCGAATATATAGTTGGTGAGTTATTTGTCGATTAATCTAAGACAAGCGTTAACAAAATCCAAAAATCAAATTTTTATTCTAGAATAGGGATGCCCAACTTTTTCAGGATGAGGAGCCAAAATATAAAAAAGGATCATGTTCAGGACCAAAGGAGAACGTAAATGTTAAAACATGTTATAAACGTGAAAACATTGTGAAAACATTGCCATTTTCTGTCATATTTCTATACATATTTATTTTAATTGTAATTATTTCATAAAAATTAACTAAAATAAAAATTTTCTTCGTTAACCTAAGTAAGAATTTATTTTAAAAAATTGTTTTTATATTACTTGTTATACTATTTATTTCTGAAAAGGAATTTAAAAAAAAGAGTATTTCTGCTATGAAAGCTCTTCCTTACCAGACACTGTACACTCCCACGAGAATAACTTTAACATCCCGTTACTTAATCTAAATTCTGTTCAAACCACATTAAAATTCTACAAAAAAAAATATTTCACTTCATTCTTTTCTCTCATCCTCATCATCCGCAACTGTTTCTCTACGTCAAAAATTACATGAAATTTCATTGAGAGACAACCAAAGTATTTGGCGGCGTGCCTATCTGCCGTCTGAATACCGACCCGACTTACCCCAGCAGAAATCTAATTGAAATGTATCACATCGAGGTATAAAATTAGAAAAAAGGATACGCAAAGCACACTCGAAGTTATTAACACGTAAAGATATTTTTAAGTTCTTCCACTGTTAATCTTACAGGGTTTTTGTTTCTTATTATTTTTAGAACGAAACTGTAACGTTTCAAGGCGAGAATTGAAACATTCTATTACAATTAGATATTGCGCCATCGCGACTTCATAATAAAGACTACAGATTCCTCCAATAATAATAAAGAATACAGATTTCCCCACTAATAATAAAGACTAATGTATTTGTATGTGTTAGTGCCCTATAATCCAGGTAATTTGAACCAGGGCAAACTAATCAGGCACAAATATACATTGGAAGGTAGGAATATGCATTTAAGAGAATTTTCTTATTTTTTTTATTTTTAATGCTACAGATTCCCCCACTAATAACAAAGACTGATGTGTTATTTGTGTTAGTGCCCTATAATCCAGATAATTTGAACCTGGGCAAGCTAATCTGGCACAAATATACATTGAAAGGAAGGAATATGCTTTTAAAAGCCTTTTTTTTTTAGTTTTAATTTAAAATGTAGTTGTTTTTTTCGCGAATATTTTCGAAAATATTATTGCTTAATTTTTTCATCGTTTTAAAATGCAAGTTTTTTTTTTTTTAAATCTTGTGAGAACAAGATATTGTTTTGGTTAGGAAGATTTGGTGTTTCCGAAATTTGAAGGCAAAAAATATTCGTTTTTTCATTGGTAAATAGCAAGTCACCTGGCTCATGACATTTGAGTTTGGTTTTGCAAGTATTGTTTGAGATATTTAATTAAATATATTATCAATTGCTCTTTGCTTGTCGTTTCTATGAAGTGACGCCATCTTCCAGTTTGTTTACGATTTCTTACTTTTAAATAATTAATCTCGCTCTCAGAAAATTATGGTTTGCGTTTTTTTTAAATTCTTTATTAGTTTTAACTATCGCAATTTTGTATCTTTAATGATATTATAAGCGCATTCTTACTAATTGTATTTCTTAAAATACTATAAATAATAGAATACAATTTTAATATCAATCAGCCTTACGTCATCAATCAGCCAATTTTAATATCAATCAGCCCAACAAAAATCCGTAGGCGAAAAATAAAAATTGTATTTTATCGCCTATACAATATCTTCCAGTAATAGTGAACTTTTCGTCGAAATTATTGGGGGTTTTTTATGATATCAGAACATGATGTTGTATTAGCGATGAGGTTTTTGGCGCCAACAAAAATCCGTAGGCGAAAAATAAAAATTTCATTATCTGCACGAACATCGAAAATAAAAAAGCTTTTAATAACGCGTTGCCATTGTATTTACAAAAGCTCTGATTTAAAAGAAAATATGTTAATGACTACAACAGATAAAACTTAGAAAAATGTCATTTTGGGCACTTGATTATATGAAATGAAATAAATAGGAAATGGATCGTTCGCAGTACTAAAGTGACTCATTCAATGAAACCATTAAGATGAATAAAAATATAATTTAACTCGCACGAGCACGTGGTGCTTGCTAGTTCAAGAAACTATATCCTGACATGATACATTGAAATATGCATAGCAGATTTCCTTTTAGTCTTTATTTTTTGTGTCCTCTCCCCCCACCTATCAAAAAAATCGTTGGAGCCACATTTCTTTTTTTATTATGATTATTTTTATTTTGAAGAAAAAAATCCGTTTAAAACTTTTTTGGAGTGATTACGTGATTGTTGTATTGCTCAATCGTCAAATTTAAGAAAAGTGACCGATTGGTATTCCACCCCCCCCCCCCCCACCCACACACACCCCAAACTTTTTTTAAGCTCCAGTTTTCATTTTTTTTTTTTTTTTTTTTTTTTTTGCAGCTAGAAAAATTTAAAAAAATATTTTTATATAAACTTTTTTCTATTTTCTTCTCTCTACTTCTCAGGCCGATAACTTCTTACCACTCTATCCTTTATTGGCTAGACATTAGAATACGGTACATGGAGGACATTCGCACCAAGTTGTAATTTTTTTTGGCGGAAAGTCGTCAAATGTGACAGCTTTTTATACTTTTTTTAATAACTCTAAAGGCGAAAAAATTGATGTCTCAAAAAATTATATTCTCTTCCAGTATATTTTGAGGTTTCAAAAACCCAAATCGAAACATCATGTCCTCACATTATAAAAAACCTTATCCTTATGATGCCAATAGATCGCATTGAGTTGTATAAGGCATAGACACTATTACTTCACATCTACACAGCAGATTACAGGTGACATCCTCAGATAGATGCCTACAAAAAAAGATTAAAAAGTTGTAATTTTATATTGGCGAAATATGACAGCTTTTTTATGTTTTTTAATAACCCTAAAAGCGAAAAAAATGATGTCTCAAAAAGCTATATTCTCTTCCAGTATATTTTGAGATTTCAAAAACACAAATCAAAATATCATGTTCTCACAAGATAGCATTAATAAAACCCTTATCCTTATGATGCCAATAGATTGCATTAAGTTGTATAAGGCATAGACACTATTACTTCACATCTACACAGCAGATTACAGGTGACATCCTCAGATAGGTGCCTACAAAAAAAAAGATTAAAAAGTTAGCTTTTTTTTCCTTTATGAAGATGGTAGCAGCTTTTTATTGTGAATGGAACGCGTCCATGAAATTACGACTCGCACTACGCCTTTGGACGAGAGCCAGAACCTCAATTTGAAATATGCCACCTACGCGTCGCCAAACAATACAAGATGGATGAGAATCGCGGCAGGCTCTAATTTTAGAAGATTCTCAGATGATATTATGCACATTCTTCAACAGGCATTCAGAACCACCCTCCATACCTTGTGAAAATGCGGTGGCATTTAATTGTGATTGGGAAAGGGGTTTAATTAATCTGCTTCTGGCACAAGGGCATTCCCTTGAAAATCTTGGGATGTTAGATGCTTTGAGTTTATGGATTTGCAGTATGTGGTACTAACATTGTGCGAACATTAAGTTACTAATGATATGATGGATGCCAGTGAAATCAAAACCCTGATAACTTAATTTAAAATAATAGTATTGAATGTGTTATATTAAATAAATCAGAGGGAGTTTTCTCCCATAAACTTTCTTGCACACTCTTTAAAGTAAGATTGTGAACGACAAGAATTTCATTTTCAGAATGCCATGTAAAATGTTTTGAAATTCGATACAACCTAGAATAGTTATAGCCAAAATTTGATATGGAATAAAAATTTTAAAAAAAAGATAACTTATAGAATTTCATTTATCTTCTATTATTGTGACCAAATAATACTCATAAATTTATTATTGTGACCAAATAATACTCATAATTTTATTATTGTGACCAAATAATAGAATTAGAAAAAAGATAACACATAGAATTTTATTTATCTTCTATTGTGACCAAATAATACTCAGAATTGGAAAAACGTTAACATATAGAATTTCATTTATCTTCTATTTTGACCAAATAAAACTCAGAATTATAAAAAAGGTAACATATAGAATTTCATTTATCTTCTATTGTGACTAAATAATACTCAGAATTAAAAAAAAGATAACATTTAGAATTTCGTTTATCTTCTATTGTAACCAAATAATACTCAGAATTA
>JAOUZG010007398.1:1906995-1918013 GCA_026289955.1 Argiope argentata | reverse complement strand
GTGTGTGTGTGTGTGTGTGTGTGTGTGTGTGTGTGTGTGTGTGTGTAACATTATTATTTGTTGCAAACAGAAGGTAGTTTTGAAGACATAAATGACACTTGGAATTTTTAAGTTCATTTTATTCCATTACGGAAAGCACGCATTATGTACAAGCAAAAGCGACAGGCACAACACAGAACGACACAAAATGGAATGAGTAAAAGCTGATGAAACTTTTATCCCTGTGAATATATATACTCTGCGAGTTTAATAGGGATTTCTACAGCAAATCAACCACATGTAAATCCCATGTAAGGGATCATAAGTAACTTTTAAAGGAATGTGCTTGGCTGGACAGTTTTTATTCCTACACTCGGAGTGTGAGAATGTTTCTACTTTTAGTCGATTCAGCAATTTTACAAAGCTACTGTTGAATTAATTAACTAGAATAAATGGAATGGATCTGGAAACAAGAGAATATTTTTTAGAATCAAATTTTCTATGGCTAAATTAAAATAAAAATTTGGAAATTAACTAACGTTTAATTTAATTTTTGAAATATCATTATGTATATAATTCATTCTTTCATTTTCAGTTTTCCAAGCTTGCAATCAAAGTTTTGAAGGTTGATCGATTTCGAAATGAAATAACAGCTTTAAAAACGCATCTGTTTTCAAAAAAGCATACGTAATAGCAATTCAGTACTGGTAAAAGTAGGTCAACCTTTAAAAACGCATTTACTGTTAAAGAAGCATACATAATAATTAACCAGTACTGGTAAAAGTTTTTAAATCTGTTTTTCTCTCGTAAATTTCGGGGACATCAAAACCTCCTGACCAAAACAACATTATCTTCTCACATAATAATAAATTATTCTTCAATGTTCTCTATTTGCATTGCTACTGTTAGGAGATAATAACTTAATAAAAAAATCAATAGAAAATCCGATCGATTCCTTTATTTTTGTTCTGTAAGGCTTAAATCTTTATTTTTATTTTCTGGTTTACAATGTATGTATAAAAGAAAGTATCACAATCATCAAAAAATTCAGCCTCGAGTATCTGATAAATCTCCATGTTGCAGACGTTCCTAAGCCCGAAAAACAACTTTGTAAAAGTCTGTCTGTCTGTCAGTGAAACAGCAACTCACAAATACTCTGAACTTGACGCATGGTATCTGGTATAGGATCTTTATATCATATTTATTGATTTCTATTAAATTTTAAATGTAAACTATTCTCTGAAAATCGGTTGGTCTGTGAACACGATAATATAAAAGGCACAGAGACAAGCAGATAAAATTTAAGATACAGATTTATGAAATGTTGATCTATGTCAAATTTTTTAACTAAATTCTTCACGAAGTTTATCATCTGCCGGTTTCTTACTAAGTTTGTAGCTTTGAATGATATTTTGGAATAAATCAGTACGAAAAAATTTTGTTCATATATAGTTTTTTTTTAATATACTATAGAACAGAATCGATCTTTCTAGGTGCGGGCCCAATTGGAAAAAATTTTGAATACTACCTGTTCTCAATCAAATATCACTCTGAATATAAAATAAATTTAATTTAAAAAAAATACATTGATTAACGAACAAAAAATATATTTTTTAATATTTTGACTGTTATTTATTAAAATTTTTTAATCATTAGTTATTAATATATGAATAATGAAAACCTTTTAAAAAGTCTCATACATCATTAAGTTTTACTACTCCTATAGAATTAAAATATTAATTTTTAGATCAATTTATTTTCGGCATATTCTGAAAATATAAATTTGGTTACATACGTATAATATATAATGAACAACTTTTTTAAGGTTGTCAGTTTTTGACTATATCTGCTCTTTATCATTTTATCATTGGATGTATGCAAATATATACAAAAACTTGAGCAATGCATAGCATAATGAACAGAACAGGTGTAAGGCGTCTAAAATGTAATTTTTTTTACTGTACTTAAATGTATATTTTTAAAGTATATATAGCAGGGATGCACAATCTATAGCTCGCGGGCCAAAATTGGCCCGCGTAGCCTTTGAAGTTGTCTCGCGAAGGTTGATAGTAAAATAAGACAATTTAAAATGAAATGAGAATTATTCAAAGAGAGGGGAAATGTGATGCGAAAACGAATCCATATCGGAATAAATGATTAACAGTCGTTCATCAAGTTTATTTACTTTTTATTACGCGGCTTTTCAGTTTCTTCCCTTCATGGCTACCTGCGAGTACGATTTTCGTATAGAAGCTCGCGGACGTGAAAAATTTCCCACACATGAAAATGCATTATTTCAAATTCAAATTCAAATCTTGCGTAATGCCTTTGATGATCGGTTTTCAGATTTTGAAAGGTGCCAAACAAAAATGGGCGTATTTTTTTTCTCTCCATTTTCTGTTGATGTAAATCTAGTGGATGAGAGTATGCAGTTAGCCTTAATTGATTTACAGAATTCTGATTTTTTCAAAAATCAGATCAAAGGAAAATCGATATTAGATCCTTTTTCATATACTTACCCCAGGAATTTTCGTGCTCAAAGCAAAATGTAGCAGCATGTGCAACTTTCTTTGGCAGCACTTACAATTGTGAGCAAACTTTCTCTCTAATGAATTTAAACAAATCGAAAATAAGAAATAGAATAGCAGATGAGAACATTTCTGCTGTTCTACGTATTGCCGCAACCAATCTTAATCTCAACATAGAATCAATAACTACAAATACTCAATCTCAGCCGTCTCATTAATTTTTATTAATTTTGATAATTAATTTTTTTCTCAAAATTGTTATCTGCATAATTACCAAAAATTATTCCTCTTTTATTCTATTTCCAGTTTGCTACGTTTTTAGTAAGAATTTTTTTTCGTGATAAAGTATTTCAATCATATCTATAATGTTTGTATTTCATTCATTCATTTATTGCAAAATGTATGCGTGAGTAAAATAAGTAAAGTAATTATTGTAACTCATGCATATTGCATAAAAAAAATGTTTTCACGTTTATAGCACGTTTTAACATTAACATGTTGCTTTGGTCCTCAACATGATCCTTTTTTTCATATTTTGGCCCCTCATCCTGATAAGGTTGTGCATCCCTTATATATATATATATGATATATCTATCAGAATTTTTGAGTTAAAACCATTATATTGAGTAACCATTATATTAAACCATTATATTAAAACCATTATATAACCATTATAGCAAGTCGTTAAAATCAAGCTATACAAAGTATTTAATTAAAAAAAATTAACATAAATCCTGGCTGGCCAAATAGTTGCTAAAAGGTTTATTGTTAATATGAACTGACAGCTGAAAAATAAAAGCATAAATAAATATGAGGACTTAAAATGTTTTAAAATCCCTGAAGTAATGGTCGATAAATTTCCAATTTTTTTTCTCTAAAATTAAACATTTTTCTGTAACCCATTTACTAGCTAACTTTTCAGACGCTGTCTTTATAAAATAAGCTTCAAAATAAATAAATAGTAACAATGGATTTTTGACTGAATGTTCGCAAACAACATTGTAGGGCGAAGGTTAAAAGGATCAGAAATACATTGTAGCTATTTCTTCAATAATACCTTAGCCATTGATCGCATAGACAGCATATTTTATTACACATACATATTTTGACAAGACGTATGGAAAGAAAAACAAATGCTTTAAATTACGACCCTCGCTCACAAAAATGTGTGTGAACAGCAATACTAGATTGTTAAGTATAAAAATACAATCACCTACATGCTCAAACTTTTCTACTGAGATTTCAGAGATTCCATATTTGATCATGATATTTTCAGAGAACTTAATAAGTGTCTTCATTGAATTTACCAACCCCAATGCACAAAAAGTTATTCAAATTCAAATAGTGTATAGCTTAAATTATCAGTCTTATTCTAACAACAATCTTAATTTATTATGTTTAATAATATTTATTTATGTTAATTAATCAATAGGAGTACCTCCCCCTTCCAAAAAACCCCTTTTATTTCATATTCTATTGTAAAACTATCATCCCTAAGAACGCCTCCCAGAGTGCAATAATTACGAAATAGAAACTTTTGAGCGTATTTAGAAGTGTGAGTTAATAGTGGGAATTTAAAAAAACTCGCCAAAGATGATGCGAAAAATTGAATAAAAATTCTAAATTCGCTCAAAAAGTTTCTATTTCGTGATTATTGCACTCTGGGAGGCGTTCTTAGGGATGATAGTTTTATAAGAGAATATGAAAGAAAGTTTTTTTTGGAAGGGGTGGTACTCCTATTGATTAATTATCATAAATAAATATTATTGTTTAAATTTTGAATCGTTAATAAAATACTTTTTATTCATCCAATCAAGTTCAAGTAAAATTTTTAAAACTTGTAGTGGATGACATTCGATGTTAATAGTTTTTTTCACATATTAATTCATACATTTTTATTAATTAATTAGAGACTAATTTTCTCGCTTTTATAGTAGTTGTAATTGTTAGGTCGGGATAACCAGGTGGGTAGGGAGTTGGATTCGCATCCCTTGTGCTGCGAGTTCGAACCTGGTCACAAAGCTATCAATGTCGAGAGTAATACCACTGAGGTGGTACTGAGTTTGAGGTGATCGTTATTCGGGGTCTCATGAGTGTAAGCCGTCAGAAGCTACTGCACCCCTCCTTCCGTTGTAAAGCGGAACCCAAAAACAGATGTAATTATTTATTAAAAAAGTTACTAAAATAAAATCTTTCCTAACTTCCTAAATTTTTCCTTATGTCCAAAGTAGGAATTGATTTTAAAAAATTGTTTTTTATATTATTATTATTTGTTTATTTATTTACTTATTTGTCTTTTTGTCAGACAGACAGACGGACATATTTTTAAACTGTGATATTCGAACTAAGAGACATCTAAAACATGGAGAATAGTCAAAATCTTAAGTTTTCTCTGACGATTATTTTCCTTTTATTACGTATACGTGAAAGCAAAAATGTGTTACATTGCAATATAAAAAAAGTTTCCAATGCTATCGTTAAATAGTATTAAAATTGTTTTTTAAAATGTGCCTTTTTATTGTTCATTAATTTTATTTTCAAATTTCAGTTTTGAGATTTTTTTTTATCATGCTAGAGCATGATGTTGTTTTTAGGATGAGGTTTTTTTGGCATCAACAAAAATCCGTAGGCGAAAAATAAAAATTTTATTATCTGCACAAGCACTTTAAAAAAATCAGCTTTTAATAACGCGTTGCCATCGCATTTACAAAAGCTCTGATTAAAAAAACAATAAGTTATTGACTACAGTAAATAAAACCCAGAAAAATGTCATTTTGAACGCGTGATTATATGCAATGAAATAAATAGGAAATGCGAGATTATTTCAAACAATAAATGTAAAAGTATTTTTTTATCGTTTACAAAACTAAAGTGAGTCGTTCAATGAAACCATTAAAATGAATAAAAATATAATTTAACTCGCACGAGCACGTGGTGCTTCAATGAGGGTTCATTGGGATGAGGTTTTTGGCGTCAACAAAAATGTGTGGGCAAGGAATTGAAATTTTAAATTCCAACTTTCTCAAAAATAGCTCTTAGAAGACTCAAAAATATTGGTAAATGGCTGCAATTTCGAAATAAAGACCTTTTTAATCTCCAATTTGCAACTTTTCTTCTGATTTTTTTAACTTTATGAAAGCTTTATGAACTTGAATAAAAAATATTTTTTAAAAGAGTTTAAATTGTTTGATTAACGCATACGTTTGCAAAATCGGCCACTTTTTGTTGATGTTTTCTTCAAAATTAATAAAAAACTTTTTAAAAGTAGATTAGAATGTTTAATTAAGTAAAACGTTTTTAATGATTGGCCGTCCAAGAAATTGTGTTCTGACATGAGACATTGAAATATGCATAGCAGATTTCATTATAATATTTTTTTTAATTAATAAAAAATTAACCACTGAATGAACCGGAATAAATAGCAGCCAATGTTCTTTTCTAGACTATAATCTATCTCTGTGCTAAATTTCATCCAATTTCGTTCCGCTGTTTTGGTATGATTGATTAACATCATCCCTTCATCCATGCAAACTTTCACGTTTATAATAGAACTATAGATGTCTAAAAAAATGTGTTTAAAAGCAATGAAATAACTAAAGTTGGAAAATTTTAAAAACGAGAAAAGGTATCGAAATATGTTCTTAATTTTATTTAGCTAGTTATATGAATTTTGGAATTATATTCACGTGCGCATGGATAGGCACACTATCCATCCTCAGATACGTAATTTGAATTCCATCCAACAGATATATGCATTCTCTTTAGATGCCAGGGCTTATCATATTTATCAATCTAGTTTGATTTTTTTGTTACTTATGATGATCACAGAAAGTAATACTATCTTTTACTTTCCCATATTCCAAGTATTGGGAAAGTATTGTAATCATCAAAAAATTCCAACTCTATAATTTGACGAATAGCCCTTTTTTAGGTCTCCATGAATTCGAAAACCCATTTTTTTGAAAATCTCTATCTGTAACAGAGATAACTCAAACATACTTTTATTTGAATTGATGAAATTTGGTATGCCGTCTTAACACCAAATTTGAAGATTTCTTTCAAATTTTGAATACATTGATAACCAAGAAGTGAAGAGAGCTAGATAGATGAAATTCGGTACACGGATTTGACATCCATAGGATAGACATCTATCAAATTTTGAGGCATATCCAATAAGGAGTTCATTGTCTGTCAGTCTGTACTTTC
Source organism: Argiope argentata (assembly GCA_026289955.1). Taxonomy (NCBI): domain Eukaryota; kingdom Metazoa; phylum Arthropoda; class Arachnida; order Araneae; family Araneidae; genus Argiope; species Argiope argentata. The sequence goes on along the minus strand of JAOUZG010007398.1, from coordinate 1,911,300 downwards.
AGAAATATGGAAATGATATACTGCATGCAATATCCATGCATAAGATTGTCTTTAATCATGGCAAGCATTAAATTGGAAAAATCGTAATAAACCGTATTTACATTTTCATCTATTCCCGGACAGCCTTAGTGTATTAAAGGCTCTTCAAAAATTCCACCCAAAAAATAACTTAGTAGAAGATGTCAAAAGTTTTGTAGATGGCAGTATCTCATTACACTGGATTAAAGCCCACATTGGCATCAAAGGCAATTAACTAGCCGACCTAGCTGTCAAAGCAGTTTCATTTAAACCTGCAACAGACAATGACCTGGAGAATCTGGAAGAATAATCAAAACTCGTCTTCATAAAATTCTAATTGGCGAATGGCAATCAAGATGGGAAAATAATGATAAAGGACGCTTTACTTTCAATATCTTTTCTCAGGTTAAAAGAAATAGATGTATTGACAATAATTATCTAGCCCAATTAACTACAAATCATGGACTTTGCCCGCATTATCTTAAAATATTTAGTTTGAAAAATTGTGGTTGTAGATGTGGCAATGATCTTGATGACATTCCACACTATATTTTCCATTGCCCTATTCTCCAACATTTGAGAAAATTTATTAAACCTCAGCTGAAGATTTCCCAAATTCTGTCAAATAATAAATGGAATTTAGAAGCTCAAAATATCTTGGATTTACTATATCATAATGAAAATGGGATTTTTCAAATTGAATAGTATTTGATATTGGTTAGTTAAGAACTGTTAAAAGTGAACAGTATAGTGAGTATAAGAAGAAGAAGGGGGAAAAAAGGAAAAAAGAACTCTATCAGGCCTTTCAGACTGAGCGACTGTATATATATATATATATTTACTAATTTTTGTTTCTTTTATTTACTTTTTTATATTTTTCTCTTTGTTTTTTTTTAATTTCATTTTCTGTTTTCAAAATTTAATTTCCTGTATTAGGTAAATTTCATTATTTACTAATTATGCTCCAATGATACTGTAGCTGTGGAATATTATGCAGGTTCTTCTTTTCTTCTCCACTTTTTCTTTTTATGCCTGCTCTCTTTTTCTCCCCCCACCTTTTATCTTTGGCTCTTTTAGCTTCTAATACTTAAGCGTTTAAAAGTTTTTTTTGAATGGCTAGTCCTGTTGTTGTTGTGTCAAATGGCACTTGTCATGGACAAGCCAGCTGCTGAGCCCAGCAGCAGATTTAAGCCGAATGAAGCGTCTCTTATATTTGAGTAGCGCCAACTAGTGCCAAGAGTACGACTTTGCTACACACTCACCACATTCGCTTGCACAACCCCTTTTTACAGGGGGGCACATTCACACATCTCACAGATAGCACACAGAAGAACAACCATGCCCGAACCGGGACTCGAACCCGGGACTTCCAGAACACGAGGAAGACGCGCTACCTCTGTGCCAGCAAGCCGGCTTGGCTAGTCCTTTAACAACTATTTAAATTCTATATATTTATTTTTATCTTAATTATGAGTTTTTTACCTGTGTAACGCCACATTCGGCACACACCTAATCCTCATCAGAATACATCTTTTAATAATTCCTTAATAATTACCTTTTAATATATCCTACATTCACGTCGAAATTAGTAAAATAATCAGCGAATACAGAATTATTGGTAACTAGTAACACATAGTTCATCCTCATATTCTTGTTACAATTCAGAGAAAAAAAATCCAGGTAAGATTTCAATAAGAGTCCCGAGTTAGTTTTCGCCTGAGGGAGTTCCAAATTTCCAAAAGCGTGTTTCCCCCTCAAATACCTTCCTTCCATTGTTCTGGTGTCAAAGCAGGGATAGTTAACAGTCGTCCCGGGGTGAATTGTGTCCTGTCTCTACCTCAGAGGTGGTGTGGTGAAATGAAGAGAAGAAACGAATAAAAATCGGAAGGAACGTTTACGAACAAGACACGCTTTATGTCCATCATGACCCTGGGTTGTCAACCTCCATCATTAAGAGACGAAGGAGACTTTGATACGAATTCTGGAAAAATAAGCATAAAAAGGACGAAAATGAGGGGTATTTTGAATTGCTTAGCCACGAATTTTTTCGGTGTTCATTCGGAGAAGTTGGGAAATCTCGGCCTATATAAGCCGAGAACAATTCTTGGATCTTCACACTTGCGCTTTGCGATCTTCTGTCAAGTCTTGTGGAATAGTAGCAGTTGTTGCTCAATACCTACAGTCATGAACTCGATGGTAAGTGGATCACGATCTTAGCCGAAAATTTTTCCCGCATTTCTTTGCGAAATAAAACGGAATATAGATGTGTTTGAATAAGATATTTTAAGTTTAACATTTTTATTTTATCTTTCTTAAGTTTATATATAAAAACACTTCCTTAAGTCTAAACAAGTGAATTAAAGAGGTTATTGAGTAAAATAATTTAATGCTATTTTGGTATTAGTATTACCAAATAACTTTGTAAATATTTAGTCAAAAAAATGCAAAATCGCTTAAAAATTCATTATCTTTTATTCTTTTTGGTGATTGTTCTTTTATAAAAGATATTTAATTGATGGAAAATCTAAAGTTTATTATTTTTTTAGTCCAGGTTAATTGATATTTTCAATTGTATTCATTAATAATCGAAATTCCAGAAGAACTGCAAATTTTTAGAGATTGGCGAATAATCTTTAAATTTTAAATTAAAAGAAATTTACAAAGAGAAAATGATATTGTAGAATACAACCTTAAAAATCAAGTTAAATTATTGAAAAATATTTTAAATAAAATCAGAACACGATAATGGACTACATAAGTGAGTATATTATAGCAAAAAAGACCTAGAAATTTCATAAAATTTAAAATTAAAACAAAATAGTAAAATGTGAATGCAATTTAATTTATTTTCACAGCCAATCTTTTATAAAAAATATGCTTTTATTTCTTTCATTTACCAACCTTTTAAAGCTTATTCGTCAAAAGAACAAACAAAATTAATATAGAATAAATTCAAATGGCATCGTAATTTTAGGAATCTTTTACCTTAAATTTTAAATCAAAAGAAGGATAAAATTATTCCTCTGAACTTATTGAATTCTGTTTGAATACTGCTTTTCTTGCCAATTTACAGCGCAATATTTTAAGTTTTTTTAAATATAGATTAATTAACAATTATTTTAACCCTATATATACCATAATATTTTATTTTTTTAAATAGATCAATTGATAATTATTTCCAATTAAATTGACATTCGAAATTCAAGTTGAACTGTATGTCATCACAAATAATCGACTACCCTGAAAATTCTCTTATGAAAAAAAATTACTATCAATATACAAGTGTATTATCTAAAATTCAGTTATTAATATATGTATTGAAAATGGGATAGTAACAATTTTAAATAAATTCATTAAATTATTTTTTAATAAGCGAGACATTTGAAAAAAAATCAGAAAAACACCAATCAGAACAAAATATAAGAGGAAGTTTCAGTTCAATTGTCAGTTTAAAAATACATTCTCATAAATATATATATATTGATTTTTTAAAAATGAATTTTAATGTTAATTTGCTAAAAAAGGAGATTAAAATCGTTTAGAAGGAATTCAAATGTCATCGCAAGCGTAGAATATTTTTTACAAAAAAGATTACCTTAATTATATTTCTATTAAATATTAAAAGCAATTTTTCATTGCTCTTTATTAAGAATTAAAATAACAATTTTTATATTAAGTTTTCATTCAAAATAAAGGATATATTCTTTTTTGGTCTTCAAGATAAAGTATGTTTAGCATTTTTATAATTGTATAGTTTTAAAATAGAAACTTTTCTTTATCAATAGGATTCTATTTTTAGGCTTAATTTTAATTGTAAGATTTAATTAGTATTATTACTCATTCGAATAAGAAATAATTTTTCAATACGGCTCTTTGATATGTTTCTCTATTTTAACGATACTTAATTATTAACGTACATTATAAATAGAAAGAAATACACTGACAAACATTTATATTTGATATATTATTTTCTTATAACTCTTAATTCATCCGGGCAATTTTACTATCTTGAAACACTCAGATTGCAGTTTTCTATTTATAAAAAATTGCAATCTACAAGCCTGAATTTTTTTAGCGTTTTATTACTTTTATTGTTAATAAAATGCAATGTTGTTTATTAACGCTATTGCCGAAATAATTGCTCAATTTCTCGATTCATTTTTACTCCATCTGTTTTCTAAATTAATTGCCTTTTCGAAATTTAAAATTCAATTGACATTTTAAATCTGAAAATGTGATAATTTATAAATTTAAATTCCAAATGTAACTTGGGTAAAAGATTAAATA
>JAOUZG010007398.1:1796655-1870837 GCA_026289955.1 Argiope argentata | reverse complement strand
ATGATTTACTCTAAATTATTCCAAATAAAATAGTGATTAAAAAGGCAAAGGGCTTTGGTTTTGTTAATTTTTCGCATTTATTTCACTATTATTACTATTATTATTATTTCTTTCCCAAAGGATAATGTGTTTGTCAGAAATTAACCTCGAGGTTTTGATTAGGGGGACTCTAAACCCGAAAAACTACTTTTATAATTATGCTTGTCTTTCTGATGGTTTGTGAACACAAATAAAAAATATAGTGAGCTAGACGCATGAAGTTTAATAGGAGCTTTCTCAGTAAAATTTTAAAATTTAACAAATTTTTAAACGAAATCCGACATTAGGAAGTTTGTTTGTATAACTATATATACCTATTTTAACACGATAAATAGATGCCTACATAGCACGATGAAGGAAAGTTAATATATTGTTTTTATTAAAATTATAGATTGCATATAAATTTTTAATCGGACCTCTCTCAATTAATTTATTATCTATCGGTCATTAAACTTTTATATTTCTGAACTATGAAATGCAATAAATAAGGCATAGTTTTCTCGTTCACTGAAATGTATCCTGATTGTAAATATCTGTCTTAATTTTGATACAGCAGCTAAAAGAATCGCTCTCAAAATATATACTTGGTCAGTTTCATTATATTAAGAAACACGAAACAGATCATAGTGTGTTAGTGTGAGAGAAAGTTGAGGGGAGTACACTCTCCTCAGCTTACACCAGTTATCTTGATGCTCAGTGAAACATCGTTAATTTAATATTTTTCAAAACAATTTTTGAATTGAAGAAACTCAGTTTTTAAGACAAAATGAGATATATGTTCACATAATATGAAAACAATTATCAATTTTGAAATTTTCTTAAATAAAAAAGGAACTTTAATTTGCTTGAAATAAAATCTTTTACAAAGATTAATGGTAATATAAAAGTTTATTAAACGCAAAAATTTTACTTTTCTTAAAAAAATAAACTTCTTTTTTTGATTATGAAATAAACAATTCAAGGATTGTGCCTTTCAAATTTTGTTAACCACTCTTTAGAAGCTTGTGCCACCTTGAGACCTGAGGATAACTTATTTGAATCTGGAACAATTTGATTATCTCTCATATAATGAAATCTTTCAATGTAATAGAATTTTATTTGATATTTTAAAATTTCCTCAATCAATCAATCCTTCTCATTTCAGTTATTCTATTGAGTTATGCAATGTAACTGTGACTGTCAATGTCATTGACAGGTGTGCGTCAAGATTTGTAAATAAACAGTTTGGTTTCTGTTTACGCCTCTGGTGTTTAAAATGCGGATTTCATGGTCCTTCATTAAAAAATTTTGAAATTTAAAATATTTTTATTTAAGGAAATAAATAAAAATGCTCCGTTCATCTGTGCCTGGAAAAACTAGCAAAGTATTAATTTGTGGCTATCGAAGCAGTGGGAAAACTTCAATATTGGAGCAAGTCATATATGGAAATTTTCCATGTTATGCGGTAATTTTTTATAATATTTCATGGAAAAAAAGCTTTTATTTTGATAGAGAATTTAATCAAAAGTATTTGTGAATGATGATAATAAATCTATAATATACTATAAATTATTTTCCTCCTCTGTTTTAATTGAGAGAGGGGGTTAAATTTTTCGCTAAAAAATGTTACATAGTAAAATTTTGAGTAATAAGAAAACATTGCATTTAACTACTGCAACAAAAAGAAAAATAAATAAAGAGATTAATTAAATAAACTCTGAAATCAATTAAGCTTCGATATATATGTATGTAATGACATTTGTAAGTCTAATTTAAATATTAATTAATTTCCTAATTTTCATCTTAATTTAACCATATTAACTTCATTCTAAAATGTTTCCTAATTTCCTGATCCATTTCTTACTTTTTATTTAATTAATACTACATTCACTCAGTATTTTCTCATGCTATAAAAATAAAACTCCTTAATATTTGCAACATTTTTAAAGATACCTAAATTTCCCTATTCTAAATCTATAGTTGCCTGTCAGAATCTTATGTTAAAGACACTGAAAGGAAAAAATTTTTTATCTCTTCTGCTTTTGCGTCATGATGTAAACTGCCATATTTATCATCACTAATTTTTTTTACATGAATTATGCCTCCTGTGATGAAATAAATTGAAGTTTTTAAATTTCAGAAGTTTCTTTTATTTGCCCATACAACTTCTAAATTATATTTTACATGTATATATATAAAAAACATTGTTATAAAAGTTAGACTGATACAAATATATAGATAGATAGATAGATAGATCTGTCAGAAAGTTAAGGATTTTATTAATTCTCTGCAGGACCTAATTTAGATTATGACTTTGAAAAAAAATATCCAAGTTTCAATTTCATGATGTACATAGCTTAGTAATGAAATTAAATATTATATGGATTTAGAATGCATATAAAGTTTTATGTGAGGTTTAGTTTTTATACATTTATTTGAATTTAAAAGATTTTTTCTTTTTCCGCTTTACATTTTTGTATAATTTTTTGTTTTGTAGTACCCAACCATTGAAGACATCTATTGTGCTCTTGTTAATACGGACAGGGGAGTTAAAGAAAAACTTAGGTTTTATGACACTGCAGGAACTGTGAGTGTTCTTTGGTATTATTTTTTAAAAAGTAAAACATTTATTTAATTCACAAATATTAGTCACAATCTTTATCTCACAAATTTAAAATATTTTTAATGAAAGTTATTTTCAGCAGTTATTAGTAAAATATATTTTAAGTTATGCTGTTTTTAAACTAAGTAATGAAACTTGGTGTGTAATAAATATTAGAAACTTGGTGTGTAATAAATATTATACAATTAATTAAAAAATCAAATCAAGTAATCATTTTCTTAAGGAAATATATTTTATAATATATATACTATCTGTCTTTGGCAACCAACTGCTTTGCCAAAATTATTGTATTCATAAAATTTAAGTTAAATCTTTTTCATGTGACTTTTATTAATGGCCTCTACAGTAAAGTAATTTTAAATTTTGCAATCATGCAACTTGTAAAATTCTAATAGCTATACACTGTTCTATTCATTCTACTCTGTATCTTTTTAATTTTTTGCCATTTCAGATAAATTTTGTGTCTTAATTTGAAAAATTGCTCCAAGATGCACATTTTCGCATTCTCAAACATACATGTTTGTGTTTATTAACTCTAAATCAGTATGGCCTGTAAAATGCTGGCATGCATGTAAACACACACATTTTGTTTTATATATTAGATAGGGTCAGTAAAAGTTGCTGTAAATGAAAGGAAAATAGGTAGAAATTTAAATGAGGGTAGTTTAATTCACATAAATGATTATTTATTTTTACAAAAATGTGTATGCCTGAATTTTTTTTTAATGTTATAAGTTTTAATATAAGCCACTTAACTTTTCCTGAATAATTTTGGCTAAAAGCATTCCAGATTTGAACTTTATAGTGATCCTTCCAAAAAGTGTTGAATCAATTAAATCTAGAATGATAAATATTCTCTAAATCTTAAACTAAAATCTAGAGAATATCCATCATTCTATGTATGTTTACTACAACCAAACTTTTGTTCTTTTTTACATTTCCTTCTGCAAGAGACTGTTAAGATAATGAGTTGCTGTTGAATAAAATAAATCTTACCAGATGCAAATTCTCAAAATTTATTGTAGTGTTTTTACTCTATAAAATTTGATGGATTGATTATGTATTTGGAAACTTCCTTGTGAAAAATAAATTTTCTGGTAAAAAGGTAAAAAGAAATTATTTATTGTTGCTGAAAACAATATTATATATAAATCATGAATCAAAAGTTCATTTTTTTAAAGATATGCATGATGTCATTGTAAATTAAAACCTGCTGTTACTGAATAAAACACTTAAGTTTGCTAGAATAAGTTCTCACAAAATTGAAAGACAATGTAATATTATCTTCCTTAAAAGTTGTTTAACAAATTATTCCTTCTTAATGGTTATTTTCTTTGTTGGATGATCTTCAAGTTATTGTTTTTAAGTTCCAGTAATCTTTTATAATTCTCTAAGAATATATTTTTGACTTTGCATCTACTTTTTTGTTGTGTATTCTACAGATGAAAAGAAATTAAAATTTTGCTTGGTTCAAATTTTTTTGGAGAGAGAGAAAGAGATTCAATTTCGTCTTTTAAAAGAATCTGTTATTTACTGAAATGCTGTTAGAAATATTTATTGCATATATATACTGTAATATGGACTCATAATGTTACATGTAACTTGCTTAAGTTTTCAATTTAATATAGCTCATAGTTCACTAAATCATTTTTACATCAATTGCAATATAATTTTTACCATTGGTCATTAGTTAAAAAACTAAATACTTTAGAAATTACAAATATTTCTAAAAACTGTTCAACATCTAATTATTTATTCATATAAAAACATAAATATTTATTAAAGTTTACTATTTTTTTCAATTTTTTGTTAAAAAATAAAATATCTATGGACCAAAATATTACTTTTTATTCTTTATATTACTATTATTTTGTTAAAGCTATGAAAATAATTGGTTGTTTCATAAATTAATATGAGAAAGAGTTATTGAAAATTGATATCAATTATGATATTACATAAGCAAATTTAAAAATGAAGATTTGTATTTTTCACTTTATAATCAAAACTTGCAATTTTTGTGTAACTTAAAAACTGTTTTTTTATTCCTATTTGAAATTCAGTTGTCTCCTTGATTATGAAATAATAATAAATGGCTTTAATCAATGGTTTGATAGTTTAATTTTACTATAATACAGGTTTTTAAATTTCCTTAAAAATTTTTAATGTTTTTTGATAGGTGCCTGGCCAATCGACTGATTTTTTAAAAACATATATGACATATGCTGAGGTAGGTATCATTATTTCTCAATTTGTACAAAATAATATTATTCCTTGTTTAAACAAAGTAGAATATTTTAAGTTCATATCTAGACGAAAAGAAATTCTCTAAAGTGAATAATTGGATTTTATTTGATTATTTAGAACCACTTATTTTTATAAAGAAAATTTATTTTGGTTTCAGAATTCTTTAAGAAAAATTGTGTTCTGTAATCAGATATGACATATCAATAAAAAGGCAGATTTCAACATTTTCAAAATCAAATTTGATTAATCTTTATGCTTATGTAATAATTGGGCAAACTTTTAATATCTTATATTTTTTATACATATTTATTCATTTGATTGTTGAAGTAGCCGTCTTTATTTGTCTTCTTTTTGTTATCTTTTGCAAAATTCACTCCCCCCACCTTTCATAGCTTGTATTATGTTTATGTAATACATTCTTTACTCTGGAAGGTACAATGTATGTTTACATTTAAGATAACTGCAAAATACATCGCATGTTTATTTTATACAAAATAGGCAATCTGATGTGAAATTAGGATGTTAATTACATTATATTTCAAGTATTGGTATAGTTTAATAAGAATATGAAGATTTAGATAAATTTCTAAAAACTTCACTCTGAATTTTTATTTTCTAAACTCAAACTATTTTAAGTAACAAAAATTTAAACTGTTTGATTATTGAATAGTAGACTTTTTAAATAAAGCATTAATTAATTGTAAATAAACATTCAAAAGTAAGACAGTTATTCAGCTGATTGCTTTTTAGATGATTTTCTCTTTTTCTTATGTAGAAAAAAAAAGTGCTTTGTAAACTTATATGCCTTGAGTTATAATTAGAGGCTCTACATCGATGGTGAAAACACATCCTGCAATGCATTAATACATTCTTTTCTTTATCACCTTATATAAATAATTCAGTGGTGATAATTGGTTGATATTCAAATTATATTGATTTCATTATCTAATTTATAATTGATTGCTTTTATTATCTGCATATTAATATAAATAATTAAGCATAATTAAAAGACAAATTTTTACTGCATTTGGCCCTTTTTAAGTGATTTAGTTAAGTATTTTTATATGTGACTCTATGTTTTGGTTTTTACATAAAATAAATTTTTCCTGTGTTTGTGGAGTGAAAACATTCATTTAAAATACATTTCAAGTAAACATTGTTACATATTATTTTTTTATTGCTACTACATTTTTACAGCTCCAATCTGCTTTTAGTAATAATATCAGAAATTACATTTTATTTCATGATTGCATTTATTTGATTTTATAACTTTCACTCTTAGTAAAAATGTGAAGTTCATATTAATATAAATTATCATAAATTTACAAAATAAGGCTAATTTAACTATTTTGTGACCATTTAAATTTTTTTAATAATGCTTAGTTAAATATTTCAGTTTTAATTTTTGTCATTTACTAAATAAATTTTTGTGAATAGTGTATCATTTTCATTAATAAATCTGCTATTCCTTTTATTATAGCATAAATTCTTTCATGAAACTAGATCGTTTAAAACATCTTTTTGATTATTTGAACTCACAGTGGTTAATTAAGAATCTTATTTAGTATAGGAGTCTCATATTATCTATTGTTGTGGATTTAAAATTTTTCATATAGTATATATGTAAAAGCTAGATATTTGTTTTGTCATCTGATTATAATTTATAATTGCAATATATGCCACAATATAAATATCATCATACTATAAAATAGAATATTAATCTAAATGAACAAAATTATTCAGTTTTGATTTTCATCATTCCTATTATTTCCTTTTGTTAAAGTATCTGCAAATAGTTAAATAATTCTTTCTAAAACCTACGATTTCTTGTTTTAAGCAACTTTATTTTTAATGAGAGCATTAAAAAAAATATTGATTTTTTTTCTATTGAATATTTTCTTGGATTTGAAAATAACTTATTACAATCTCTACTGCAGTAAATTTTTTACTTGGGTTTATATGCTGAATCTTCCTAAAAATGTTTTGTAATTTCATTTTAAGTGCCTGCATAACATTTGAGGAAGTAGCAATTGCAATAAGATGCTTTAATAACTTTCATCTTGCGTGGGTGTAAATAACTGAAAGATGCAATTACAAAGAATGTGGTCTAAATACCGAGTTTTATCTTTTGTGTTCTAATATATATTTATTGTTCAATACTTATGCATTGTACTATTTAATTATATTAAACACTCTAGGGAGTCATATTGGTATATGCAATAAATAGCAGAGAATCATTCTCATTACTGGATCAGGTTAAAAAGGACTATGATAAAATAAAGGAAAAGAAAGAGGTATGCCTGATACTTGCTATTTGCTCTCAATTTAGTTATTGAATGTGATTACTTTGCTATTTACAATATGCAGTGAATTATTTCAATATTTTTAAAACTAAGGGAATAACATTTTGAATCTCAGCAGATTAATAATGAACCCAACACAAAAACAATAAATAAATAAATATTGTCTTTTTACAGGTGCCAATTATAGTATTGGGAAATAAAATGGATTTACAAAATGAGCGGCAGGTCGATACAGTATTAGCTCAGGCTTGGGCACAAAAAGAAAAAGGTTAGTATTCATAGGATAATATTGATTTTAATTTTATTTTATCTTTTAGAAATGTTAACTATATAAATTTTTCTTTTGAAAATTCATAATAATTTATTTTTTTATAGTGAAATTATATGAAGTTTCAGCTCTGGATCGAAGAACATTGATAGAACCATTTGTGTATTTGGCTTCCAAAATGAACCCACCTCCAAGTAAGATGCTTTGGAAATTCTTGTGACAAATATTTTGTAAATTTTCATTGAATTGTGCCTTTTTTGGATCCAAATTTGAGAATTTATATATATATAGATTCGACTGAATGTAAATTAGTACAAATAGTTTGATGTCAAGAGAAAAATAGCTGATAAGCTTTAAAAAATTTAAATATGTGTTAATCTATCTTTGATCATTAAAAAATTATTTCAAACTAAAAAACTGCTATAAAAGTTGTGCTTCCAATTATTTAAAAAAGCAATTGCTTGTTTTGTAATAGTTATATATGTTAGTTTTCACCACTAAAGCTATATAATTTTTTAAATACATAATTTAGCTGTGTATTGAATAATCAAAACATTACATGCTGAAAGTTGATAAATTTCTGGTATGGTGATTAGTTCTCACTACCCTGGTGAGTACAAAAATTGTGTGGAATCAATTAACACCTACTAATAATGGGACAACTCTTATGGAAGCAGATGTAGCATAGCCAGTGATAGACTTAATCATAGTTCCCATCTATGTTGAGATAAGATTTTGACTATTCTGATTTTTCTATTCATCTAAAGGCAGGTCAAAGTGGTAATTTGTGATACCATTATCTTGGGGTTATTTACTTTGTTGTAAACTGCATTAACGAAGAAAATTCATTTCTACTAGATTTTATACACACACACACAACATTTGTAAATTTTGATTCACTTCTTTCAAATTGTTGTATATGATTTCTGAATTAATCTACAAATATTTGGCATTTATTTGACTCAGAAAAAAAGGGAAATCCCCCCCCCTTCTTTTTAAACAATTTCTGGACCATTAAAGATAGACATACATTCTCAGTTAGAAAGTACTTTTTTAATGTTGTATAGAATTATATTTCTGTTGTTTGGGTCAATAAATGTTATACCGGGGAAAAAATATGAAATTTAATTTTTTATATTATTGGGTAAAATATTCATTTAATATTTTTTTAAAAAAAAACTACTTCTCTTTAACAAATAAGCTTTGAATATCTTGAGGAAACACCATGCCCAATCTTTCTTTAAAATGGCCTAAATTAGTAATATTTAAAACATCATTACTTCATCAGTTTTAGATACTGAAGAGAAAAACTCTTATTTATTTAAAATGTTAGTGTGTCAGCATCCCCCCCACCCCCAGTTCATTCCAATAGTCAATGAAAAAATGCATAATTGGTAACTGAAGGTGTATATTTCTAATAGGTACTTATCGCTAAAGGTTTGGACAGTTCCTGTGGATACATACACACACACACACACTATTATATATATGCATATGCAAAGAGATAGAGAATCCATTGTAATTGAAGCTTTACATATAAACAATGATTAATGCTAAAAAGTTTATGAACATATTCGTACATGAATTTATACCATGTATATGAATGGTGCATGTTTTGAAAAACTGCACATTAAGTAAAAATGTTTGAACTATATATTCATCTGGTAACATACAATCAAATTTTGATGTTAAGATAGATTTTCAAAAAAAAAAAAAAAAAAAAAAAAACTAGGTAAATTTTTTTACACACATTATTTTTAAATTATTTCCAACCTGTAATAACAAAACTGAATATACGCCCTTCTATTATTAATGTTGTTGTTTTATTATCACAGTTGAAAAATTTGCATCTAAATAATGAATTGTATATTATTCAATCCAATACTGCATGTCATTTTTTTTAAATAATTGATTTTTTTTTCCAGGCAAGTCAACATTTCCACAACTAGGAAAAAAGGGCAAACCTGGAAGTATAACAATGGAGCTGTGATAGAATTAATACTTAACTTTTGAGGTATTTACACTTGTAGAAATTTCAAATGCTGAATGAATCATTTCACCCAGCAAAACTTTTTAAAAACTGGAAACAAATTTATATTGGGTGTTTCCGATACTAGATTCTCAAATTTTTATTTTAAAATCTACAAGTGAAACTATTTTTTAAAATATTGACATCACATAGCTTATATTTAAAGAAAAGGAATATGGTATGTATATTAATAATCTCATCTATTTACCAAGGAGAATTTGTTTCTAGGGAAGTTGTTCAAATTTATTGTTTATTTTTAGTAAATATTTATAATAGTGATGTTTTAGTTTTCTCACATGTCTAGTTTGCTTTTTGTACATATGTAGATCATTTTATATTTATGGTTAAAAAGAAAGGCAATAAAAAAATTTTTTTTATAAAATAAATATATTTTCTTCAAGTGCATATTGCATACAATAATCAACTTTTTGCAGTCAATTCTTCATTTGTGGTTTTGATTGAAGCTCCATTAATACCCAGTTCATTTACCTTATTAGACATGTCAGTTGCTGTGTCTTGATCTTCAACTGGCATTTCTGTATCTTCTTCCTCTACTGCACCATCTTCATTTTCGTCTTTTATTTTGAATTTCTTTTTCTCTCTCATTTCTAGATAAAAGGAAAATGATAAACTTAGCATACATTTATTCTATATAGGAAATTTGAAACATGTATACAAAATCATCTTTTTTGTGCTGCAAGTACAAACAGTTCTAATTTTTAGATTAAAATTAATTAATTAAAATATATTGAAGTAATGCTCTTGTTAAAAATTTATATAATTTGGATAAATTTTAAACTTATGTATATCCAGGATATTGCCTCTGAAATCAAATAAAACACAAAAAGATTGATTTAGAAAAGTTGATAAATGTCATGAAGTATTTGGCAACGTTATAAAACTACACTCGTTTTCCTATATAATGTGAAAGAAATTTCTACCTAATTCAAAATTTTAACCATATTTGGTGTGCTGGTTTCAAATTTCTCAAACAGAAGAAAGTATTAATGCATGATAAAAAGAACATGATACTTATTGAATGATACCAAAGCTATGGTAAGTTTCATTTATCTTGTACATTTATATAATTTTCATCAATATTAGAAAATTAACAGTGATATTTCAAAAATGTAAGATTCTTCAAATTCAAGTAAAAAGTATATTTGCATGTAAGATTTGTCCCCCTGAATCTTTTAAACTTTCTTGCATACTCTCCAATAAGATTTTTATCTCTGCCACCTGCAAGATACTGGTTAAAATATAGATTGTTGGCATCAATATTATAGACACTTTTTTTGCCAATCAGATGACACTTAAATTTGACAAGAAACTGCAGTTGTCATCAGAAAATCATATTCCAAATTTCATATATTTAAACTGATGCATTTATGAATAACTGTTCTTACATTCAACCAAAATCAATACTTTAGATGCTAAATTTTATCTACATAGCCTTTTGGACAGGCTTGGACATTGTCAATGAATTTCATCCAAATTTTGATATAAATTTGGCTTAAAGATCATATATTAACCCTTTGCACTCAATGGTGCCTCTTGGGCACCATTCACAAGACGGTGCATCATTTTGCCATTTTATTTATTTATTTATTTATTGAAAATACCTACAGAATGGTAAAAAGATGAAGCAATTCAATTTTAAACACAAACACATTTGGAGCAATAAACAAGCCCTTGTACATAGAATAATTATGCAGCAAATTACTTCTCCGGGTGCAAAAGGTTAAATTTGATCAGTCAAACTCAAAATATTTTGAGACATGTATGTCACAGATAGGTAGATATAATACCAAAAATGTAGTTTTCAAACTGAGAGAGGTCTGAAACATGGTAATTCATCTAAATTTTGATGCTCCACAAGGATTTAGAGTATTTCTTTAAATAATTGACATTGTTAATGGGAAAAGGAATAATTTTTCTATCACTGAAAAGGAAGACCTGCACCATGGCTGAAGAAAAGATACTCATTTAACAAAAATCTACCATTAAATTCTAAATTGAGTTTAAGTCAACAAAGTTTTAAATAAACTATCAAACAAAAGTGATGAAAATCAATTTTCCTTTTGTTTTTATTTGGTTATCTTATCTACTACTGAGATATTTTAGGTTTAATCAAAATAGTGAAAAATTTATTAAGGAAAATATTTAATACCTATATATTGACCTCAATTTAATATGTTAATATAAATAAGTCAAATATCATTAACTTACAAATAAGAAGCGATAGGTAAAAACTAATATTATATTTGTTTTCAGTCCATGAAATACAAATAAAAATCACTTCCTACAGCAAAATATGTAATAATTTATATTACAAAAAAAATCTCTTAATAAATGACAAATTCTTACCAAACTGTGAAACATCATATCCACATATCCTTAAATAATGAGCTCTTCCAACTTTTGGGATATAACATCTCAGGGTTTGATTTCCTTTCCATCCACAAAGCTCAATTTTAAATTCATCCTCAGCTCTAAAAAGGAAAAGAATTATTTTCATATTATTGTCAAATCATTAATTTTATTGAAATAAAATTTAAAGATTTTAATCAGTAGAGTTACTGAATGCATTTGAATGAGTGATTCTTCACTATAGTGAAATTTTAGAGAAGCTACCATACAAATCATGTCTTTTCATGGTTAAAGGAATGTCAAGATGGTCTATCCAAATATATTTACTATTAAAATAATAAAAATATATATGATTAATTTTTCAATTGCTCAATTATTTTAACTAATGATTTTCAACTTCAAAAAATGAAAATTAATAATATTTTCATCCATAGAAAATTTAAGCTAATGCACAAATAATTGTTTGTTTTAAAGCTAAATGTATATATAATGAATTGGAGAATTAAAAGCAAAAGAATATAATGGGCTTTGATAACTGATAAAAAAATCTAATAATTTGTTTGTAAATCAGCGGATGCACCTTTCAAAATCACATACTTAAAACTCTTTTCCTTACTTATTCTTTATTTAAAATTATGTTTGAAGCATTAAAATTTTTTTGAACTGCTGCATGACTATATTGTATAAAACTGGAAAAAAAATTATGGATAAATTGATAATTACTATTTCTTTTTTATATTTTAATATTCTCTTTATAAAAATGCTCAACCTTCTTGCATATGAACCCACTATACTATGCTATATTTACTACATAAATAGCTAGTGAATTCCATGATCTATTCCTATATAATCCTTCAGATTATTAAAGCTCTAATCTCATTATTCATTCATATATAATCTCATATATATATTATAATCTCATATCATTCATTACTATTTTTACAAAAACAAATTTAATAAAAACTTTCATAAATATGTTTATCTAGAAATTATTTAAAAGTTGTATTTTGGCCATTTTCTGGTTTCAATCCCACTCAAGCTTTGGGACTATCATGCAAATAAAAATGACAGCCAAATGAAACTTCAGCTTTTCCATGATTTAATAGTTCTCCCATTCTTTTGCTCTGCTAACTTCATCTAAGGATTTTGTTTGTTGTAAAACTAGAAATAATTTTAAAAATTTATTTTCACATGTTTATTATGCAATTCTACCTTGTCTTTCTATCCATTTCCTCAATTGTTGTTTGATGATCATATAGTTTATTTGATACAGTAGGAAAGAGAGACATTCTTTTGACTGCATATATTGACTATTTATGCCATTTCAAATTTTGTTATCAAAGGGTAACACAATTTGAAAAGCTTTGTGTGTAATAGAAATTAAATAATGACCACAAACATATAAAAATATTTAAATGAAATTTCTTTTTTAAAAAAAATAACAAAAAAGAAAAAAAAGATTCTTGTAATTAATGATAACTTCTTATCAAATTATAATGATTTTTCTAGTTCATTAAACAGTAGCTTAATGAATACATTTTAAAAGGGACTAACCTTTTAAAAATTACAACCCTTGAAAATAAATTTTTAAGTATAAAAACTTGAAATTTAATTTTATGAGATTAAATTCATTTTCCCAAATATAATATATGCAACACTCAGCTAAATCAAGATCACCACTCACAACAGAACTGGGAGCTTACATAAAAAACCAATAAAAAGCATTGAAAATCAATCAAAGGTAGATGTAGCTCACAAAATTTGCAAACTTATGAAATGAATAAAAGAATTTAATTTGTACAAATAAAATAAATTACAAAATTTTAATAACTTTAGAAACAAAAAAAAAACTATATTCTCCTTAACTATAGCTTAACATAAATGAGAAGTCTTTAAAAGAATAGCATTTACCCTTCATTTCCAGTGTAACATAGAACAAGGCAGCCAGATTCTAAAAAGAAATAAAAAATAATTCATTATATTACTTTATCGCTATTATGAATATTTTAAGTTTTGATGCAAATTATTTTTTTATATTTTTAACAATACTGAACATTATTAATTAACTGCATTAACTACATTTCCATTTTTAATTACGTAAATCATCTAAAATACAAAAATACTTTAATGTAATTATGTTAATTTTATAGCTTATATGTCTTCAGTTTCATTAGTTCTTAAAACTATTGAAATATAACCAAAGTAATATATACTATACAAAAGAAAATGAGTAGAAATGGAATCATGGTGTTCTATTTCACTCAGTATAGTCATCAAAACAATATAAATATGCAGTGATAAATCTAAAAACTGCTAAACTTGCTCATACACTCATATTCAAAAAAGTACTTTAGATAATCAAAATCATATGTTTATAAATCACATTTTATTGAAAAAATGATAAAAGAGCTTTAATATATGGCAGATAATCTATATATAATCATTAGCAATTAAATTCAATTATCTAATCAAATTTATTATAGCTGACTACACAAAAAGACTTTAATTTTAATATTTAAAAATGAATCTAGCATCATGATTCATTTCGCATTTAAAATCTACGATTAATTATAGATAATGGTAAACTGTACAAAAGAAATATATTTAAATATTGTCACGATCATGCATATAAATCCAATAAATAAAAAAAAATGAAAAGTATAGTACTAAATTTTTTTATTTCATTCAAATAGCTAAGACAAATTTTGATGTTTAAAATGTTCTTTGGTATAATTTATTTTTTAATATTAATTGTATAACTGTATTTATTGTACGACAATAACTTAGAGCAATTGCTTATACAATTAAAAGTTTAACTTTTTTAATAACAAATTTTCTATTAAATATGCTCAAATGTGAAGCTTTGTCATATCAATATCATTTAGCTCACTTGTTACTGCTAATTTTTTCTGTGTTTCTTCTGTGAAGAGTGTATGGACTGGATACTCATTAGTCAGTAAAACGATCAAATCTTCAACTTTCATATCCATCTGTCTTTCACTCATGAAAGGAAGGATTGTTGATATGCCCTACAATAATAAAAATAACACTATTAATTTGACAGATGATAAAAAAAAAGATAAAGTTTCAAATCCTAATACAAAATAAAGAATGAATATATTTTAAGCTTAATTTATTTATATCTATATTATTTTTTAAGTCTAAAATTAATCATAAATAATAGTAATGCATTTAAAAAAGTTTAATACAAATTGTCACAATGCATGCTTACTAAAAAAAGTATTGCATTAACATTAGAGAGAAGGATCAACATGGCAATAAAATTGTTACCTCCAAATTTCCTTAAATGATATAAAAATATTTTTGATGAAAAACTATGTCTAAAAGTAACTGAGAGAAGATGTAGAAATTTTATTACTTCAATTTATAATTTTTTAGTGAACACATACTGCATAGAAAATAGCTTCATGAATCAACATGCAATAACATCTATGCATGTTATTTTATTTTACTGTAATACAATCTACAACAAACAGTATGCTTCAATCAATATCCATCAAGCGAGCAGATTAATTTTAGCGACTTTTTTCATCAAACCTAAATAATTTTGAAAACATTTATAACACATGCTTCAAAACTAATACATCATTAACAATTATAGCAAACTTTAATTTTATTCTTAAATAATTTTTAGAATTAATTTCTTAGAAGAAATATTAATCTTAATTTCTCCAAATTTGTTTACTTGAAAATTAATATAATTAAAAAAATATTCATATAAAGATAGATCTAAAATTGTTTCAAACAAAATATTTTTGAAAATTAGACATATATATATATATATATATATATATAACTCAGCATTGGACATTTCTCCAATAAAAAATAGGTTACGAGCAAAAAATATTTGCACGTTGTGTGCACAAGAGTTCATTATAACTACAAAGAAATGAAATTCAAAAATGGGATTGCAAACATTTAATATATATATATGTGTGTGTGTGTGTGTGTGTGTATCAGCCTAATAGAAAAAATATTTTAATTGATGATAGGGACAGGTGAAAAAAAGTTTGAAAACAAACAAAATTACAAAATAAATATTTTTTTTAAAACACACACATGTGCAATACAAATTTTACATTACATATCATAAATCTTTATAATCAAACAATATTGTAATAATAAAAGAATATTGGTAAAAGTTTTTTTGAAAGTAATTTCTTAATTTCAAGATAAAAAATATTCATAGCAAATACCTCTTGTGTAAGACGATATTTACAAGTTGTGTCTTTATTTTCACTTCGGCAAAAAATACGAACACCAGTGTTAATAATCTATAAAGAAAAGAGAAGTAATTTCATTAAACGTGTAAACTAATAATGTGCAAGAAATAAAGCAATACATTAATAATCTGAAATAATTACCTTCACATTATCTTTATTTTCTTGAATTATATTTTTAACTAGTTCAGATGTAAAATAAATATTCCTCTTTTTTCCTTCCTTATTTCGACTCAAAAGCTGAGATGTGGGAAAATCACTTAATTTGTAGAATTCCCTAAAGGGAGAAAAAGGATAATTACTTCTATTCCTAAAGAGTACTTAAAAAATGTATAATCAAACAAATGCAATGGATCTTTATATACTATTTAAAGAAATAATATCAACATCTTTTTAAATAACTATTCTTAAAATAATATAAATAATAACTAGATTCATTATAAAAATAAGATAAATTTCAGTATCACATTTTATGAATTTCTGTTTGAATTTCATTAAATATATTAAAACCAGAACAAACACTCTTTATTTTCTTTCCATTAAAAAAAATCTAGATGTCCAAATATTGTATTTTCATATCACAATCATGGCTTGCAACTATTTTTGTTCTCTACAGACATAAAAGTCAGTGTTACAAAAGTTACATAGCTTAATATTTAAACCTTTAATTATACTTTATTAATAACAAGCTTCAAAATTCATCACAGATTGTTATCAGCCGAGTTACATAATAATAATAATAATAATAATAATAATAATGTTTCACAATTGAACAAAATTTGAAGATTTAAAATTCTTGAAAAAAACATTTTCATTTTCTCCCCAGTTTCTTCATTTTCTCCAATTGTAATGTCTTGATTTTACAAATATTTGTTAACAAAATTTGGAAATACTTGAAAACTGATACATAAAAATATTTCTATATCTAGAAGCATTTTCAGTGTCAGTAATTTACCACTTATAAAATCTGTGGTTAGATTTTAGAAAAAAAAAAATCCTAGATTCTTTAATGTTTTATTTTTGGAATCTTTTTACTGTCAGAAAAAAGATTCCAAGTGCCAAGAAAAAAACAACATCATTTCTCTTTTATATAATATTTTTTAAGTAAATTTAATTTTTAATATAAAGATAAAGATTGCCACAGTAACGAAGTAACAATCATTGATGAATGATATTAGTAATATACAGTAAAAAGTTATAAAGATTAAACAATGGAATTTTATAATCCTCATAAATTTAAATTTTGTTCGTTAACTGCTTTCTGAAGATTTATACATTTCTTTGAGCAGAACAATAAATGAACCTTTCTTTTACTCAATTAATACATTTTATGAAATTTCACATCGTTTATACTTTTATATTTATACAAAACAATCAAAATAGGAAATAAATAAGCATCATAAATAAAAAATTCACTTACTCAGCTCTAAGATAATTTTTGAATTATACATTTCAATAATTTTTGAGAATTTAAAAATTTTAGAACTGTAGAATGTTTAAGCCCAAAGATTTAATACACACTAGACCCATGAGCCTGACGATTCTTACATAGAATCAGGTTCTATCTCGGAATTTAACAATAGATGATATAATCATTAGATAACCATGTTTTCATGGATGAAATGAAACTCAAAATTAATCAAGTGATTTAAAACTAGTGAATATTCAAATTTTGAAAATTTACTTAAATACAAGACAAAAATGAAATTACTTCATTTCAGGCCAGAGTTCATCTGAATCTTCTAAAAATACAAATGGATCTTCTTTGTAGCCCCATATTTTTCTCTTTTTTGGTGGAGGACTTCTGGAACATTTATAATGAATTAGGAGACAATCATAACTATAAATATTAATAAACAGAACCTAATTACAGAAAAATAATTTGAACAGTAAACTGCTTCAATATAATTAAAGTGTATTCTATAGATTTAACATATTTACACAAAATAATCCCCTTTCACTTTCCAAAGTAATTCACCTAAAAAACAGTATTCTTGAAAAATCCAAAACTTTTCCCATAACAATGTAACTGTAATTAAATTTTGCCATTTCAAAAAACAAAAAATTCAAATGAAAAGAATGTTAATTTTGATATGAATTGTTATAAATCAGATAAAATTAATTCACAGAAAATATTGTAAATTTGTAAAAATGCAGAATGCCATCGACTACACCCATGTAAAACATCACATGTAAGCATTCAATTGTTGTTTAGAAAATACTTTTTTTAATTTAATGAATACCAATTTAGTTATGGAACCAGAAATTATAAAACATCAATCAATCATAAAATGAACTTCTTACCGTCAGAAAAAAAAAATATCATTCATCCTTTACACTTCAATCTAATTCTAAATGCAAAATTTTATGCCCTTTTTAAACACAAATTGATGTTTTATTTAAGATAGTACATTTATAGATTTCTTAATTGACACAAGATGGACCATTTAATTTTAAAAAGAATTTACAGTTCATTTAAAATTTAACCTAACATATTTTTGTTCATGATTCATTTTGTTCATTGCAACTATCTTCATTCAAACATTCAAAAAGGATGACTTCCGTGTATTTAACTGCTATGAATGAGTTTAGATGTCAAAGAAAAAATTTTCACTCTAAAAACATAAATTTTTACCTTGTATTAACTCACAAGCTTTTTTTTCTATTTCCCATTTTTAAAAATGTTTTAATTTTTTTAAAAGGTAACAGAAATGGCCAACACCTTTATCCTTACAATATGATCGAAAAAACTGTCTCATATACAAGATAAATTTTTGATAAATGAACAAACTACTGGTGCATATTTTATCTGTCTTTCTTTTGCAAGAAATATATTAACGCAATTTGTCTAATATTTTCCCTTTTTTAATTAAAAAAAATTTGTCAGTATTACAATTCCTTCATTTTCTGTATTTTGCAATTTAACAAAAAGTCTAAATGTTTAGTCAGTGATTATTTAATTTTCTATTCTTTAAAATATTAAATAAAGTGTTAAATAGCATACAATGATTAAAAATACAATAACAACATAACTTTAAAATAATAATAATTTGTTACTACTTTACAAAATTATATCTACATGTTAATTGATGATGAACGAAAGTTCATAGAAACAATGCATACCGATTTGTATTTTCTTCAGTATTATCTGAAAGAAAAACAAAGAAAATTTAGATTTCCTTTCTCATTTTGAAAAACAACAATACAAATATAAGGATATGTGTGAAAAAAATACCTGTATCTTTTAACCAAGGTAGTTTTGAATTTTTCTGAAGAACAGCAACAAAGAATCCACCGGTATCCTGATGATGTGGTAAAATTCGTATACTAAAAAAACATGAAACAACCATATTGAGCATTAATTCACACATATTGAGCATTAATTCGTAACATTTCTGTTGCATATTATTTTGAGTTATAACAAAATACACATCGTAATGAATGTATTTAAAGACTAATCATGAAAAGAAATTAATCAGTTATATTAACATTAAATGTGCCTAATATTAGCTACTTAATTTCAAAAATATATAATTACCTAAAATTTAAAACATTACATGTTTTATTAAATTTTAATTATTTTTAAACATTAAATGTTTAATTTTATTATAAAATATATTTAATACAGGAATTCCTTCTGTTTATAATAGTAATGTATTAGTATAACTTGGTAGACAATTTATAACAATTGATTATAGATTACAATAAGACTAAACTTAAGTAAGAATAAAGTCAATAAATTGAATCTAAGAATTTGAATTCGCAAATCTTATATGGTCTTTTCGTTCAGCAAGATTTTTTTCTCCTTAGTAAAATGCACACATATTTCAAACTGAAAATAAATAACAAAACAAAAACCAAATTTTTAAATTTAAAATAATTAAACATTTTATTTTTAGAAATGAAAAAATAAGATATTTCTATTTTTAGCAAACATTTTTGTGTAAATATTAGAGTTAACTTTGAATTGAATGGCATGTACATGATTTCAAATGAGATTTTTTACTTGTTCTACATCATTTAATGGTTTATATTCAATTAAAATTATCTTTTTAATGTGATAGTTAAAATAACAGACAAAATATAATATTGTTTTGAATTTGTAAAGTTGTTTCTCAGCATATTAAGTTGTCCGGTAAGAAAAATAATTTTTACAGATAACGAATGCCGAAAGGATGTTAACACAATGAACCTTTATCTTCGCAAACTTGAAGAGCATTTGGTGCCAAAAATGAATAGCCTCAAATATTTGAATCTTGGTGATATTTTCATTAAAACACAAATTCCGATGCTTGCTTTGTAAGCTTTTTTTAACCTTGTTATAAGAATTACAAAAACCTCAAAGATATTAAGAGTGACTGAGAAAGAAAGAAATTCAAACAAGTAGCCATCAATAATAGTCAGGGTAAGAGAGAAAAGTTGTAATCTCTATGGATGCTTTGATTGCTGCAAATGTTTAATAGCTATCTACTGATTTTATGCTATTTTTTACATGTATATGCCTTTGCCTATGTTTTGCTACTGGTATAACACATTTTCGTGCACATAAAGCATAATTAACTATTACTGATCTTGTAGTGAATCCAAATCGAAGCGCAAATAGCATCAAGAAAATAATGGCAAACCCTAAAGTTGTGTCTTAGAGAATTCATACTAAGAATTATACTGTTTGTATAAGAATATATTTTTCATATAAAAATATACTATTTGTGTAAGAATATACTATTGATATAAGAATTATACCATTCATTTTTCGGAAAGGCAGAGTCGTTCCGAACAAGTTGAATAAAGATTGTGTTTTTTCATACCTTTTATTTTCAATCATTTGATTTAATGCAGAAAAACACTTCAAGCTTGTTGAAGTTCTCACCAAATACACAAAAAATCTGAATATTGAATTTTCCATAACAATATCAAAACATTGAGACAAAGACATTCCTCATCAAATCTTAATGTTCCTGAGCTTAAAATATAGCTGATGCTTATTAAGAAAAGATATAAGGACAGCAATTCTCTGACAATGAAAC
Source organism: Argiope argentata (assembly GCA_026289955.1). Lineage (NCBI taxonomy): Eukaryota > Metazoa > Arthropoda > Arachnida > Araneae > Araneidae > Argiope > Argiope argentata. Next base: position 1,849,714 of record JAOUZG010007398.1, on the reverse strand, counting down.
TCACTATTAAAAGTCTATGTATTCAAAATGACAAAAAAACATTTTATCTCTCTGGCAAAATAGTCATAAGTTGTTTTAATAGATAGTTATCGCATTAAAATATTGTAGATATTGGCTCAGAAGACACTAGGAGTAAGACTATTATTCCAACTCAAGCAATTACATTTATCAGTAAATATTTGAATGGTAATGTGCAAAATTATGGATCAGAATTTTAAAATGGTTTTTGAGTGGTATAGTTAATCACCCATTGTTAACATATTGCTGATTTGAAGCAAGAATGTAGAAGTTATAACAGGAAGTTGCTCCAAACTATTTTTTGTTTTGTCATTAACAAGTATGATTATAAACAAACTAAAAATGCTTTTCATTCTTCTTTACTATGATGTATAAATAAATATACAATAGGAATGATATTAAAAATTTTAAACAAGGTGCATGTTTGGGTTATAAGATCTTAATCAGAAAAAAAAGTTTCACAAGTTATTTTGAAGTTATATCTTAGAATCATTGGAATAGATATTATTCTTAGAAAGAATCTATTTAATATTCAGAACTATAAATGTGCTATTGCTTAAGACAATAACACAGACCATGTAATAAAACATCAGAAAGATTAGATAAAAATCCCTTAGATTTGTACAAATCCTTAGATTGGTGCAAATCCCTTATAGATGATCAATACAAATGTTATTTTTAATAGTGCACATTTTTACACAAGAACAAATGAAGCAGTTAATTATCAGTAAAATATGGTTTTAATTAAAAGAAAAATATGAATAAAATAAAAATGTACTTTTACTAGTGATGAATTATATATCACAATTAGTCATCTTTCACAGCCATTTGGCTAATTGGGATTAACAATAAAAAATTTTTTTAATTATATTTTATACAAGTTGGTCTTAATGGTTTCGTCAGCAAAATACTTTAAACCTATGATATCGATAATTCTAAATTTCTCAAATCTTTAATTCAATTCAAGCTGTTCTGTTGATTTTATAACACATCTTTCTTAATTTCTGTCAACTCTCAAACAATTCTATATAAAATGGATACATTTTGTTGTTTTAGTTTTTCAGCAATGTAATTTAATTTGGCATTTTTCATGTAAATATCATGTTTTGAATAAAAACTTTACATCTTTTTATAGATTCTTTGCAAAATAAAATAATTGTTGGCTAATTTTTAGAAATCTGTCTTACCAATAATGATTTATATTCAGGACAGAAGTTTAATTACATTATTTTATGTTATTTTTCATATTAATATTGACAGTAAATAAGATTGTAAAACAAAAACGAAAAAATATTTGAAACTTTAACATTAACTTTCATGAATAATTAATTTTGAGGTTCACCTAGAATTTTTTTATTACAACAGTTTATGATAGGTTTAATTTCTATTTAGAACTCTCATGTATCAATGAATTCTTCTAGAAAAAATTTTTTTTTCAATTTATTCAATATAGAAACAAAATTATATGGACAAAAAAAGATACTAATAAAGATAAAGAAAAAAGATTGAAGAAAAAATAATAATAATGATAGAATTTTCAATAACTAAAAAAAAAACCCTCCTTTTTTTTTTAGTGGTCTAGAAATAATTTCTGTGCTGTAAATTATGTTTAAAACGCTTTGGTTTTTTCTTTAATTTATTCAATATAGAAAAAAATGATAGTGAAAAAATAATGAATACTAATAAAGGAAGGAAAAAAATTGAAAAAGATTGCTCAAAAGATAATTCTTTTTTAATTTATCTGAATTGACAGTAATATAGAAATTATTTTGAACTGTAATATTCTCAAAAGTTATTCTGGAAAAATACCAACATTTGGCTTAATTTTTAATTATTTAAAATTTCAAAATAAATCATTCCAAGATATGCATATTCATCCTCCAAAGTTTATATATAACAAGTTTGGTAGCAAGTTAAATAGAATAGAAAGGTGTAGTTTGTAGAATATCAAAACATATTCATATCAGAACATATTCATCATTATTGTATGTAAAAATTACCAATGCTCTAAATGCAATTCTTTTGCTACTTCTAAAGATGGCGGAAACATATGAGGACGTATATGAGTCAGGTTTTTTTCAGGCACTTCTTCAAATTTTTCAAATGCTTCCAGTTCTTTATTAGTAACTTTCCAATGATAAAGTCCTGGCTTAGACTTCAAACCAGGTAAAGATGATCTAACATCAAGCAGCTCCACTGACCCTTTAGAGAAAGAAAGAAAAAAAAATTAATTGTTTAAGTTGAAAAGGGGAGAAGTAAAAATAATAAACTCTCGGTTCATGGTTGCCTCCTCCCTTAGAAATTTATCAATGCAGATTACATTTTCAATCTCACCATCAGACAAATAAAGTGATAAGTTAATGTAGCAATTTGTAGAAAAAAACCTATAAGAAGTACTGAATTAAAAACAAAACAAAACATGCTCAATATTATTTCAACATTTGAAAGCTGATGTGAATACAAAATTGTATCCAACCATGTACTGCACAATCTTACTGACATGCAATACTAAGTTGATAAAAATTTGTAGTGAAATATCAATATTCATTAACACTTAAAACACCATTTTTATGAACTGTGAAAGAGTTTGATATTTTTTAGAAGAATCTGTATATTTATACAAAAAACTGAAACTACATAAAGAGGAATACTATTTTAAACACAAGTCAAGAAGAATAAAATAGATAATCTAATTAAAAAATTGAGCAACTGGAACAGGAATAGATATAGAAAAATCAATGGAATAGTTATATTACATTATTATTATATCATATGTTTTACCTGAATCAATTTAAGTGTTTTGTAGTACATAAGCAGATTTTGTTTATAACTGTTGCTTCAAAATTGAATAAATTCCTCTATATAAAGATATTTTTGACTTTTCTTTAAATTAGGTGTAAATAAATTTATTGTCTTGATTTATTTAATATTTCCAGATGTGGATATTACAAGCTTTCAAAATAGTATTTTCATTGAGGTTCAATGAAAGATTCAATGTGACTTGGAGCCAAGGGACTGATCAGAGTCACAGGTTTAACAACCAATTCCATTGAAAATCCCTATGCATGTTAAGTCTCTCAAAGATCGAATTTTTGTTTGCTGTGACAGTGATAGTTTTAGAGTAGGAGTATCATTTTAGAGATTATTCTTGCTATTTGAAAACAACTTAAAATTGCAGGAGCAATTCAAAAGCAGACATCATGCAAACTTTAAAATGAGATAACAATAAAATGGGACAACAAATAAATTGAGCTAAATCCCTATCAAAGCACATTAATATTTTCTAAATCATGAAGAAAATTTCAAAAGCCATAAATAATATCAATAAATAACAAAAATTTAAATATAAAAAAAATAACCTTTAGCATCTTGTAGCATAGTAGCTATGACAGCTTCATTTTCAACAGGATTCAAAGAACAAGTGGAATAAACAATTCGGCCCCCATCAGAAAGAAGCTCCAAGCCACGTCTCAATATACGTAACTGTAAACTGTACATTAAAAATTATTTCTAAGAGTCAAGAAACTTGGAAAGTTCATTCAAGAAGCACATAATAAGACTTCAAAATGAAGACTAAATTAAAAGATGATTTTGAATTAGAAAGTTAGATAGCTCACCCATGTAAATTATTGCCATTAGCTGCATTCCACTTGTTCCAAATTTCAGCTGTTTTACGAAGCGTTCCATCACCACTGAAAATGTCACATTAACATTATATTAGTTAAATAGAATGATTAGAAGGCAATTATTTTAAAATTCATAACAAAACTTTGTGTTTATTTTTCTCTTTATTTTTATCTACTAAGTAGAAAGAATACATTAAAGCAAAGCCTGCGTGATTATATATTTATTTTAAAAAATGTACAATTACAAAAAAAAAAAAAAAAAAGACACTAACCTGCAGGGAACATCACATAAGATTCTGTCAAATTTCAGATTAACAAGCTTTTCACCCTAAAAAATTAATATAGATAAAATTAATATTATTAAAAATGTTTTTAAAAACATTATGCCAGATTTATGAAGAAAAATCAGAATTAAAGAGAAACAAGTCACAGAAACCTACACTAAGAAACAGAATATTTTTTTAACATAGTAGTGGCACCTAAATAATCATTTACAAAATATTTTATTTTAAATTATATGCATACAAATTTCTATAATATATCTGAGAACGTTACACTTTTATATGCACTATCCAAGACTTAAGTTCATTTTTTTATATATTTTTTATGAAAATTCTAAAACTTATAATAACTGCATGAACATCTTTATTGCTTTATTACCTGTTCTCATTTTAACATTTTCTTTAATAAAAACCAAAATGCAATAAAATAATGAAGAAAGAATAAATTTCTTGGGTAACTTATAAAACTTACAGATCAGCTTATTTAATAATGTAAATTGTAATTTTTTACTTGATTGAATAAGTAATGTAAAAAGTAGTGAAATTAATTTTGCGCTTAATTTATTAATTAATATTTTAGAAATAGGAACAGTAAATGTTTCCTTTATATTTCTATTTAAAATGTTATCGTTTAAATAAAAATATATGAAGTACAAAATTTTTGATATTAAATTATTTAAAATAAATTGAATGAATTCTTTTTAAAAAAAGGAGCAATGAATTGTAGAAACAGTACATAAAAATTATAATTTTCTTATTTTTAAGATACAATATTGTTTCAATAAAAAACATTTCCTTTATTTAGAGATTATTAAAAGAAAGGTTAGTGTCAATTAAGATTTCAATTTAATTTGGATTGAGTATCAATTTTCAATTCAGTTGATTTAATTTGCTGAAAATATTGCCAATCTTTCAATAATAAAGTCTTTTTGGATGTAATTAATATATATCAATATTTAATTTCCAACCATAACCAATGCAATTAACTCAAAAAATGTCTCATGAAATTTTAAGCATATTGATTGGAAATTCAAGGTCAATTTCCAAACTCATAACCTCAAAGATGAAGTACTGAAAATGTTCAGAGTTAACAGCCTTAAAAAATTTTAACTGAAAGAGCCAAAAGATGAGAATTAAACAATGTCGTATCATTTTGTATCGCATTCGAGTGGCATAATCATCTTAACTAATCACTTTCTGGCATAAATAATCTTAAGAAGTACATTCTGCTTCTTATTTATTTTATTTCTCTTTCTAACAATTGCATAACTCAAGAATTTGTATTTCAATTAATTATTTTTAAAGCTTATATGCATAAAATTCAATATTTTATTTGGTTCTATTTTTATTTCCAAAATTAATTAAATTTTAAATGCAATTCAAATAACCTATACAATTATTTCCTCTCCCTTCCCAATACTTACAAAGATTTTAAAGGTTCAAAATAATAAATATTTATTTTGAGGATTTACATTGGTTTCTGAAAGACAGAAATTAAACTGAATGAGATATCTATATTTGTAAATAAAATTTTAACCCAAGATACTCTGCTTACCAATAACAATATTCTGAATACACAAGTTTTGGAAAACAAATAAATATTTGCAAAATCTTTAATATCAGAATTGTTTGAATATAAACTAAAAAATTAAAAAGCATTATACAGAATTTTTTTATAGAAGTCTTCTAAAAATTACTGAAATTATGTAAAAAAAAGCAACAGCAAATATATTACAGGGACTTTAATATAATTAATCAAATGTATGAATTAAGAATGTAAATGAGATGGCAATAATATACATAAATACTAGGTGGTCACTCTTCTAAATGCTCACTGTGCCTATTACAGCTTAAATGATTGGACAGGAATTAACTGTGAATATATTAACTTCAAAATAATTATTTATTTAACAGGCACTGTCAAATAATGCTAACACTCACTTTCTTTTCAAATAATACAGATTAAAATCAATAAATTAGAAAGTAATGCATCTTGTATTGTAAAAGATTAATTAGAAAATAAAGTATTGAAAAAAGCTTGAGGAAATCATATTGTCATTTAAGAAGCATAGCTACCTCCTTTATCTTTATATTTGGAAAATTAGCAGCATCATTATTTGTAATCATAAGGCACGGACTGTTGAGGCGCTTTGCTTGGTGAACAAGCATATAACATCGTTTATTGTCCAAATCATTGGCAACAATCAAGCCATCTAGAGAGATAAATAAATTCACAATCAGTTTTAATATAAATATAATTTGACAGTTTTTTTAAATTTATTTCTTAAAACAAAGGAAAATTTAACTTTTAATAAGCAAAAAACAAACTTATATACTTTAAAAGAAGAATAAATTTATGTTGGAAATAATAATGTGTAATATCACTAAAACTTAACATGATTAAAAAGAAATCAAAATACAATTCACTTTTCAGCACATTTTTAATTGCATCATTTAAAATACAAATTGGGAAGTACAAATTGCACTTTTTAAAATATTTTTTCTGGAAACAATTTTGTAATTATATAATTCTTATTTAATAATTAAGATCAATGTTAATTGTTTCAAATAATAATAAAAAACAGTTGCAGTGAAAATATAAATGATATTTTGAATGGTTAAAGCTAAAACATATGCACAAATAATAATAACAAACAATTTTAAAAATCATTTGTTATTATATTGAATCTATCCATCCAAAATTCACAAACAATTACACAAAATGAAAGCAGTAAAAAATTAAAATAAATATCTAAAAACATTTTTTTTAAAAGCAAAAACAGGAGATTATATTAAAGTAATTAGGCCAACTGAAAATTGAATTTAACATTAACTAATTAACTCTTTTGACCTCTTTGGAAATGTGTATCTAAATTGTCCTGACCATATGTATTATATAAAAATAAAAATTAAGCAATTATTACATAAATATAACGACTGTCATTGAATATAATCATCATAATGCAAAATATTGTACTTTTTCCATGATGAATATACTAGTCAAAAACTACTAACTGGTTGATAATGAAATAATAAAATATTCTTAGAAAGAAATGTTTTCTTTCCTATTTTTAAATATCATTTATGAGGAAATTTTAATAAAAATAAAAAGAGAGAGAGAGGGTGATATAAGATTTGGCTAACTGAAAATACAACAACCAAATCCCAGTATAACGAATCAACCAAATATTAAGGTTTTATGCCTAACTTCTTTCTACGAATATTTTTCAATAAAGAATTGTAATGTTTTCAATTCATTAATGTTTTTTAATCAAAATTTCCTGTATGCAAAATGAATGCTATTATATAATGTTTTTATAAGTAAATAAATTTATATTAAAATGTAATAAAAAAGACAATTGTCTTCTCTTCTGAGGAATATTATTAAAGCTTAGGAATATTACTTGGTATTTTTTCTTCGTCTTTATGCAGAAATTCAATGAGCTGTGCAGTTTTAGAACCAGGTGCAGCACACATATCAAAAACCTTAAGAAAAAAAGAAAAAAAAAAAACATTTTTTTCTAAAAAATATTCAATTAAAAAAATACCATAAATTAAATACATAGAATTATATCTATTGTGATTTCATATTTTTATTTCTGAAAAAAAAAAATTAAAATGTATTGCTCTCTGAAATATAAGCAGCATTACGATTCATAACTGAATGAATAGTTTTTGCAAGTGGTAATATAACCAATTGAGTACTTCTTAAAGAAAATACATTTTGTATGTTAGAGGCAATCCAGCAGATATTTATTTCATTGATGATTTTTTTAATATCTAAATATAAGTACTTAATTTTTTAAACCCCAAGAAAAATAGTAACTAAATTACAATATAATTCTATAAAAGTAGGCCCTTATGATAATACTTTATGCGTTTTTATAATGTTTATATGCCATTTTTATAATGTCACGTCAACTATAAAAGTTCACAAGAAGTCTAATTTTTTAAAAAAAATCCAAATATTAAATTCCATGTGCTAGATTTAATACAATAAAAATAAAAAATTGAATTATATTTTTATAGATCAAAATAAATTAGCCATTTTCATGATACTTTATTTTTTTTACTGAATTAAATAAAAAAGATGGTATTTATTAATTACTATGCTACATAGTTTTCAAACATTATAAAAGGTAATAATAATTGGCATTAATGAAAAAAAAGGAAAATTAGTAGATACATGTGGATTTTAATTTTAACATTATAAACTTTCAAAAAAAATTTAAAACTGAAATAATATAATTATTATATACAATATAAAATTATATAAATTTTATATAATAACACAAGTTAAACTAAAAGACATACATGAAATAACTATTTTTACCGAACTGAATATATAAATTTCCAATTTCTATCTCGCAAGAAATGTTTTTTATTTCTCATGATAAATACCTAATATTAATTATTTTATAACTCCCACATAATATTCCATTCATACACTGAATATATGTAAGATTGGACTATGCACATCAATGTGTGTCCACAAAGAGAACACTTTCAGACATCTATCTATGTTTCAGCAAACATTATAGAAACAAGTTTCATTAGAGAAGATCCATTTTGAATAGAACCAATCAGGGAAATTTTGGAAAGGAAAATTTTCTTTTTTCTTGGCATCAATTTAAAGCAATAAAAAAAAGTTCTAATAATAACTGCACTTATAATGCAATAATGAAAATAATTATTTGTGGCCTAAAAAATATAACCAATTTAAAAGAGCTTTAAAATTGAACAATCAACAAAATCTGTTCAAATAAAATCAGTAGGAATAATACTTTCAATGAAATGAACCAAAATCAAACCAGATGTTTTAATAAAATAAATATAATATGTGTATAAAGTAGTGAAAAAAAATTTAAAACAAATTTTGTTTAGATTAAAATATGTAGCCAAGATTTCTAAAAAAAGTGCTGAATTTTAAAAGAAACAGTTTTTTGTAAATTGACTTGAATGTTCCAAAGCTTTAAATATAAAATCCTTGGTTTAACTGAAATTAGTAACAGAATGAAATAAAAGCATTTTTAAAAGTAGTTTAATCTATTAAAAGTTAGGAAGGATTCAGTACATTCACAATTTTTTATAACTTTTTCTTTTATTAATTATTTATGCAACTAAAATTTCATTTTATAAAGAAAAAAATCAATTATTTACCTTATGATGTGATTCTACACCTAGCAATAAAGGAGGAATCATGCTAACTGTTTCTTGCCTACTTATGTTGCCCTGTAAATAATAATTTTATTCAAAATAATAAAATAATAATAGATTGTTTATTTTAAAAAAATGATTTTACTTTATAAATTCATTACCGTGTCAGTTTCAGAGACTAGAAAATTATGTAATTGCCTAAGAGATTCAGATGACCTAATAGTGACACGTGATAGCTTCATTTGCCATGCTAATTCATCAGGATACCTGAAATAAATATAAGAAAAATCATTGTATATGTAAAAAAAGGATACCAAATTACACATATAATTTTAAAAAACTATAAAAAATTAGGAGTTATTTTATTTCAAACATCTCATGAAAAATCATATTTTTTATCATAAAAACAGAAATTTGACAAAACGTTTTAAAAATATCTTGCTCATGTGCTTATTCAGTTTAAGAAAGAAAAAGATAATTTAATAAGACATAAAATTTATAACTTTCTGTATTTAATAAGACAAAATATACTGTTGGATTGTTCAATTATTTTATTAAACTAAAAGACATCAAACATAAAGTTATGAACTTCATATAATTTTTGTATCAAAACAAAGAATAATTACCGATTTAATTTTAGCTTGTAGACATAAAAATGAGAATCAGATATAAGTGTGATGTATGAGTAAGTGAGTTAAATTATTAAGGATAACTACAAGCACACAAAATATAAATGGAATCTTTTAAAATCGTTACCCTTCATGACCAGGCAATTTTAAATTAACTAAGACAACATTTTATCTTCTTAAATATTTATTAACAGCTTAATCATATTTACTAAAAAAAAGCATTGTTAAAATAATTTAAATCTTGAAGACTAACTTATTCATAAAATATAAGTTATAAAGACATCTCCAAAAGTGCAGGTTTCTAAAGTTCAAAATTCTGTGTATCACAGGACTGGATGATGATTTTAAAACTTTGCCAAAATTCATTTTTATCTACCTGCAGTGACGATTATTTCCTAAAGTTTAAAGATCATGGACTAATATCCTTTCTCCAAGGAGAATATTTGAAACCACTTATCTCAAAGAGAGAAATGCAGTTTTCAAAGATCATTTTTCATCTTACTTCTTTGAAGAGAATCAAACTGAAGATCTGTTGCACTTCTTACTTGATAGAATATATTTCAACAATACACAGACTTTCTTCTTCTAACGAAAGTCAAGGACAGAAACTAAACAGATTTACTTCTTCCAAGTAGGAGCAATAGCTGAGTGTTTTAAAAACAAATTTTTTCGGGTGAAATTTAAAATACTCATTATACTTATGATTAAACCAGCATTTTCTCTTCTCTCTCTCTCTTTTAAATCTGTCAAATTCTATTTTGAAGCCACAACTTAGAAAAGAAATTAAAATTGCTTCACTATGTAAATTCTCTCTCTCTCACGCTGAACAATGAGAAGATATTGTCTGACTACCAATCATTTAAGGGAAATGAAAACAAGGCCCTCACATCTTTGAATGAAATGCCATTAGTTTTGTAAAAGAGCAAAAGTATGAATTTTTACAAATTTATTATTTTTTTTCTATATTTGAATTGATTGTTTCATCATAATATGCATTATACTATTACATAAATAATCATAAGGTGCAATTTAACAAGGGATGTTTATTTAGTTTGTTAACAACTTGTTCTTTTTCACACCAAAATTTTGTAAAAGTAAAATATAAACTAGCATGGAATTCAAAAACTTGTTTGTATTTAATTAAAAGAGTAAAACTTGTTTATTTTAGTAAATTCTTTCAGAAAGTATTTATTTAAAAGCATATCAATGAAAAAACATATATAAAAGTGCATTATATTGAATAAAATGTAAAAGGTATAATCATGATACAAGAGATTTCATTTTTAAGTCATAAATATTAAATATTGTATAATGCTTAAAACAGGTGGTTAAGAGGAAACGTTTTTCTTAAAACTCTTTAGCATATCCATGTACAAAATTATCATATTAAAAATACTTAATTTGATAAACTGTCATTACTAATCAAATTTTGTAAATTTCACAATAAATTGTACAATTTTTACATTATTGACAGTTTTAACTTTATTATTTGAGAAAACTGAAACATGGAAAATTGACTTATCTTCATTCCATTGTAAATTAACTTACCATGGTAGACTGAATGGCTTATAAGAATCAGCACTGTCATCTTTAATATTCATTAAATCCTGAAAATACTTTCCTTTAATTATGTTAAGCAGAGCTTTAGCCTGACTAAAAAATGGAAAAGAAACCAAAAATGTTAATCAAAGAATTAAAAAAAAGTTTAATTACATTTTAGAATTATTTAGTATTTCAATAATGCATAGGTTTGACAACTGATCTTATATTAAAACACTAGTCTACAAACTAATATAAAGAGAACGCAAACTAAAAAGGCTAATACAAAAGTTAACTTTATAAGATATTTAAAATCCAGAAATTTAGGAAGCTTATGTTTATTATCTAAAATAAATAAAAAAGATATTAGTCTGGTATTAGTTTACTAAATATCTGTTAAATAAAATTATATGGAAGACTAGAGTGTTCTTGCCAGAAACATACTTTATATTTAAAAAAAAAAAACAGAATTTCAAAAATGCAAACTTCTTTTATTAACAATAAAATTTCAGAATCATTAATATTTTAGTTTCACAGAAAAAAAAAATCTTTTCAAATAAATAATTAAGAAATCTTTAGCTATTCAAGAAAAATTATAGTTTTTTTCTTAAAATATATTTTTTATTGAAAATATATAGTTAAATACATAGACATTTTAAACCATATTTTCAACATATACTTAAACAACATGCTGTGCATCTTTATCAGCTTCTGTTTAATTAATTCAACAAAATAGATTTATTATTTTTATTAGATATAGAAATCACTAATTACATAAATGTAACTTTATTTTATAAAAAATAAAAAACTGTTTTAAAATTATTTAAAACAACAAATAAATTTTAAGTGAATTATTTTTGAATTATTAGAAAGTAAATTTTACAGATACAGGGTAAAAAGATGTATTAAATTTCCACAATTCAAAACAAAATATATGTTTCAAATATACATTTAATAGTTTTTAAAAGCAAATGTGTTTTTCAAATATCAACATGAAATATTAAGTTGTTAATCATAACCCGTTAATGGTCTTTAATTAGGATGTATAGTTTCAAATAAGACAATTTTATTATTTAAAATAATTATTTAAAAATATATATCAAAATTAATACAAATTGCAAAAAGAAGATGCAATCTTTTGTGAAAGAATAAAATTAGAAAATATACAAGAAAAAAAAATCTTCAGTAAAGGGTGACAATCGGAAGGAAAATAAGAAGGCGACTAAATGGAAGTGTCATGACAATACCTGCCCTTGTTTGACAATTTGAGAAAATTATAAAATTTAAAAATTATTTGTATTCCAAGAATAATTTAAAAATATGAATGAAATATGTACATCCCCTTAGGATATCAAAGGGCTGTAAACCTTTCTTCTTAAACAATTGCATTGTATTACCCACTAAAATCAATTTACTTTATCTCAAGCTTTAATTCACAAACATGCAAGATCATGATAGATGTAAAGTTCAAAAGGAACAATTAAACTTTTTTTCAAAAGGAACAATTAAAATTTTTATCCACAAATTAGCATTACACTTGTAACTTTATTTCCGTAGAGAAAACATTTAATTATTTTGAGGAATATTATCACCAATAACGTATAACTGATTTTATTAATATAATATGAACAACAATATAATTAATATAATACAAACAATTGTATTGGTATAATATGAGCCACAATTAAGTCTAAAGGTAGAAACTGTAGAGAGAGAAGGAATGGAACCTATCCAATGAAGCTACTTATACAATTACATAGTCATAATAATTGAGATAAGGACCAAATTTTAGATATGTGTAGATATAATTCATACCCTCTGAATCCTGTTATACGGAATGTTGCAGGAAGATGTTCTCTAAGACTCTTCATGAAACTATCCCATTCTTCTGGTGGTACAATTCCTTGAATCTAAAATGTAAACAATGAGCATTAAGTGTTTCGGAAAATTTTGCATATTGAACATGAACTGGTAAACATAAAACAAAAATAAATTTCAGCTTTATTACACTAATTTAAAGTGTTTAAAATAAAATAAATTTCTAATAAAATCAATGGAAAAGTATGAAAATAGGGTTCCACATTTTTTTTAGATGTTCCATTTCCATTAGGAAGAGAGGGGGAAAAAGAAGGGGGACCTTTGAACAACCAAATCTCATCTTGTCTAATTAAACAAGTTTTTGATGAAATTTTTTGTTAAGTGGCATTGATTCACTCCCCTTCCTTGCATAAGTGTATTATTAGTAAGTCAGAATTAATTCAAAATCAGTTACCAGAATAAAAAAAACAAAGCAGGTTAAAAAAAATAGTTTGCAAAAAAAAAATAATAACAGCAAAAAAATAAACATTAATAAAAGTACACGATAGTAAAATTCCCCCTAAAGACTAAAATCTTTTAGTCCAGGCATTTCAGAATACTGGAAAGCATGAGTTTTAAAATCCTTCTTCCTCATTAAAATGAAATGACAGCTCACGTTTTTAAGTAGTTATAAATGTTGTTTGTTCATGTTTTTAAGTGGTCCCCATTGAGCTGATAGCTATTAAGCAAATTTATACTCGGACATCCTCTGAGTGTTCTTAGAAAATGTCCTCTCCAAGCCTCTCATGTGAGTGTCTCTAAGAAACAGAACATAATACAAGGATATTTCCTCAGTGATATTTCATGGCATGAAAATTGAATTAGACGCTGATATTCATGTGATTCAAGCAGGTTCTGAAACTTTGTTTGCAACTCTTAGCTTTGTAGGCTTTCTATATTAATAGAGTTAATAAAATGGAACATTTATTCCATGTATAATAAGTGAAGGTACTTTGTTTTTGAATAAGAGCAATAAAATTAGATAATGTAGCGGAAATTATCACTGGGGAGAATTTTTCAATTTAAAAAAAGATACCATTTGGTTTTGCCAATATTGACCTTGTAATTCTGGGAGAAAATGCAGTAACAAATAATAAAAGAGCAATGGTTGTATAATTAAACATAATATATAATTATGTATAAAAATAAAAACAAAATAAGATAATTATAAAGACATAAAAAGCTATAAAATATAAAAGAAACAAAACTAAAATGCTAATGGACTGGCTCAAGAAAATTGATCAAGAATCGAAAGCTCAGGCAAGAATATTTTAATGGAAGAGTATTGCACTAGTCTTGGTTTGGTTTTATAGTACAAAAACAATTTTGGACTATGTTGTGCCATTATAAGAACAACATGGCAATCAAAATAATATTGAGGAATATTTATTTAATTATATGTAATGATTAGCCAAATATAAATAACCTTTATATTGTCAACGGCCGTGATGTATTAATTCCTACAAAAAGAATGTGCAAAAAAAACGAAGTTAAGAAATATCGTGAAACTTCAATCCTATATAATTCAGCTCATGTTTAAGTGTATCATTTGAAACAGCAAACTTAGCTTTTACAGATAAAACTTATTAATGTGCAAAGTAAATTTACAATCTAAAGAAAATTATGAAACTGCAATGTGTGACAAGAATAAAATTATTAAAGAAAAACAATACTTACTTTATAATACTTTTCAAAATTTGCATTTTCTTTTATTATATCCTTATATGCGGTTCTAAGGCCCCTTCCCTGAAAGATTAATATTTATTATCAGGAAAAATTATTAAATTTAATCAATTTAATAATTAATAACATATTATTTGCTCAACATTATCTTGCATTAATATTAGCAAATTTAACATAATTTAATATGCTAACATTTAATATTGTTACGTTTTTAGCGTAGCGGGTTCGGATTGAATGGACTTTATTTGAGGACAGCACAAACAAATTTATTTACAGCTATTTACAGGTATATACAGGATGACTTGAAAAAGTAAAACTTCAGAAAACACAATCCAGCAATAATCAGTCACTTACAGCGTAAATGCAAGTCTTACGCACAATAAACACGGTTTGCAAAACAGCTATCGTATAGCACAGCAACAGTCAATCACAGCGAGCTCAATAACACAGCGTTAACAGCAAACGCAAACACCGCTCACTAATAACAAGCGAAAACCCGCTAGTCCAGCAAACCGCTTCTCTTCCCAAAGAGAGATCATCTGCCAAAAAGCGGCAGTCCGTCTCTTATATAGCCGGGCGAAAGTACCAAGATGCTTCGGCGACCACCGAGAGAAACCGCGGCGCAGCCAGACTTGACTCGGGGTCACCAGAAAAATCCTCCCGCCAAGTCAGCTCGGCTGGCGCAGAGCGCCTTGTGACGCGCCGCCAAAGTTTTCACCTCTTTCGAGCGTTCGTCCGCTTGTAACAATATTAATATTTTAATATAATCTTGGAACCAGCAAACTAGTAAAAATACATTAATTTATACAAAACCTTTTATAGGAGAAAGATGAATGCTATAAAACTAAATTTAAATAAATTTATTTTTTTAATCAAAGTACAACTGATATTTAGATTTGAAATTTTCAAAGAAAGATTCACTGATCATCAATTATTTGTGATGCATGTCGTACTTACTGTCTTTTATTCATGTTTTATTTCAGTAATTCCTTTCAAAAAATTTTCAACAGTTCACTATTCTCATGAATTACTCTTAAGAACCCTATATGCAATTCTTAGACTTTTAATAAAGTATTCTTTTAACTAATAATATTGTATATATTCTGCATCTTGGATAGGTGATATTAGCCTGATATCTGATATTTACGTATTATACCGTCTTCGCCAATAGTTTAGTAATTCATAGGCGACAGATTTAAATTTAGCAATAAAGATCAATGGATTGCTGGATTCCCATAATTGGCAATTTAGCAACTCATGGGGGATTACTTCAAATTTGGCGATAATGTTGGTCGGTATAATACGTAAGTACCTGATATCTTTACTATACATGATGCTACGTAAGAAATTGATACTTCTTTACTGCACAAGAAATGCACATGTGTGTATTTAGCCTGTTTTTTAAATTAAATTATATATAGAGAAAAACCAGAATTTAATAAAAATCTTTCTTTAGTGTCCATGAATTTTTGTCAATAATCACAAAAGTATAATAAAATGAGAAAATTACAGCATTTTTTTTAAAAATCTGATACTGAACAAGTGTTAATGTATATCAGCTGTCAGATTTAGAATTACCAATAACGAGATGCAAAAGAACCATGGTAAGAATTTAGTAATATATAAATAAGTAATAGCAATTTCAAACATTTATTTTATCTTTGGATATTTACTTTTTTAACCATGTTAAAAACAAATCTATCAGATAAGAAGGTTAAGATGGTTTCAAAGAAAAAAAGCTATATTTTCTGTTTTGATTTTTTTTCACGATTATTTTATATTCTGGATTTGTTAAGACTCTCATTTTCTAATATATATATTATACATATTAAATCCTATTGAATATGTTTCTAACATGGTGGTGGTTTTTTTTTTTTTAATTTTTCATATAGAAATTAATTTATTTCAACTCCATATCAAATTCAGATAAAATTTAGGAAAATGAAGGATAGTTTAATAAAACTTCAACATTTTAATAAACTGTATGTATATTAATTATAAGAAAAGGGCAAAACTTCTAAACTTTTACATTGCTTAACAATTCACTAATTTTAACAAAATTGTCTGCTAAAGGTTACATAAAAGGTCAGAGTTCTGTAAGAAAAAGCCTGCACTATAGGATATTCAAACTTTTTATTTATATCAATTGAATAGTTTATTTTTTCTGTGAAAATAAAAGGAAAGGAAAGTCCTAGGAAATCTTTTGAAAAAAAATTATTTACTAACTCTATTTCATTAAGTTGTATGACAGTCAACAAAAAAAATCCTTCATTTAATACTTTGAAATTTGTGCAAAATACCATTTTTCTTTGTTTCAACACAGGAAAAAATAAAACTAAGACCAAACTGACCATTACATTAAAGCTATTTTATAAAATTCTTAAAAATACTAAAATTGTCCATACAATTCAGATGTTTCTGTTGCAACACTATGAAGTAAATCAATATTAAAAAAATATTATTCTCTATAACTAGTTGGATTAATTATATTAATGGTATCCTCTCTAAATGGTAACCTTTCTTTTCATATAACTGAAGATTCTCTTTTCTTTTATTTCTATTTTAAACTTTTAAAAGTTTCAATTTCAAGGGCATTTTATAAATAAAAATATTATTTTATTCCACTCTAATTACATAAATTAAAATGTTAAATAAATTGATTTTATAAATGAAAACTAGCTTTTTAAAAATACATGCAAAATTGTGTTTAATTTAAAGTTTGGTAACAATTGTTAACATCAGGCCATAATTTTTAATATTTTTTTTAATGATGAGCAAAAGAAAAGCATTTGAAATAAGTCACAATAAACCTTTATAAAAACCTGCATATTAACAAAATTGATAAGAATTACTTGCCAAATTAAAAATTATTTAATATTTTTAAATATGAACAAATTAATACTGATTTTCATCTTCTAAATTTGAGAGAAATATACACAAGGTGCCAACACAATCAACAACTACGTTCAGTTCAAAAGTTATAAGAAAAGATTTTTCAAAATAAAATTATAATTCATGTAAACAAAAACAAAGACAGTTTTCTAAAAGCTCATTTATTGTTTTTACCTTATAAGTCTCAATGGTATATCATATATGGCAATATATATAAAAACTGTTTTTATTTAAAACAATATTTCAAAAAATGGTATATAATCACTATATATAAAAAAAGAATACAATCAAACATATAAAAAATTTTATGGCACATTCAAAAACTTTAAGGCCATTTTTTTTTTTTTTTTTTTGCTTTTACAAATAAACTATCTGAAAAAGTAGTAGGTTAGCTCATACATACATACATTCAAATTTTTTCAAAAACATACAGAATTCTAGTAACATCAGAACAAAATTCCAAACATAACAAAAAATATTTATCTTATAATGTGTAATTATAATTATATATATTACACAATCACAGAAAGTTTTAAAATAGACAAAAGAATATCTAAACTTTGACAGGATATCACATTATAAGTTATAGCAGAAGGAAAAAAAACTAAATTATGAAAATTTAAACCATCAAAATACTCAAGAATATAAATACAGTATAAAATAAGACAATTTTTTTTTAAAAAAATTCTTTCTAATTTAGTAAAATTTTTATTCTCACTTTCTTTGTTAACATAATTTCATCTAATATAAACAATAATATGAATTCTTTCTATTACAAAACAAGAAGAAAAAAATACAAGCATTAATAGGATGGTTTGTTAAGATTTTAAATTCCCTTTCTCAGAAACTTGATTTTTAATTTTAAAATAAAGCATTGCATTATTGCATAAATCTTTCCATTTTATTTCCTTTTAAATATTTAACATAAAATTAATAAAGGTTAAAAAAAATCCAAGTCTCTGATTTCATTTGGCTTATTTACAGCTAAGTAAATAATTTCAGGTATTCATGAAGCAGTTAAGATTTACATTAGGTACTATACTTGCAAGTTTTTTAAAATTTCATTCCAGCATAAATTATTCTTGTGAAAAAAAAAATCCAAATTTATAGAATCGATATAAACATTTTAAAAAATGTTAAGGGCAATATCAAAATTTAAAACCTTAAATTTGAAGCATTCACAATATCAAGTGTTACTCAATATAATAAAATATAATGTACTTTATTTTAAGAAATATTTATAACCAGAGAAGATAGGTTTAAAGGCCACTGAGAGACCTTTCATTTGAAAAGAATTTTGATTAACAATCACATTAACTTATTCACAAAAGATATTTAATTAGAAAAGGCAATTTCAAGACCATGCCATCATACATAATCATTTAAAAGTTTTAAATCAAAAAGGTAAGTTAATGTTTTTCTATAATTGATAACTTAAGTATTAATAAACATGTGTTTATCTTATATTTTTCAGAATTAATCACAACTAAATCTTATTATATCAATATATAGGTTTCTATTATAATATTTATTTTAATACCCAATAGTGATTTTTTTTCAGCTTTCATCAGTCATTATTCTAAAGAATCTTGAGGGGGGAAAAATCAAAAGCAGAAAAAAGTTAATCTTATTTTTTCATGCAGTAAATTTTTCTTACATGATCAGTAATTTAATTGTTATTCAAATTTATTGGTGGTTTTTGATAAGGCTAAGTAACTCTTTGTCCTTAGCAAAAGAAAAACCATTAAAAGATTAGATCTTGTACAATATAAAATTAGCTTTTATCAATATATATGTTTTGTTTTTTACACAAGTATGAAAGAACTGTATAAAGATGTAGATGATGTAATTTTAATTTAAAAAAACTAGTTCATATTTAAAATTTGTGATTAGTTTAAAATTATCTGCTAAATGTTTGTAAAAATATATTACAAACAGTAATTCAGAGCATTCCAAAATTAAATGAAATTTACAGCATACAAAATGATTTTGAATATGCAGTGCACAGCATGTATATTTAACTCAGCTATTAAAAAAAAATAAGAAATAACAGTTTAACTAATCAATGTTCAGTGTCTTATTTTTAAAGCAATTGCATTTCACATCTATTATAATATTGAACAAATTAACTACTTTTTTGGTTTTGCACAATAAGAATCCTGAAATTCCAATGAAATTTTTAAACAGTATATACGACACATTTGCTAGAGTTTAAAAGTTAAAAAAACATGTTTTTTTATTATTTTCTGAGACAATACAAAGAATTCAATGTCTTTTTTGTTTTGTGATATTTTACTATATTTAAGAAAACTTGAAATATTTATTTTTTAAAAATTAATTATTCATTGTTGCTTTCTTCTTTAAATATTAGAAAAACAAACATTTATATTCCTTTCCAAAATTATTTTTATTTCTCAATTATCTCAACATACTCTTAATAAAAACCAGTGAAATCTAAAATTTAAACTAAGCTGGACACTAACAATGTCAAAGAAATGTACAAATGCCAAACACAAATATTTTAAAAATCAAAATTAGCAATATATACATTTCTATTTAGAACATCAGCTATATTATATTTATTATTTATTTAGCATTAGTAATACTTATATTTGTTTATTTATTTTGAAAGTCCAGACATTATTTAGAAATTCAAAAGTTTTCATCATCTTTATAAAATCGATTTACAAAAAAAGATGAAGTCCAATGTAAAAATTAGTCTCTTGAAAAAATTGTTTGAAGTCTTAAAAAAAGTTAGCTTATTCATCAAATCTTGTATCATTAAAAAAGCAACACTTCACAATCTAACATTAAACAATGATTTGAAATCTTCCATTGATAAGCCTTTTGATACTTTGCCAGCACCATGCAAGATATCATTTGCCAGCTCACTCTTTCGGCATTGCAAATCGAAGATTTTTTGTTCAATTGTATTTTTGCAAATAAACTTGTAGATAGATACATCTTTAGTCTGCCCAACTCGATGAATTCTGTCGCAAGCCTGCTTTTCAAGGGCCGGATTCCAATGCAAATCTAAAAGGAACATGTGATTACCACCAATCAGATTCAATCCAACCCCACCCGCCTTCAAAGATAATAGCATAATTTTGTAGCCATCATCATTATAATTGAAATCTTCAGACATATTCTGACGATCTTCAGCTTTGGTACTACCAGCAATCATGTGGTATTCCATTCCAATTTGTTGCAAATGAGAAGCAACTATATGTAACAACGACACCCATTGAGACACAATCACACATTTGTCCTTGTTATTTGATTTTTTGGCAATTTCATTTATCATCTCATATAATTTTTGTAATTTTGTGCTTTTAACAAGAGGATCACACAAATCAGTATTCAAGTACTCACTGAAACTCAAGTCTAAACTAGATTCTCCACTACTACTGCTTCTCGAAATATCAGATTTATCGTTAAGATCTAGAGACGACAAGTTTAAAGAAAGTTCTTGCACTGAGTCATTAGAAAGAGTTTCATCGTCATTTGCTTCTTTACCTAAAAGGCTTACATGACAGCAACACTGCTGCAATCGAAGTAATAAAACTAACAATGTATTAGAGGTATTTAAGCTCGTAGTTTTCTTATAGAAGATCTTACTCAAGATTTCTTTGATTTTTGAATCAAGCTCATCATACAATATCTTCTCTGCTTCCGATAATTCAATAGAACAAATATTAATAGTTTTTTTAACCATTTTAATCAAAGGCCTACCAGATCTATCATTATCTTGTTTGGTTCTTCTGAGTAAAATACTTTTCACTAACAAATTTCTTCGCTTGTCGCTTGATTCTGTTTCATCATTAATCAATTTCTTCCATTTCTTTTCATCATCAAATGGCGAAAACTGCAAAAACTTAACTAATGAGTACATGTCTTTAAACTCATTGTGTATGGGAGTTCCTGTTACACACCATCTTCGACAGCTCCTCAAGCTGAATACCGCCTCTGCTGTTTGAGATTTATAGTTCTTGATGGTATGAGCTTCATCTAAAATCACTCTTTCCCATTTAAGTAGGAAAAGACCAGTTGGTTTTCTTTCTTTCATCAGAGATTTTCTTTCAGAAAGCAGAATGTTATAAGTTGTTAAAACAATATCATACTGTTTCATTTCATCTATATCCCTGTCTCTTTTTGGACCATGATAAAGAAGTATGGATAAAGCATCTTCTTCACAATGTTTTGTGATTTCGTCTTTCCACTGATGAACAATGGAAGCTAAGCAAACAATAAGTGTTCCACATGTGGAATCCTCTGAGTTCTCAGAAAGAAAATTATTTTCTTCTTTCTGCTTTAATATCAAAGATATCATAGTAAGTGTTTTACCAAGACCCATATCATCAGCAAGGATACCACCACTTGGCAGCTGAGATTCTCGCCAGATCAGCCAAGACAACCCCTTGATTTGATGTTTTAGTAAAGAAGTGTCCAGAGATTTAGGCGGTGATGCTTCTGTAGAGTCATCAGGAAATGTGCACAGTGAATTATGAAGTTTTTTAACGGTTTCTTCAGTTGCTAATGAACCAGCATGTTTTGTTGTGTACTTACTTTTACATTTATAAACAGGAAATGACTCAGACAATGGTTTAGCTTCTGTTAGTTTAATACCTGATGTTTGATTTGTAGATCTCCAATTTTTAAAAGAAGGAGAATCAACTAAATCTTTTAATGTGTCTTCCACTTTGGGAGAAGCTTTACTCAATTGGTCAAATGAAGCAAGTTCAGTTTCAAAACGATGTCTGAATGCTGGTTTTGTATCAACTTTATTTTGTATCACAGCTGACTGTTTGGTCAATTTTGGGACAGCACCAAAATTGGGTACACATAAATTTTGATTTTTCTTCTCACTAGAAGTAGCACACATAACATCTGCTGAAGAACTTGTTTTAATTTGGCTATTTGTCTCAGCAGCAAATTTTGTACAATCCTTACTATTAGAAGATTTCCCACAATCCTTACTATTAGCAGATCTTTCATTATCTATAGTAATAATTTGCTTGATGTTCTTAGAAATTGCTCCCAAGCTACAATTTGATGTAGATTCATAACTTTTCTTCTGAGAGGAAGATTGAACACAATTCTTTAAAGATTCTGCAGCTTCATTATGGCACCTTTCTTCCGATGCTTTAGCATCGATTTTCTTTTTATCCGAAGTAGTAGATTGTTTACTTGATTTGGTAGTCAAGGAAGTTGTTTTTGATAATTTATTTTCTTTTATAAACTCAACACGGTCTTCAACATGATCTATTCTAGAATTGGCAACATTATTATAACTAGATTTAAGATTATTTTTATCACAAGATGAGGAATTTTGATTCTTCTCCACAGGCTCGGAGCTATTGTCATTTTCTAAAGATTCTGCTTTCAAGTTCAAAGTTTTTAACAACTCTTCCAATTCATCGATTTCTTTTTTCAGTCGCATACCTTTGTCAGGCAATTTCGTGACATCTACGATTTTTAACAATCGTTTATTTTTATCTAACTTCGAAGATGTTTCATAAATTTTTTGTTCAACATTTTGACCACGTGGTACATCATTTCCTTCGTAATTCTCCATAATAAAATCAATAACAACTTCTTTACAGTCAAAACTTAAAAGAGCAAAACTGAATAACAACCGAGGATTCCAAGAAACATAACCGAAAGCGAAACATGAAATATCCGCCAATCAAGATAGAGTGATTGCCGCCTTTGACTATCAGCACTCATTTAGAAGTAAACAAACGATTTATAAATAAAAACTTACCTCCGTTTTCGGATTTTCAGATTGTTTTTCTTGGTCGCGCTTTCGTCGAAAATGCTTTCTCCGTCCTTTCCCCATGTTGTACGATGTTAAACAAAATTTATTTGAAATAATATTTTCCAAATTTTGTGCACAAAATGAAATCAGATTACGATTACGATACATTTGTTCATACTGTAACTTAATGACACCTCCTTGGCATAGTAGTACAGTAAAATGTATATAATGACAAGTTTTTTTTTAATTTCATAATTCAATTTGATTATATAAATAAAGCTTTCACCTTTTGTATATAAAGACCAGTGATATAATGGATGTAAGGGCTGCTAGGGGTATAAAATAGGTTTTGCGCCCAATTCTTTACCAGAGCATTGCAAATATAGGGACACAGTATTATTTGTTTTTCGTTCTCCTATTGGAACTTTTCCTTTGGCGCAAGCAAAAAATCGTCAAAGAAATTAAACAGATTTAGACCAGCCTACTAGAATTTATTCTGAATATAAAACAATTATATTTTTAAAATAAAAGTAAAGTGCTTACCTCGGAATCTTCAAAATAATCAAATTACAGAAGAAATTCAAGGGAAATGATATATGTATCTAAACTAACGATCTGAACTCAAATAAGATTGAAAGAATCTGAGCTCAAGTAAGAATTGAAAGTGAATTTCCTTGCATTTTCCATTATCCTTTCTATATATGGTGTTCGAACTCGCAGCCCAAGGAATGCGAGTCCAACGCCTTACCAACCAGTCTATCCCGGCTTGAAAATTCCAATTACTATAAATAATTTATTTAAAAAATTATACTTGTGTTGAATTTACAATGCCATTTGAGAATTCAAAGCTATTTGTGACAATGCATAATGCGTGATTTTTCTACAACAGTAAAAAAACGCAATGCAGATTAGAAATTTCTAATTTCCTTTATTTTGCGTAATTTTAATTCAAAAGAAATTCAAAATGGATAAAAAAATCGATTTATAAACAACTTTTAATTTTAAATGCATCAAACATTATGAAAATAAACAGAATCTTTTGAATAATAGGCCGAACACATGATCAGCCTAATCTCATTGGGGTGAGGGAAAAACATACGAATTCTTTTTTTATTTTGCAGCAAGGAAATGATTTTTGGCGAGAAAGCTAGTTTTTAATCAATTAATAAAAAATTAATGAATTAATATTTGAAAAAGCTGTATTAACATCAAATGTCATCCACTACTAGTTTTAAAAAATTAACTGAACTTGATTAAATGAATAAAAGTATTTTATTAACGAATGAAAGTTTGAACAAGATATATATGTATAAGGAGAGTATGAGCTAATAATAGGAATTGAAAAAAGAGAGAAAGAAATGATGATGTTGGATGAGTAAACAGTATTTTATTAACGATTGAAAATTTGAACAAGATATACATATAGGGAGAGTGTGAGCTAATAATAAGAATTGAAAGAAAGAAAAAACATCACAAAGGATGAGGAAGTTATTTTGTGGAAAAAGCTATTTGTGTTTAATTTATGTTATTACATTTAATTTCCAGGCAAATTTAGTGGAATTTCTATATGTTTGTCTTTACTTTTGTCGTCCTTTTTTATGATTTCTTAATTCTGTATAAGTTAAAACCGAGAAAAATTCTTTTTCTTAAGATGAAATTAAGGAATGATTTTGCAGGATGAAATTAAGGAGTGGATGTGCAGGTGAATAAAAGAAAGACAAAAAAAAAACCCCAGGTCCAAACTTTAAGCATACTTTCTAAAATAAAAATATTTTAATAGTTTTTTTTTAATTTTATGTATGCAAATTGAACAATAATTTTATAAGAAATTTTTGACAGCACAAGTGAGAAATGCATCTTGAAAGAGTGCATTTTTTTTCTCTAGTTCATTGAAAGGACATTACACAATAGCCAATCAAGGCATAATATAGGAATTTTCAACTATTTTCACTTCCATGCATTGAAGTGCACAAAGAAATGAATTTTTTAAAGAAATTCCATGCCTAAACTTCGAGGATTCAATCCGATCCCGAGGTTCCCATTTTAGTCTTCCTGAATTCAAAAATCCTATTTTTGAAATTCTTTCAATCACTCTGTCTGTTTATAAATACGACAATACCAAAACGCTTTGAAATAAATGCCTAAAATCTGTTTATATGGTATTGTCACCAAATATAAAGTTTTCAATCATATTTTTAGTAACATCCCTACAAAAATAGCTGGTCATGAACAGATAGCTTGCAAGCTATCTGTTCGAGGGCAAGTGAATATGATAAATACAAAACAGAAAGACCAATATATATCAAATTTAATCCACAGTCTTATCATCTAAATAATAGATTCGTTTTAAATTTTGAGCTATATCTGTCAATGGAGTAGCTATCCATCTGTCTCAACACTCGTGTGTATATAAACCATATAATTGAGAAATACAATGAATTAGACGAAATTTGATATGTGATCTTGCTATTAAAATGTCTTATGTGTCCATTTTTTTTTCAATCGGAAGTCAAAAATATATCCAAAATGGATAAATAACTTTCTTTCTTGTATGATGAAACACAAAATGCGTTTTTAAAATAAAAATTTGAGAGCTTTTAACATCCTTTACCATTCTCAAATCCACTGTTATTATGGAGGGAAGAAGCGATAGCACTTTCTTTGAACAGAAAATATCAGTAAAAAAAGTCCGTCTGATTGAATTTCGTGCAACAAATATTTTTTTAAAGTGCATGTACCATCATAAACACGTTTTCGAATCTGGAATCGATAATTCCTTGACTTTCCGATATTTGTAATCAGATGGGGTGTTAGCAAAGGAGAAAGTGGGGCAATTGAACTTCCAACATTGTCGACAATTGCCCCCTTGAAATTAAGTGTTCAGTTGACAAAAGTTTTAAAACCTTCAAGACGGTTGTGGAGAGCTTAGTATTAACAAATATGAAAATTTAAAAAAATTTCCCTTAAAGTTAATGTTCTATAAATAATCGAAATATCCAAATAAGGTTTTAAAGGTTTGATTACAAATGGCAATTTAACCAATAAAGTGACAAGCAAATAAGATGTGGAAGTTTGCTCGTAATTTTTGGCTGTCCCACTAAGAACTCAATGCGATGGATAGCGACAACATTAAATTCGTATTTTTTTCAGCAGATAAAGACAAAATCAGAATTTCTTTTAAAAGCTAAATAATAATTAATTTTTATTAATTGAATGCGAATTATTTTGAAACCAAATTAAAGAAATTGAGCTTTCTCCCTTGCCAGATTTGTTTTGCCCCATCCCCTCGATAATATACCGTGCTTTGAGGTTCGCGTAGATTGAGAGTTGATAAAACGGAACTTATTAGACTGCCGATGTGCCAACGGTCGCCAACCTAGACCGTCGATGTGCCAACCACGTCGAGCCAATTTACTTAGGTGGGCAGAACTCTTTGATACTTAACACCGCCATTGTTTGTCCGTTTTCATGTATAAACTCATGTCCATTCAAACACGTATTTTTAGATGGAATAATTCCAAACTTTTGGAACACTGCATCTTTTTCGTTGGTAGGCAAATTCAAAATTTTAATCCTTTCAACGAATCAAAAAAATCAAAATAGAAAACGCGTTTAATGTTCTTCTGAGAAACCAACAAAATGGGGGACAGTCGCTAAGGTTAGCACAATTTTTAAAATAATGACGGTTGTTTGCCATTATTGCTGGTTTAACAACTCATTGGCGACGTCTTCAAGGTTTGTGGATAAAAATCGACGGCTTAGTACTGATAAAACAATTTCTCGAAAAGCACAAGACGTTTATTCATAGAAATCTCTAGAAGATGCTGAAACTTACGGCAGTTACGCTTCATAATTCGCAGCTCCAATTCAGTTAATACAACAGGAAACAGCTTCCAAGCGCAGAGGTCACTAATTCCTCAGACAGATAATAACTTCTGTGCACTGCATTAACACCCCAGTTTGATATACTCTCTCCAATCATCATAGTCAATCTGTCGGCGGTATTTAAACTTGATGGCGGAAAAATTGGGGATTTTTTTCACAGTTCTATGCTATTTTGCTTAGTAATGGTCCAAGAGCTTAGGTGATGAATTTTTCTAGAACTATCTACTTTTCACCGAATCTCGCCAAGTCACCAAGACTCTAGCCAAAAGGTCGTCAAATCACTGGAAATGCAATTTTTGAGCAAAACATGCCTAAATTGCACGATTTTCGAACCAGAATCTAAATACATTAGATCTGTCTGAGATATTTCATGACAAATACAAATATTTACAGAAATATTTCAAAGTTTGTAACAATAAACTTCTTCCGATTCTTCTGTTTATTATCAAAAAAAAATATTGAAATTTATATTCAAATGCAATTTTAGATTAAAAGAATGTTGCCAAATATAACGGAGTAATACATTGGAGTAAATAATGTTCAATAGTATATTATAAAAATATTGAGATCTCTATTCACAAATCATCTTTATTGACAAGCTGATTCATTAGAAATAATGTTCTCGAAAATTTTCAATTTTACTTTTTATGTTATTTAGAATCTTATAATTATTTCAGGAAAACCACTTTTAAATCTCAAATTTTTATAGTTATGGGTAGCAGCGAAAAATCGCCAAGGAATGTAGAATCCCGCCAAATATCTTACAGGGATTTTAAAGCGAAAAAACCCCAAACTATGTAGAATTCTGCCAAATTTGGGGGGGGGATTTCCCGCTGCCGCCCGGATAACGGAAAAGTACCTAGTTATGCAATGTTTTAGAAGGCTTATACAATTCTGTTTAAGGTACAATGCATGTTTCTAAATTTCTGAAAACGTTTTCAAATTTTGAACACTGAGACATAATGATTACGATTCAAATAATACAAAAACTCTTTTTTTTTAATTTTTACATGTTTTTTTTAAATAAGAGTATAAAAAAATTTGGTTAAATCCTAGCACACGGTACCTTTTTGGCGCCATCTTGAAAAATGTCGCCAAGCATCTGAACAACTCAACAGGAACCACAGCTGAGGCAACTAGCCAACGAGCGTAGTGGCAGAAATGACGCCACGGTTTCTTGGTATAAAGTTGCCAAATCAAGGGGTACCGTATACTAGGATGATACCAAAATATAAAGTAAGCTCAGTATTGACACCTTATGTACAATATATTTCTTTATAGTTTATGCAATATCTCAAAGGACTAGTTAATAAATAATTCTATGATTCATCATAAAATTCAGTTTTTAGTTTTACTTTCAAAGGAAATTAAATGACGTAATAATAATATTTTATTTTATTTCAGTCAATAAATGCATTCCTGAAAAAATCATGAAGTCTAAATTTTTTTATAGACTTTTGTCCTCGAGGGATTATGTTTAGTGAAATATTCTTCTCACTAAAATTTTTTAAATTAAAAAAGAAACTACGAAATATTTTTGCCTTCTGCAACCAAATCTTGGTATAATCCTAGAATACGGTACCCCTTGATTAGGCGACTTTATACCGAGAAACTGTGACGTCATTTCTGCCGCAGACGTTCGTTGACTGGTTGCCTAAATTATGGTTCCTGTTGAGTTGTTCAGATGTTTGGCGACATTTTTCAAAATGGTGCCAAAGGGGCAACGTATACTAGGATTTAACCCTAATCTTACTGTATTAAGATATTTTTAATGTCGCTATTTTAGAACAATTAACAATTTCATAATTTTAAGCTGCTTAGCTTTGGCATAATTCTGTGCAGCTCAAATTTTGCGAGATTAGTGTATTTTCTTCAAGGTGGTCAATTGAGATTTTCTTCTATAGCATTTTTAAAAAATAATATTAAATTTTTAATAATTCTTTAAGTTTTAGATTCAATAACCTGGATTTTTTTATTTGAAATTTGCTGTCCCAAGAATATTTATTAAATATGACTCAGGACCAAGGGTCTGTATAAAAATTTGAAATTCTTATTTTATCGGAAGATTTATTGACCAAAACTCCATTAAATAGTATTCTTTACATCCTTAATGTTAAATATTAACAGAAATTACCTATTGAGATTCGATTAGAGCGGATATTCAGTATATATTAAGCCATATACCTTAAATAACACAAAATTATTGAATCATGTAGATATTTTAATATCATAAAACCTCATTGTTGGATTTTTTTCCTAAAAATAATCTGTTTAATGTATATTTTATTTCATTCAGACGCGAGATAAAATCAAAATTCTTTAGGATTAATTTGCAGTTTGCAGTGAAAATCAACGTAATCTTTTTATTTTAGTTTTTGCCAGCGTGTTGGCAACACATTGAAAGAAGTTAATTTTTTTTAAATTAAAGCATAATGTACTCATCCAAATTGTATTTTATATTAATCATTTTTTAAATATATTGATGAAAAGTATACTTATAATATTTTTGTTCTGTCGCATACAAAATATACTGAAAGTATCGTAAACGTCAAACAATTCAAATTCAAGATTTTGATGAATCTCCATGTTTTAAGTGTCTCTGAGTTCGAAAAACAAATTTTGAAAAATGTCTATTTATCTATCTGTGACAAAAAATAAATTAAAACACTTTGAACTAGAAAGTTAAAATTTGGTGTACAATCTTTACATCAAATTTTAATATTCCTATCAAATTCTAAGTAAAGTTTGATAAGAGGAAATCTGTCTGTCCGACTGTTCGAATATAATTTAATATGACAACTCTAAATCGAAGAGAGATAGATAGATAAAATGTCTATAGAAGCTAGATGTCTATAGTCTAGACACCTATCAAATTTTGAGGGAATGCAACAAACGGATTTACCGTCCGTCGGCTTTTACTTTTAGTAACAAGTAAACGTGACAGCTCGAAGTTACAATGGCTTAAATATCTATCAAATTTGATATGTGATGAAATTCGTCTGTCCGGCTGTTCGAATATAATTTAAGTACAAAACAGAAAGAACCAGGTGGATGAAATTCGATACATAAATGGTTGGTGTCGTGTCCATGTGAAGTCTCGTCAAATTACTCTATGTTCCAGAATCATAGCTTTGGCAACTTCCAAAATATTGCCATTGTAGAGGTCTCCCCGAAAGAGAAATTCATCAATGCCGTGTAAGCTTCTTATGATGGCCGGGCAAGAAAAGAACCAGTAACATGTAAACGAGATAATTCAAAAATGCAATACCTTAAATAGATCAAATTTGATTTTGTTACTACAAGTGCAGAAATCGGTTGAAAGAAGCCCAAATTCGATTTTTGAATGCAATAAGTTAAGAATAATGCAATTTCAGGAAAATAAAGAGTCAGAAGCAAAACAAATGTGACTTATTTGTAAAGCATATTTATTAAACAAAAGGTAAAGAGCAAAAAAAAAAGATGCTATATGTTTGATATCATTAATAAAAATTGTGATTTTTTGCTACCTGGAGCAAATTACAACAAACAAACAAACTATTTGCAAAAACCAATATTACATGATTGGTATGATGGTTAATACATAGTGTGTCATCCAGACGATGTAATACAGTCCGTACAACACCAAGGCAAGCTGAGTGTGAGATTATCGATATAATCTTGGGGAATATTACACCAGTCATTAAGTAATGCCGTCGGAAGTTCCAATAAACATGTGGAAGGGGACTAAAAGGCTGCAACTTATCAGCCAATCATGCCCAACCCACGTCCTACTGGATTCAAGTCTGGTGAGAATGCTGACCAGTCCATAAGGGTGATATTCTCTTATCGAAGACATTCGTTTATGATGTTTTCAAGGTAAGGATAGGCATTGTCATTCATAAACACGAATTACACGCTCATAGCACTACGAATCAAACGTGCATAGTGTTCCAGAATGAAGCTCCAATAGATTTGGTCTGTCATGGTTCCAATTTGAACATACAGGTCAATGATAGAATCCAGAATAATTCCTCCCCAAACGAGCATTTGTGCACCACCACAACGGTGTCATTCAATGATGCTCTTTTGGGGGTAATGGATACCTGGCGCTCTCCATATGAAAGTCTGGTTTCGAATTAGACTGCAAGCCAAACCTGGACTTGTCGGAAAACATCCCACAAGCCCATTGCTGCAGTTTCCACAATGCTTGTTCTCTACTCCAGTCTAATCGCAGGTGACAGTGTGTTGAAGTAAGTAGATCAGATCTGGAAGGCCTACGAGCATATAGACTAGTGGGCTCTACGCGACTATACATGATCTGCTTTGAAACTGTCTATCAGTGGTAGAGGAGATGAGACAGGTCTAATTCTGTTTCTTTTGGCAGTAACTGCCGAATTTTGGTCCTCATTCGACGTTGTAACTTGAGGGGTAGATGTGTTTTAAAATCTACTCATATTACCATCATCTTGGAATCATTGCCAAAGCCTCGAGATGACACTCTGTGTGATTCCAAGTTCCTCGAATACTTCCAACTGGTAGGCCTACATTTCAGACGGCCGATAATTCTACCACGTAAAAAATCATCCGAATGTGCCCTTCGGGTCATAACTATGCATTTATTGCAAACAAAGCGCTTGCAAACAATTTTACTTCTTTGCCTGCATTCCTTATACATCACTTTCTTACACTCTCATCATTGTTATGAACAATTGGTGTCATCTGGTGGCTTCCTGCTATTTGCATATGATTTTTGAAAGTGTGTATAGTCGTTTTACGAGTGATATTTGTGAATTAGAGTTCGATTTCCGCGTGACTCTGAATTACTCTTAATCTATGGGTAAACCAAAGATTTGTCGCCAAAAAACTTGCCAAGAATCACATGAAAGATCCAATAAAAGTGCTAAATTCATGCCAAAGGTTGATATTTCGTAACTATTGCTTGCCAATGCCATGCTAAACTTTCTCTAGCTTGAAACGATTTTAGAGATTATCCAAACAACACATCCTATTACACAACATTGTAGAATATTTGGTGATATTATATTGTTTTAAATCATTTAATAATTAATATCTTGAAAAAATATTGTAAATATTATCTAATATCATACAAAATTGTCCAATATATGTTCGTTACTAGATTATGTTCAAAAGTTTTTAGGATATCATTTCGTCTAGTTTTCTTTCAGTCATTCAGTTTGATGTAATTTGCAAATTGTATCACCTTATATATAAGTATTAAGAGCTGCTATCACATAAGGAATTCATATCCAAATCGCTTCCATGTGCAATTCTACATGTCTTTATCATGTTATCAATACAAGATTCTCCTAAACAACATCTTAACCCTCAGAGTATCATGATATCGCGGCAAATTAACGTCCTAGAAATTTTCGTAATGTAAACTATATGCATTGTATAAGAGAGCAAGCTGATCTCACTCATGAAAATCATTTAGAAAGCTTTTAAAACTTTCATGCTTCCGTTCTTGGCAATTACGTAACGAAATCATATTTTTCTCACGTAAGTTTTGAAATATATACTTTGAAAAGTTTAAATAATTCTTTGAATGAGCTTACTTGTATTATGAGCCACAGAAGTAAATGCAGGTATTAATTTTTTAATTTGCATTCAATGAAATTATCATCAGAAGTATTATTATATGACTGAATAACAAATTTTTAAATAATCCGTATTAATACAGTTTTAATTGATCTGTAATAATCGGCATTAATATCGTATTTAATGTTAACTAAACTCTTTCCTAGCAACATGAAATAATTTTTTATATAACTGCTTTCTGAATGTAACAAAATGTTTATAATATGCATTTCTTAATCAACTAATGCATTATATATAGTTGTTGAGTAATCTCATTTGTCTCAGTTTAATAAGTCAAGTTCATAAAGGATTCACTATAAAGTTAGAAAATGCTCATGTGTGGTTAACAAGATTAACAAGTGCTTTAATCCACTACTTGATGTTCATTTTTTGCTCTTTTTTTCTCAAAATCTTGAGCTAGAAATGATATGTGGCGATGAAACATTTCAAAGGCATGAAATATCTTTTAATGAGCCGTCATTGGTATAATAATAGTATACGGTACCCCTTGATTTGGCGACTTTATACCGAGAAGCCGTGTTGTCATTTCTACCACGGATGCTCGTTGGCTGGTTGCCTAGGCTATGGTTCCTGTTGAGTTGTTCAAATGTTTGGCGACATTTTTCAGAATGACGCCAAAGGGGTACTGTATACTAGGATTTAACCTCGTCGTGTTTATCTGTTATATGATAACCTAATCAAGAAGGCGGAAGAGATTTTTACAGGCTTATTTTACTGCTTATTTATACATTTTTTTGGTTTCTTGATTTATACATCTACTATGTTGGCGTGGAATGAACAATGTGAAAAGCTGTATTGAAGTAGATTTTAATCTCGGCAGGTTTATCACTTTGGAAAGGACTTCGGCTTAATGTAAAAATAATGTCCGGTCACCTGCTTGGCGATTTGAATGTAATCTTTTCCTGACCACATGTAATAGCGCTTTTTTTTTAAATTCTGAAAGATGTTTGTTATTCTTTCTATTAGCCAACAAAGATGACAGATTTGTGATAAGTTTTGGGACGATTGGCGATTAATCTTAAATCTTAACAGGACTTCGTCATCGTTTAATATTATAAATCATAACCATATCGACAACTAAGGATATACGGCTTTTCATTTATTTTTCAATTAGATCTATGGCTTAATATTGATCGAACTACATTAGAATTAATGCATGCCAAAACTTGGAAAAATCCAAACAGTCTAAAAAATTATGGTTGTTTGGATTCAAAACCGTTTTTTTTTGTCTTTTTTTACAATCTTATTAGTTGCTCCCAAAAATTGTCAAAGGTTCAATTCAGTAATAATGTCAACCAAAAAGCACCAGGGGAATTTTCAACAAATTATAAAAATATACTCAAGTAAGTTATAAGAACATTTGATAGTTCTACGCTATATCGTTTAACGCTTAACATGCTATATAGTTTGGCGATTGAAATTGCCAAATTGGCAAATATTTTCATTAGTCTTTTTGGTCGTTATTAAAAGTATCTTGCCAAATATCTTGATATGGCAGAATGATAATAAACAGCTTTTATGGTTGAAATAAAAAAAATTCATGATTAAATGATACTTACGTATTATACCGTCTTCGCCAATGGTTTAGTAGCTTTTTGGCGACGGAATTAAATTTGGCGATAAAGATCAACGGATTACACCATTGCCGGATTGCCATAATTGGCGGTTTAGCAACTCTTTGGCGATGACTTCAAATTTGGCGATAAAGTTGGACAGTATAATACGTAAGTACTGATTAAATTTGGTGAAAAGTCGTCCCAAATTTTGGTGACGTACATTAATGTTAAGTTTTGAAACTACATCAATTTAAACGATTCATTTCTCACCAATAATTTAATTTGAGGAATATTGAAAGAAATACCACAAAATGGAATCCAAATAATTGATTGATCTTTCTCATCTATCGCCAAAATATTACTTGCTTTGTGGCGATAAACTGAAAGCTTTGTTGCAAATTGTTGCTACTTTTTTGCATTGGGTGGGCATTTTGTCAGAAAAATAATTATACCTTGCAGATTGAAAGAGCAGAGTTATAGAATTTTTAACTGCTAAGATGTCATTCCAAATAACTTATTGACTCGAGAAGTATTTGTTTTTTTAGTTCAAGATTTAACTCATTGTTGACAATTAAAAATTAATATTCTTTTAATTATAATAAATTAAATGACTTAAATGCGGTTTGAATACTACAAGGCATTTAATGTTTTTCGCCAAACGTTCTAAAATCTTACCAAATATCCAAAAATTCATCAAAAGACCGTCTTCCATATGAAAACTGGGAATGATAGTAAATGATTATTTAGGTATAGGAAATGAATTTTGAAAGATATAAGGTATTGGGATTTATAGGTACAAAGGCTGCTAATCCACGGTTTCCTGATGTTAAGAGCTAAAAAATCTTGTCAATAAACAAGTTCAGGAAGTGGTATATGATTGCGAGGTAGATCCGTAGAGAACATCACCCTCTTGGTGCACTTTTAAAAATCGCCAACTCCCCACGCATCTTATTTCCCGGAGGAAGACATCCTCCATCGACAACATCGGGTTGCTATATTTGGCGCTAAAAATCCTTGGCGAAAAGGGAGTGATGCTCTCTCCTGTCGCACCGATTGCGATAGTATATAATTATTAAATTGCTTTTATTTATTGTTTGCAGGCATCAAACAACGTGCAGTTAAATGAAATACACAGCTTCATTGCTTACTTATTTACTTTGTTTATTTCGCACCAACGATATAAAAATATCGATGATTATATTATGAATAAATTTGTAATTATCAGATAATTAAAAATTGTACCGTGAAAATTTCGACTAAAATCTTGGCAACAGTTGCACTTTCGAAAATAAACAAATTGCTGTAAAAGATTAAGGTATAACAAATTTCATTATTAAATACTGTTTAGTATCATTTCATTCTCGGCAGAGTACAGAAAACTATCAGCAACAATGTGATTTTTGATTTATTATAATGATAACTCTATTGCTTGGAAAATCACAAGATAGAACTTAGCTAAATATGGACAAAAATTGAAAGAAAATGTGAGAAAAGGCCATTCAGACAATGACATTCGGAAGCAATGGTCTCTTCAGAGCGTACTTACGAATAAAATGCGTCTTCAATCAATTATATGAGCGAATTGTTTTCAGAAGTAGATATGACGAGCGGAGGAGTTATAAAAAGCTGAAGGAAGACAGCTCCACTCAAGGGGAATTTCTAAACCAGATATCATCATGTCAGGATTTAAGACTCACAAGTGAACTCAGGATGGAACAAAGGAATGATAATTTCACAAAGGAGGTTGGGTTTTCTGAGTTTGATATAAACCGTTCGATGCTTTCACTCTGGCATAAACACCATTATGAGCTACGCAAAGTAAGAACACCTTTTTAATTCTTATTTACTTTCCTAAGTGACTTAAGGTACTTTAAAATATTAAACAATATTGTGAAATTAATGTACAACATTTTTATTACAAAGAGTATGAATTAGGAAATGATATAGATGCAATTTAATGCATTTTCATTTCCGATGTTTTTGATATTGATAATCCTTAAGTATACTAGAATACGGTACTTTTCCGTAAGCCGGCCACCAACAAAAAATCGTCAACGAAATTTGGCAGAATTCTACATTATTTGGAGATTTATTTGCTGGTGCCTGGCTGACGT
This sequence comes from Argiope argentata, assembly GCA_026289955.1. NCBI lineage: Eukaryota > Metazoa > Arthropoda > Arachnida > Araneae > Araneidae > Argiope > Argiope argentata. The sequence continues at coordinate 1,813,121 of JAOUZG010007398.1, read as the reverse complement.
AAAAGTACTTAGAATTAATTTTCTTACTAACTTAAGAAAATGAATATCTTAATATTTAATAAAATATCTTTAAAAATTAAAAATGCACTGTAATTAGTATAAAAAATTATGTCTATTTTTACTATAAAGGGTAAAGGTAGACATAATTTTCGGTAAAAGTTAAATTTAGTGTGCCCCTTGCCGCGCCAAGGATGCCAAGTCGCCAATAAAGATGGCAAACAAAGTAAACAAACACTTCTATGAGATAGTTACAGTTACTACTTTTCGCAATATAATTATGATTCTTTTTACGGATAAGCATTCTTTTTTTTTCTTCCAGACCTGGTGCCTTCGGGCAGAAGTTTTTAACTTAAAAAAAAACCCTCCTAGCCACGGGAGCGGGAAAGTAGAAGCTTCGCCAGCACATTGAACATAAGGACTGTGTGGATAACATGAACAGTAAATAATAAATAATTGAGAAAGACAAAGACGCAAAAAGAATGGATTTAATAGGAAATTTTATTTATAGCAAATTTATTAAAAAGAGTTGAAGCTCATGTACAACTCAACCATTGTTGGAAGAAGTAAACAAAACATCATTAGGGGTACTACAAGAGCGTTGTGTTGTGTTGCCATATTGGCGGCAAACTCGGGGGCACACTAATGACCCCCTTAACCTAATTTTCTATAATAATTTTACAATTTACTTCGGTTGAAATATAATTTAGAATGCTCCTTCAATTTCCCAAGTATGCCAATAATGCCAAACCATCAATAAAGTTGATTGATTAGATTAATAATACTGTAAAAGAGTGAGTACTTTTCCATTAACCGGACGCAAGCGAAAAATCGCCAAATTACACAGAATTCCATTAAATTTCTAACAGCGATTTTAAAGCGAAAAATCAACAAATAATGTAGAATTCCGCCAAATTTCTTGGTGATTTGTCTCTTACGCCCGACAAACGGAAAAGTACCAAAGAGTGGTTGTCAGCCTTTTTGATATCTGCCTTTGGCAGCTTGACACTATTGACATCCTCGATTAAGTATGAGATTTACTAACATTTTATACCAACTATCGCCAACGTTTTAGTAACTCTTTGGCGACGGATTTAATTTTGGCTATAAAGATCAACGGATTACACCATTGACGGATCGCCATAATTGTCAGTTTAGCAACTCATTGGTGACGACTTCAAATTTGGCGATAAAGTTGGACGGCATAATACGTAAGTACTGTAAGAGAGCATTCCCAACTAGGTTTCAACAATTACTACATCTCTAAACATCTTCCTATAATCTAGTTATTGGCGAGAAAACAATATTCATTCAAATATTGAATATTTATCGGCGTACAATATTTACTAGTTATCGCTAATTATTAACAAGATTTAAGTATTACACTTTGAAGTAAATTAACATAATGAAATTAAATTTGAAAGTGCAGTTAAGTCTCCAAATTTTACTTTATTTTAAAATAATGATTATCCGTTATTAAAATTACGACTTTTAAGAATGAAACAGTTGAGTGACTGCCATCTTGTGGCTAGTGAAAGAATCGTCAACTTTCCCTCTGTACAATAACCATGTTCTTGAGCCTTGCAGTTTAATATGTGATTTATTAATGTTAATATTTATTATATAAAATTAAATAAATATTTATTAATAAGTTAATACATACTGAAAATTTAGATATACTCTTTTATTTTAACCGGAATTTTTTTAACAACCATAGTACTTTTTAACGATGGATTGACTTGGCATGGATTGATGGAGCCAACCACTGGTGAAGGGCAGTAACAACAGTCTAAAGGTTTCATGACAAAGTGTCAAGAAAGTGCTAATCAATGTAGAATAATGTTTGGTACTTACGTATTAACTACATGCAAAGTAAAATCCTTAAAAAAATCGCCAAAAAATTGCAAACTGATCTTTTTGTTCGTAATTAAAATTTGGCTATGTTGAAAAGTCGATAAACACACTTATAAAATTGCCCTCCGAATGTTGTTAATATATAAATACCATATTTTTAATCCACTTTTTAATGAAAAATATGCCGAGAGGGAAACCATCTATCTTTGATGCACCATTGCTACATCCCTAATAATTAATTTCAATAAATTAAACATATAATGGGACCTTTGCAACAAAATAAAAATTAAGAAAATATTAAATAGAAATGGCTAACCCTCTTTTTAGGTCATATTATTGTTAAAAGAAATCGTGAAAAGACAATCGAAAATAATCGTACGGACATGGATGATGTCAACTCAAATAAGTTAAGAAATAAGTTACCTAACATCAAGAAGATTATATAAAAGGATTATAGTTAAAGTATAAAAGAATTATACTATATATACTAAAAATTATTTGGAACTTTTCCGTTAGCCGGGAGAAAACGAAAAATCGCCAAAGAAATTTGTCAATTTTCCGCTTGTACTCGTTTAACGAAAAATTAACAATTATTCAATTATTATACATATACGGAACTGAAGTGTTCATAGAGATAAATTTACTCATTAGATGCTTGTACAAGAGTGAGAGCTTAATCGTGATAATAGTATAATTACTGCCACTATTATATTTTTTAGACATAAATGTTGATATGTTTATAGTCCACAATGTGGATTTTGCGATACATACAATTTGCTTACAGCGACGAGAAACTTGTAGAGTACCTGAAGCATTACTAGGTTTACCATTGATTTGGATTTGGATAGTCCAACTTTATCGCCAAATTTGAAGTCATCGCCAATGGGTTGCTAAACAGCCAATCATGGCAATCCGGCAATAGTGTAATCCATTGATCTTTATCGCCAAATTTAAATCCGTCGCCAATGAGTTACTAAACCGTTAGCGATCGTTGGCGATGACAGTCTAATATGTAAGTACCAGAGTAATCTATCATATCAGGAATCCTTCGATAGATAACAAATCGTGATCGATTTATATGATTGGAATTTACTCTACTCGGATTTGAAACCCCTTGAGGTTAGGATTTAGTTCCTATGAAAAGGTTTCGTGGTTTTCGTTCCTGATAAATTTATATTTTTAAAGCGGCAAAGACTTCCATTCAAACCATGAGTAAAAGTGACGCTGTTTCTGGCATTTTACTATTTTAATACCAGGAAATAAATTGTGTATAATGTTAGTAATTATGCAGAAGGACTTTCCAAATCTTCAAGCTAATACTAGTATTGAATTGACCGTACTTTTCGATTTTAAAGGCGACCAAAAAAAGCGCCAAGAAAAAATTCACCGAACTATAAAGATAAAAAAATAAAATTTATATAATAAAATCTGTATAAATTTAGGTATTTTTCCATTAGTCGGGCATAAATGTCGCCAATTGGTAACCAAACACGAGTCGAGTCACAAAGCGAAGTGAATGACAAAGCAATTAGCGGAACTCTACATTATTTGGAGTTTACCATTGTACATTATTATTATATGTTTGTTCCCGGTTAACGAAAAAATATCACGAACGAATCAAATGCTATGTAATTTGGCGAGTAAAATTGCCAAATAAGTGAAAATTTTCTTGGCGCTTTTTGGTCGCCGTTACGCCAAAGTACCGAATTTATTGCAATAATACATTTGGCATGTTATTAATTTCCAGTCATAAAAAATTGATGATTACTTTTAAACGTTTTGCAGTTTGATCCAGAGAGACGGTTGACTGAACCAGTCGAGAGAATTTCGAAAATCAAGTCAAGACCAACTATTTAGAAGATTTAATCCAGTCAATACTCGTTTTATTTATTTTATTTTATTTTTTTAAGTTTTATAATCATATTAGTATTGATACTTCTGAAAATTATAAATATAAGTTATAAATTTAATGCTGAATTTTAAAAAATTTTAAAAATTTCTTATTAGTTTCATTATTTTAATTATCATTTAGTTTTTTTAACTTTAAATTTCTTATTGTGATGTATGTTGTGACAAGTATTTTAAATAAGCATTATATAAGTAAACTAAAATAATAAAGATTCGATCTCCTACTTTAAATTATAGTAGCCCGGTAAGTTTTAGTCTTGATTTATCTGTCTTGTTTTTTTCTGACTTGTTAGAATCAACAGTTGCATTTTATGGTGCATTTTTAGATAATTAAATTTATAAAAAGAAAATTAGCCAGAAAATTTTATCGTGTTAACTAAACAAAAAAAAATTCTTTGTAGTTCATATCCGAAGATTGCTTTTTTTATTATTCTGACCCTGGCAGTGACAAGAATTGTCGTGCGAACAATTCCGTAAAACAATGATACTTTTATGAATTTCGAAAAAATGTAAGAATTGGTCGAAAATAAAATTGGTATTTGTGAAACATTTATATTTCGAGTTTTGTAGTATTTCGAAAGGTTTTTTCATGTTATAATAGGCTTTAAAAAACAAAAAAATTTTAGCGGTTTTTAATTAATTAAAAAATTAACCAAAGTTAAAAAGCCCCTTTTCAGTAAACAACATCAAACAAAGAAATAATTATATACAAATTTGCCAACTTTTATCTAACGATCTGCCTTATAGAGTAGTTTGAATGATTTTTGCATGGAGGAATTAGTGATAAAATATGGCTTCTAAAAATGCCATACTATAATATTTCATATCGAATCTAGTATGATGATTTTGTTCATGTTTTAATTATTGAAAACATAATTTTTCTTTTCAACAGAAAAATCTATGAATATTTGTCTTTTTGTGCTTTAATATTCTTTGATTTCAAATTACTCGCACATTTAAAGATTCTTTTATAACAATAAAAATAAAGAAATTCACAAATAAAAAATATATATCTTTTCATTTTTGATGATAAATTATTACAAAGGAGTTCTAAATAACAGGATATTGAGGGGAATTGATAAGTCTGCGAAACTGATCGAAGAATAAACCGTCGAAGAATATATTTAATTGAACGAACTCTTTGTATTATCTACAATATTCTTGTATTTTATAATTTTTTATTGGATAGAATCTCTTTCTAAATAACTCAGCATGAAATTTCCTTTCAACTATTAACTGTCCATCGTTAGTTTTTAATTTTTTCTTGTTCTATCATTCAATAATATATCTTTCGCTGGATATACAGAAGAATCTTATATATATACTAGCATTCCCTCACCCGGCATTGCTCGGGTAATGGAATTAGCGGAGGATACCAGTGCTCCGTGCACTTAGTTACGAAAATCCCCTATAATAATTACTTATTACCTATAATTTTTTCTAATTTTGGGAGGATCCTTGGACTCCTTATATATATACCCTTGTCCTTAACCGATCCTTTTAAAGTATTGATCTTCTTTATAAACGTAAGCCATCCACATTTTATTGTTAAACCTATGTTTAAGCAAGAATTTCTTTGTATACAGCATTTTCGGGTTTTTTTTTCTGGTGCTAAAATTATTAAGCTGCTAGATGAACTGACTCTGGAGAAAGCTACATAAAATTGGCCGTGTGAAAAACAATCTCCTCTTAAATCGATCCCTGCTATTTTTAATTTCTGTCCTTGTGACTTATTAACGGTTATTGCAAAGCAAACTTTTACAGGAAACTGCACTCTTCTAAATTCAAAAGGATAGTCCGACGAAATTAGTGGAATGCGGGGTATTAAAACCAACACTCCTCGAACACATCCAGTAATAATTGTAGCTTCGATTACATACTTATTAAGTCTAGTAATTCGTAGTCTGGTGTCATAGCATAATTTAGGTGGAGGAAGGTTTCGTAGTTGCATTACTGGTGTCCCAACTTTCAGGTGAAGTATGCGAGGTGGAAAACCTTGAATGAATTCATAAGACGCGTAATTTCTGCAGGATTGTTTTCAAAATTGATCAGGGTGTGCCAAAGCAATGCCAAATTATACAAAAAAAGTCTCATTTTTATTTATTAATGGATTAGATTTGTAATGTTGAAGAGGGAAACCCAATAAACGACAAAATAGTTTTTAAATGCGCAATTTTCTATCAGATTTTTACAATCTTTCACACGATTTTGAAAAATGTATCGAATTTTACGTAAATTTTTTTTGATTAAGTTATCTTGAAAAGTTTCGGCGTAATTAAATATTAAAGCGAAATTTCGCCTCTTCGTTAAAAAATTCTCCAAAAATTCAGTTTTAAAAATTCGATTTTTTAAAATTGTATTGCAGCATACTACATCGTATTGCCTTTCAGGAAACTTATTTTCGGTATTTTTCCAGCTAAGCGTCTAATTTACAGGGTCGTTCAAGAAATAGACCCGTCAAAATTGACCTTATTTTAAAAAATCGGTATTTAATTTTTGCGTCGATGTTTCGTAAAAAAAATTATACCTCCGTGTTCTACTATAGAAACTCCATCCGATTCCACTGCGATTTTGAGTATAAGTTGAACGGACGCGTAACGATGACAATTTAAAAAACGCGGTTTTACGGGACGAAACGGGACGCGTAAGGCCGTGTTTCACTCGGAAAGTAGCTTTAAAGGTTTAAATTTAACAGAAATTAAGGGGTTTTAATTAATTTCTCCCGAACTAATTGATATTTCGAAAAATAAACTATCCTATCTTTTAAGTTGGATCAAACTGCAAGTGGTGTGTAAATTATTTTAAAATCGGTTAAGTAGTTTAGGAGTCCATCGCGGACAAACAACGTGCACGTAATTTATATATATTAAGATATAAAAATTATAGTTTAAATGCAGTAAAGTTTAAATTTCTGTTTTCAATTGTCATTTTATTTAAATCGTATAAAGTAAATGATATAAATTAAATTTATACATTAGTGTCTCTCCTCTTTCCTTTAAACAAGTGATATAAAAAATAATTTTAAAAATCAATTCCTACTTAGGTAATTATGAAATTTTTTATTTTAGTTGCTTTTTATAAAATAATTACAATTGTTGCTGTTCTCGTGTTCCGCTTTACAACAGAAAGAAGGGTGCAGTAGTTTCTGAGGATATAACCCCTGAGCAACCGAGGGCAGAAGTCTGACTTTTAGCTCACATACGTCACAAACCCTTCTTACGGGTGGACTTCATTCATTCATACACAGATCTTCATTTAGATCTGAACAAGATGTGTGTGTGTGTGTGTGTGTGTGAATTGAAAAAAGAGAGAAATAAATATACTTTTAATATTTTTTTTGGAATTTTTTCAGTAGTTTTTCTGTCATAATATTAAAAAGCAATCAATGTTTAGTATGAATTTATAAATAAACTTGCTACTAAATAAGCTATTACAATGAGTCCAATAAAAATACAAAATAAGAGATATTTTAATGTGAGAAAAAGAGCAAACAACAAGCTATCGGGTACAATGACAAAACTCCAGTTGAGACTAGGCTCGATATAAACAATTTAATAAACAAATAACTAACAATTAAAAGTTATTTAATAGAAAAAAGAAATTCATCTTTATTTTATAAATTTAATGACTGAAAAAGAAAACTATTTAATAAATTTTTATATATTTACATACTGCAGTTACATATCGTTTATTGTAAACATCAATTAAAGTCACTCATATAATTGTTTCTTTTGCTAGTGAAGTTTTTATTTGTAGAATTGTAGATAAACTGGAGTTTGGATAATCGTGGTTCTGTTTGTATATACATATATTGAATCCAGAAGTAGGAGTTGGCTGGAAAGATGGCATTGGGCAAGTAGGTTTCTAGAAGCACACTTTGTGGTTATTGGCCCTCTCCCACAGTAATAAATAAAGCGAAAGCACATGAGATATTTCTAAAACTAATTTAAATGCTTTAATTTTGTGTCATTTCTTTGTCCTGCATTTAAGATCTATTAACTGTAACTGTCTAATTCAATAGATGATAACTGACCCTTGTTGCCTTTCAATGATTATTTCCACAATTTTTAACTGCATTTTATATTTGTATTTGTCTTATAAACTCAAACATGATTTTTTTCATATCTTGATCAATTAGAAGGGCATAAATGTGGATTATGCAATTCAAATCTATGAAATTTTATTGCTGTAACCTTAACTGTAAAGTTTAGTTTTGTTCCTTTTTTAACCCTCAAAAGTTTGAATTGAGATACCTCTACTTAAAATTGCATTTGCATTTGTTAATGGATATTACAATTAGAAATTATATATGAAATTACTTTATTCGATATTTTATATTTCGTCTGTTTTAATTAAATACAAGTTATCTTCAGATATCTAGAGCTGTTACTGAAGTTAAAAATTTTAGCCAGTTTTTCTCTTCAACTTTTTTTTCACCTTTCCTTATAATATCTTTAAATGCTGCTAACAGTTGCTATTTTAGCAAGCAAAAGGAATGTGAATTCTTAAGAAAGTAACAATGACTACAATTCAGATAAAGCATTTCAGTATATACAAATAACAGAAAACATGCACTATACAATTATTTGATCATTTATTTAAAAAGTTCCTAGAAAATTCGCCTTTTTCCTGGGGATTTATTCCTGTGTATTTTAACCCCTTTCTTTTCTTCTTAAAGTAAACTAATACTCCTGGATCAAATGGCAAAGACAAAATGTAAAAGATATCAGTCGTTTAAAGAGCTGATTTTCGCATTCGAAATTTTTCGATGTCATCATTTATTTATTAAATAGATGCCCATATTTAATTATTTGTAATCTGAAGAGCTCACTGTAAAAACTACAGCAGCAGTTCCTGTAAAACTTTAACAGGAACTGCTGCTGTAGTTTTTACAGGAACTACAGCAGTTCCTGTAAAACTTTTACGGAACTGTAAAAACTACAGCAATAGAATCATGCTTAATTTTCAGTATTTATATATAACAACTATATATATATATATATATATAGGCAAAACTGCCATCAGACTTCCTCTGTTTTCCAATTCTGGCTGACGGTTTAGAAAATGGATCAAAATTGCTTTTTTTAAAATGATTTTCAGTTTTTTTTCGTGATACCTTTCATTGAAAAATTTCAAAGATAATCGTTTAAAAAAGGTTTGCTCTCCAATTTTTGTTCTTATTTGGGATTTAAAGGACTCATATCAATGCAAGCCTTAATCCATATCTTTGAAACACCACAGTCAGTACTTCTTGTGTACAGCCGACCATGAACGTAGCAGTATCGACAAGATTTGTTGTGACTGACTGCCACAATCGACAATACTATCAATCTATCAGTCAATTCTGAGATTCTGAATTATTGTAGTTTTTAATGTTTGTTTTAAAAACAACAAAACCTATAACTCAGATATCTGACAAGCACACCTTAATGTGTCTTTTTTATATATATACATTTCCTTGTGATCCAGAAATTCATGAATATATCTTTCGACCTATCCTAAGGCTGAAAAGTGTGGATTTGAAATCTTTATTCATAGGAACTTTTCACAGTATTCAACTTCATCCCAGACACATCCAAAGATCAGTCTGTAGAGTGCACAAATCAGGATCTGAGTTCAGAGATTGATTAGTATTTCTAACTCTGTCATTGAACATGTGAAATATGTTCGCTAATGAAATAGAACATCGGCTTCATATTCCAAAAGCGTAATAAAGTTCATTTTTAAAAGCATTTTTTCCTCAATTCAGTCGTTCCTTCAATCATTCTATCTTGTTCCCATAACAATAATATCTGCCCCTATGAGAAGGCAGCGGACACTTGTATTTGGACAGGGCTGTGGTGTACCAGGAACCCGGATCTCCATTTGAGGTAGGGTCGGTGGTCTGTTCTCCAGTGAGTACTATCGTCTTATGGAGAGTCTCTAGTTCTTTGGTGAAGAGTAGTTTATGATTCTGCTCCAACATGAATTCCCAACAGCGATATTTCTCCACTTCTTCTTCAACAGGTTGGTTGACGTCCCCCTTGAGCATGATAACGGCGATGCATTCCCTCTTGCCATTGGTGAGGGCCGAGTACATCTCGGATAAGGCTTTACCTGTAGCCACTGGTGAAGTCGTCGCCTGTACCTGACGACACACTTCGTCTGCTGGTATGGTCTTGGAGAAAAGGCTGTCTCCGAAAACGAGGAATTTGTCTTGCGGACTGAGGACTAGCTCTCTTACTTCTGGTTCTGGAATGGTGGTCCAAGAGCCTTTGGGGTTAGGTGTGTTGCTTTGGAGGTTGCTCAGATGGTTGTTGTAGCAAACGTCTGTAACCTAAATAAAAAAACACCATCAAATATTTTGATGTAAAAAGTTTGTATTTAAAAAATTCAAATGTTAAGTAATAAAATTCAAATGCAATTTCCAGAAGAACGGGATGAACTTTATATTAATTGCAGCTATACAGAAATAAGCCCCCCCCCCTCTGGGGGCACCTCGTAATAGGGAATGAGTCTTCCGGTATGATGATTGGATCTCACCAACCCGGTGGGTACACCAATAGGTGGAGGTCAGATTCCTCCCATTGATGACGGGGCGGGTTGTACCGTGGCCGGTGATGCCCATTAGGACTCAACCACAGTTGCCGCTAATTGTTGCTGCGGTGGTCCGATCATTCAGTTCCTATGGTTAATCCGTTTGCCTTCGTGGCGGGTCGGAGAGTGTGTTCTATGACTTACCCTCAGAAGCTACCCTCCGAAAAAAGAATTTTTAAATGTATTATGAATGTGATTAAAAGTCCATCATAAAATGGTTGGAATGGCGTTGGATTAACTCCTCTTGTTCTGCGAGTTCGAACCCGCCAGCCGTATACTCCCCATGCGTGCAGTGACTGGCGCACGTTAAATCTGTAGTGGTCACTAAGTCCTCCATGTCGAGAGTAATACACTGGGGGTACTGGGGCAGATATGATCGTTTTCTGTTCCAGATCTAAATTACGATCTGCGCATGAATGATGTCCGTCCCGTAAAAAGAGTTTGTGACGTGTGTAGGCCAGAAGTCAGACTTCTGACCTCGGGTTCTGAAGGATCCATATCCTCAGAATCTCCCCCCCCCCCGGGAGCACCTCGTAATTGGGGATGAGACGCTTCCGGTATGGTGGTTTGATCTCGCCAACCCGGTGGTTACACTAATAGGTGGGGGTTTAGACTCCTCCCATCGATGATGGGACGTACTTCCTTCGGGGAGGGTTGTACCGTAGCCAGTGAAGACCATTAGGACTCAACAACAGTTACCGCTAATTGCTGTTGCAGCGGTCCAGTCAATCAGGGCTTATGGTGGGTCGGAGAGTCTGTTCTATGACTATACAGAAATAAGTCATTTTTTTACCAGCAAGCACGGAGTAACAAACGCAAAAAGGTGGACATTACAAAGAGCCATTTATTAGAGAATGATGGTGCGATTATTAAAAAGTAATTTGCCTATATATGAGGTTCTCTTTCATTAACGTTGAGCATAAGGTTTAAAAAAATTAGCTCATGATTTCTTAGTTATACAAGGTGGCCAGAAATAAAACACCCCTACTCTGACTTCCATGGATATCGAACTACTCAGTGTAAAGGCTCGAAATTTTGTACACATACTATTCAAAATATGGGGAAACGGATTTCACGAAAAAAAAATTAGTTCCTGAAATCACCGATAGGTGGCGCTGCACAACTGGAACTATGATCAAAAGACACAAATAATAATAAAAATTAAAATGTTTATGCGGAATGGAATGCTTCCATGCTTCCTTTTTAATTTTTCTGCCCCTTATGGAAAATAAAAATAGTAAAGAAGCTAGAACTCCCGTTGTAACTGCAATTTCATACTGTAACCAGAAAAATTTGCATAAAGCATGGTTAGAAGCCATGTTAAAAGGTGGGGAATGTCATTCTTATTAGTGATGGCTGTCACGCTGCCAGAACGCGCTTTGCTTGTGAAGTTGTTTTACGAGAATAAAGGAAATGCTCCAGCAGCACTTCGAGAGTTTCGCCGACTTAAGGATTTGCGTAAGGGACCATTGCTTCCACAAGCTCTCAGGAGAATGATCGCTCGATTCGAGGAAACTGGACATCTTGGAGTTCAGCCTGGTCGAGGGCGCAAACCGGTTCGTTCAGATGTCGTTGAAGATGTTGCCACCGGTATTGTTGAACAGTCAATGGATAATGTTTTAGGCTGCAGTAGTGCACGTGCAGTGTCACGACACTTGGGTGTTCCCTATAGCACAGTGTGGAACGTACTCAGAAAAATGGTGCATTGTTTCCCGTACAAAATCCGCCCTAATCAACAATTGCTGGCCACAGACAGGGAGATGCGACTGACCTTTGCATTGACATTTCTTGCTAGAGTTGAAGTGGATGCATCGTGGCCGTGGCAGATTCTGTGGAGCGATGAGGCCCATTTCCACCTCAGTGGAACAGTGAACACCCATAACTGTCGCATATGGGACACGACAAACCCCCGTACCTTCCAAGAGATTCCACTCCACTCACCGAAAGTTACAGTCTGGTGTGGATTCACAGCCACATTCATCCTTGGACCGTTCTTTTTCGAAGAGGTTACTTCCAATGGCCTTGAGACATGTACCGTGACGGCCAACAGGTACAAAAGGATGCTCGAAACATTTGTTGTACCCCATTTGCAGCAGCGCCAATGCCTTGACACCATTACTTTTATGCAAGATGGAGCACCTCCACACATTGGACTCCCTGTGCAACAGTTTCTTCGCCAACATTTCACCACTGACAGAATAATCAGTCGCGCGTTTCCGACAACTTGGCCATCTCGTTCACCGGATCTTAATCCGTGTGATTTTTGGCTTTGGGGACACTTAAAAAACCTTGTTTATCGAGAACGTCTGATAACCTTGGCAGATTTGAAAGAGAGTATCAGTCTGCATGTGAGAAGCATCTCAGATGACCAGTTACGATCCGCAGTTGAACAAGCTGTCCACAGACTTCACATTTTACATCTTCAGGAAGGGAACCATATTGAGCAGCATTCCCTGCATCGATAACGTCCTTGTTTCATGTATGCTTGGTACTTTCAAATAAAATGTGTTTAAAACGTGTTTTTGTGTCTTTTCAGCATACGTCCAGTGGTACAGCGCCACCTATCGGTGATTTCTGGAACTAAATTTTTTTTTCGTGAAATCCGTTTCCCCATTTTTTGAATAGTATGTCCACAAATTTTCAAGCCTTTACACTGAGTAGTTCGATATCCAGGGAGGTCAGAGTAGGGGTGTTTTATTTCTGGCCACCCGGTACATAGATTATAATATTAGCACTAGTCGTCAGGAAAGAGAATATAAAAGTCTGTAGAAACATGCTATACGTATATTAGATGGATGTAAGTTTGATAACAAAATTTGTACGCATGAAAATAGAAATAATGAAACATACAGAAACAACCTGAATAAAGCTGCTAATATTAACGAAACAGCCCAAAAATAATTAGACATATAAACAAATAAAATCCATAAATACACGGAAAAGAAAAATTTGTGAAGTATAATGGAAATTTTGGTTTTTCTGTTGCATATTTGTTTTTATTGGGTATTTTTACCCTTTTTTAAGTTCGTTTAGCGCTGCTGGTAGCTTTTTTCATGTTTGTGATATTGTTTCAAGTCATTTACTTTTTTTATTAATTAAAAGATTGTATCCCTTATTAATAAGCATTTCCCTTTGAAATTTTCGATATTTTATAATCGTTATCGTAATTGTGAAAGTTAAGAGTGTTTGTTGTGTCATTCTTGAGCACATACATGAAACTACGTGCATCTAAAGTCTTTTACCATTTCTGACCAGTATAATGTGCAGGAATTTTTTTATCAGCATTATTTTGTTTTTGATAATCACTTTATAGTTTATTGACTAATAGCCACCTGAAGTGGTCACCTTTGGGGCTTGTGACCTCAAAAATCGTCTCATAATTTTAAGAAAACTCTTTGTAAGTTGTCAGAAGAGCTGCATGGTTTCGTATATTATCTGTCTCATGAATTTTGTAAATAAAACTTCCAATATTTTTATAGGCCTATTTCGAGCTTTGATCATTTATCTCATACGTACTGCAGCAAAAATTAATTTTTATTAAAGGAACACACTTTATTAACAATCAAATTAAGAAAGCGAAGATTATTGATATCGCTGATTGATTGATTATTTGCAAAGAATTAAAATGTCTCAGATATTGTGCTTTGTGCAAATTCTATAGGCAATGGAATAAAGAAAAAAGCTAGAACGTGATCCAAAGTGAGGAAAGTTAATAATTCTTAATGATTTTATCACTTTTAATTTTGATTGTTAACCAAAAGTGTGAGCATAGTTTTACTAATCATTATTTTAGATGTAAAAAACTGCTTAACTTTTATGAAAACATTTGTCCTTGGTTGTAAATGATGAATATTCATCAATTCAATGCTCCTGATTGTAACTGTGTGTCCATGTTTGATAATATATTCTAATATATTCGTCTAGAATTTTATTAGCGAATTCATCGGAAATTTTTTTTCTTATTCGTAAGTATATGCTGACAAAATAAATGTTCGTAAGAATACGTTGACAAATCAAATGTTCGGAAGTATATGTTTTAACAAAAAGAAAAGTTAATACATTTGTTAAAAAACAATGCGAATGTGTTTGATATTCATGATTCCATCAGTTCATGCCATAACAATAAAAGTAATCGTAATTCTACATCATAGTTAAGAAGGGGATAGTTCTCACCCGAGGACAGGTACCCCGAAAAGCTTCCATTGAACTTGAATATGAACGCGAATGTTTTTGAGTTCATTTTTTCCAAGTATACTGCATCCGCATGCAAAATGTTTTTAACATTATTATTATTACGAATGAAGAGATGCAGACAGTAGCTGCTTATTTGTTGGTTTCTTCAATGAACTTAAATACTTATGCCTTTTTAGAATTATTCATACAAAAAATAAATACAAATTGCAAGCCCCTCTCCCTCTCTCTTTTTGCCACCTCTTCCAGTGCTTTCATTTTAGCCCATCTCCAGAATTTAACAATTTTTTTTTTTCATATAAAGGAAAAAAATCGTATGGAGCTAGGCAGGGAAAATAAACTGATTGTGAAAACTTTGGAATGCTGATAGATAAGTGATGACAGCAGATTTTTTGTTGCCTTATCATAAAAATGGACCCAGAACTTAATTTGCCGGCTTTCTGCTACAGAGGTAGCGTGTCTTCCTCGTGTTCTGAGAATCACCGGTTCGGGCATGGTTGTTCTTCTGTGTTCTATCTGTGATATGTATTATTGTTCCCCCCTGTAAAAAGGGGCTGTGCAAGCAAATGTAGCTAAGTCGTACTTTTGGCCCTAGTTGGCGCTACTTCAAAAACAAGAGGCGCTTCTTTCGGCTTAACTCTGCTGCTGTATCAGCGGGGGGGGGGGCTTGTCCTTTACAAGCGCCATTAGTAACAACAACAACAATAACAGAACTTAATTTATCTAGCGGCAATAAATTTTGAAAGCATATAATTAAGAAATCTATAAGCTCTGTACTTATTATAGCCGGATGGAACCCGTTGTGGTGAAATAATTATACAACACTTCTTCTTTGTTCTACAACATATAATTATTTTAAATTTGAAAAAAAAACTTTTTAAAGTTCAAGAACCTTTTGATTTTTCCCCTTACACCACATGCATGCAATTTCTTTCCGAATTACGAAAATATAAATAATTAGACAAGTATCAGAGTAAAAATATCATGTATACAGTTGAGATAAGAAGTTAAATCACAATTTATTAAAATAATCCAATTATTTATTTGATATAATCACGAAGGATATGAAAAAAATATGATACCTGCATAGCGGTGGCCCATTCTTCAATTCCGAAGGGTGGCTCTTCTTGCCTGTGAGCCAGCACAATAATGTTCCCAGACCTTCCTAAGACGCACGATGAGGGCCTACCAATTGTCCCCAATCTCAAGGTCACAGGACTACCACTAAACGAGGACAGATGGCACATCGTGATGCCTAAATCCCTTAAATAACCTCTACCTCTCAAATACCTTAAAAAAAGTGAGGAATATTTTTAATTAAATATAAGACATAAAAATATAATAAAGTAATTCAAAAATATATAACTTTAGTTTCAGTTTTAAGAGAAAAATGAAATCGACGATTGCAAATTTCAAGTTATCATGTGAGAAAATTATTATTTTTATTATTTGTCCTTAATTCAAGTCATTGACTGATTTAAACAGGTTTGAAACAATCACGGGACTTTCCTATCGGTCTCTATCTCCCCTCCCCCTTTTTATTGATCTCTACCCTCTGAGTAATGCTCTCTCTTTCTCTTTATATATATATATATGTAGGATATTCCACAGAACCATTTTAATTAACCAACATCTACCTTCATCTTGTTTTGTCAACACCCGATGATATATGAAATCCAAAGCAAGAGTTGTAAAGGTTAGATTATTTCCCAGAGGACAATAATTTTTAATTAGTTTGGCATTCCAAAACAACGCCACCTATCGGTCTTTCGAAAGTCTGTCCCAATTAACTTTGAAGCAGAGGCCCACTAACTTTCGTCCAGAGTAGACGTCTCTCTCCACGCGTCAGCGGTTCCCGCAAAGCTCAGCGGATGCGCGGTAATATATATTTCAGTCATAATGTTTCCCTATCTCTAACGTCCTCCTAGAGGAAATAATCT